>VZQC01006857.1:684408-840117 GCA_009823505.1 Rhizomys pruinosus
AAAAAAAAAAAAAAAAAAAAAAAAGAAATTATAAAGACCAGGCTAGAACCAAACCAGTTTTGGTTCCCAGCACCCATATCACAGCTAATAGCCATCTGTAACCCCAGTTCCAGCCCTCTTCTGATATCTGGGCATTGAACAACGTGGATGCACTTACACACATGCAGGCAATACACTCAAACACATAAAACAAAAATAATAAATAAAATATAATAAATTATAAAGAGGCTCATTTAAATTTTCTTTAATCTGTGTATGTTGGGGGGATGTGCACCTGTGAGTGGGGGACCCTCAGAGTCCAGAGAAGAGAACTCCAGGCCAGTGAAGACCAAATCCCATCGTGAGAAACAAACCACAACTAAACCACAGCTTCACTAGCCTGCTGTCTGCCTCTACACAATTGCCTACTCAGAGTATTTCGTAAAATGGAATCATCTAGTATATGGTCCTTTTTTGAACTGATTTCTTTTACTGAACATGTTTTCAAGATTCACCCATGTTTTAGTACTTCATTCCTTTTTACAAAGGAATAGTATTTCATTGTAGAGTTGGTGCTGGTTTTGGGTTTTTTGGGGGGGTGGTTGTTTTGCTTTTGTTTTGTTTTGTCTTTTTGAGATAGGGTCTCCCTGTAGCTCCAGATGGCCTATGTAGACCAAGGATCTCACAGAGATCCACCTACCTCTGCTTCCTGAATGCTGGGATTAAAGGCATGTGCCACCATGCCCAGATGTTGTTGTTGTTTTAGCATTTTACTTATTACTTTTATTTTTACTTTATGTGCATGAGTGTATTGCCTGCATGATGTAAGTGCACTGTGTTGTGCAATGCCCATGGAAGTCAGGAGAAGGCCTCAGATCCCCTGGAACTAGAATTACTGATTGTTGTTAGCCACCATGTGGGTAACAGGAATTGAACCCTGGTCCTCTGCAAGAGCAGTCAGTGCTCTTAACTGCTGAGCCATCTCTCCAGCCCTGTTGTTGTTTTCTAATCTATATATTTTGTTTGTTCCTTGGTGGACACTGGGTTGTTTCTACTTCTTGACCATTAGGAAGAAGGCTGCTATGTATGCGCTCTTCACAGACCTCTGCTCTTAATTTTCATGGGCATATATGCACACACATATATAAGTATAAATATAAATACATATATATGAGAGACATATGGAGGTGGAACTTCTGGACATGTGTACCCCATGTTGAGCACTTTAAAGAGATGCCAACCCGGGGCTGGAGAGATGGCCTAGCAGTTAAGAGCGCCGACCGCTCTTGCAGAGGACCCGGGTTCGATCCCCAGCACCCACATGGCGGCTGAGAACCATCTGAAACTCCAATTCCGGGAGAACTCCAGCTCCAGGGGAATCCGACACCCTCTTCTGACCTCCGCGGCATTGCATGACACGGGTGCACAGACTTGCATGCAGACAGTACATTCATACACATACAGAAATAAATAAAAATTAATAAAGAGATGCCGACCCACTCTCCACACTGCTGCACCATCTGTGGGTGGCTCAGGCTTATGTGAAGTGTCACTGTTTCCCTCCTGTCTGGTTTCTGATCTCTGGCATGTACACAGACATATGTCTGTGCACTGGCTAGGGCTGAGCCTCCGAGACACCAGCACATTCCAGCTTCCTGAAGGAGCCAGTGTCAGTGAGCATCTGCACCCACCGGCCATCTGCAGTTTCCCCGTTCTGGATGAATTCACCCAGAGAAGGGGCAGGAGGACACACCCATGGTGCCCACCCCTGGAAACCACAGGACTGCCCAAAGCAGAGAGAGGTACAGACAGAAGTAGACTGATGGACACTTAGGGCTGCAGAAAGGAGCAGGAGATGGGGGGGGTAGCTATAAGCAATCTGATTTCAAAGCTTCAATAAAAATTTGGCTTTGAAAAAAAAGAAAGAAATTAAAGGCATGGCGGCGCATGCCTTTAATCCTAGCACTCAGGAGGCAGAGGCAGGCAGATCTTTGTGAGTTCAAGGCCAGCCTGGTCTACAGAGTGAGTTCCAGGACAGCTGGGGCTACAAGCAGACCCTGTCTCGAAAAGACCAAAAAAAAATTTTTTTTAATTTAAATTTTTTTATTTCTTTTTATCTTTTTTCATCTTTTTTTGGAGGGGATCTTTTCAAGAAAGAACTCACTGTGTACACCAGGCTGGCCTTGAACCCACAGAGATCCGCCTGCCTCTGCCTCCCAAGTGCTAGGATTAAAGCGTGCGCCACTGAGCCTAGCTTGTGTATTTTTTTTTTTCCAAAGCCATTTTTTATTGAAGCTTTGTGCCAACTTGTGCTTTTTGAGAGAGTGTTTTGCTACATTACTCAGGCTGCCTTCAAATTCCTGGACTCAAGCACTCCTCCCTCTTCAGCTTCCTAGTAGCTGAGTAGCTATTTATTTACTTTTTTGTTCATTTGCAGTGCTAAGAACCCAAAGTTGTACATCCCAAGCAAGCATGTGCTCTTCCAGTAAGTGACACTCTCAGCCCTTGACACTTCTTTTTGAAGTAATAAAAGAGTTCTTTTTCTTTAAGGTTTTTTTAAAAATTGTGTATGAGGTAGTGGTGCACGCCTTTAATCCCAGCACTTAGGAGGCAGAGGCAGGTGGATCTCTATGAGTTCAAGGCCAGCCTGGTCTACATAGTGAGCTCCAGGGCAACTGGGACTAAAGGGAGACCTTGCCTCGAAAAGAGCAAAAAAAAAAAAATTGTGTATGCACATACACTCACACACAGTGCTTGGAGATGCAGTTACAGGCTTTTGCGAGCCACCTGGTATCAGTGCTGAGATCCAAAGTTCCGTCCCCTGATGGGCCAATAAGCACTCTTGACTAGTTAGCCATCTTTCCAGCCCTAATATAAGAGTTCTAAAATCCAGATGGGGATTTAACTAAGTTGGTAAAGTTCTTGCCTAGCATGCAGGATGCTCTGGGTTGATTCCCTAGCACCAGATAAAACTAGACACAATGGTGCACATTGATAATTCCAATACTCAGGAAGTTCAAAGGTCATCCTTGGCTACATAGGGATTTTGAGGCCAGCCTGGGCTACATGAAACCTTGTCTTAAAAATAATAAAATTAATAGAGGTTATAGTTTCAGATATATTTGAATACAGCAAAAACCATTGAAAGCTGAAAAAAATGGTTCAATGAGTAGAGAACTTGCCACACTAGTGTGAGGACCAGGGTTCAGATCCCAGAATCCATGTAAAGAAGAACAGGGTAGCATGTATCCATAATCCTAGCATTCCTACAGGGACATGTAGGCAGAGACAAGCGTAACCCTTGTAAGCATGTGGGCCGGCCAGCCTAGCATTGAGGCCAGTCAGTCTCAAACAAGATAGAGGCAGAAGGCAACACCCAAGGTTGTCCTCTGACCACACACACACACACACACACACGACTGAAGAAACCCTGGCTCTACAAAGTGTGGAGTGACATCCATAAGAAAATACTAGGAAAGCCCAGTTTTCCACTGCATCCATGAGGTCTTGGCCCTGGACTTAACATTGGAAGGTTGTCAGCAATTGTTCCCCTGCCTAGCAACCCCGGGGCCTGGGTTCGTTAACATGGTCTTGGGCGCCCCCTCCCGGGCACTGAAAAATCAGGCCGGAGCCAGCAGCCTCTGGAGGATGCTTAGTTGCCTGCTCCCAGCCCACACTGAATGGTACCTCTCATTCAGCTGGGCCCCTTTGAACTCAAAGAACACCAGTCTTATCCCCTACATAACCCCTTTTTATTTTTAATATCTTGATAACATGGGGAGTTTCAAACACATTAGAAAAGACTAATTTAATGAATAATTACAACACATCCCCTGGAACTGGAGTTATGGTTGGTTGCTGGCTGCCACGTGGGTGCTGGGAATAGAACCAGGCAGGGTCGGATGGAAGAATAGCAAGTGTTCTTATCCACTGAGCCATCTCTCCAACCCACACTCCATCCTTTTTATCTTTAGGTTATCTGTCTACTTTGGAGAAACCCGATGCCCTCGTCTAACACAAACAATCTTTGCAGGATGCCCCGGTGCCCGTGAGCTACTCCACAGTCGACGTTTAGTGTGTCTTTCTGTCTCAGTTCTCTGAACTCTCTGTAGTTCTATTGCTTTTGTCATAGAAAAATAATTTTTTTCTAAAGACAGGGTCTCATGAAGCCCAGGCTGGCCTTGAACTCACTAAGTAGCTGAGGATGATCTTGAACTTCAAATTCTCCTGCCTCTATTCCCAAGTGCTAGGATTATAGGCAAGTCCTACCACTCCTGGTTTTATGATACCAAGAATGGAACCAGAGCTTCACATCGGCTAGGCAAGTACCCCACCACTGAGATGAATTTTTTGAGACAGGGCTTCCTTATAGCCCCAGCTGGTCTGGAACTTGCTATGTAGAAGAGTCTGGCCTTGAACTCACAGAGATCTATCTACCTGCCTCTACCTCCTGAGTGCTGGGATTAATGGCATGCACTGCCACATCCAGCTAAAACTGATTTTTAATATAGAAATTTCACCTGAGATACTGTCATTAAAAAAGGAAATGTTCTGAGTCCTCTTTCGAATACCTAAATTTGAAACTTATTTCCAGGTGGCGCTGAGATTTCTGAGCCTGTTAAAAAGGCATCTGGCTGGGTGTGGTGGTGCATGCCTTTAATCCCAGCACTTGGGAGGCAAGAGGCAGGCAGATCTTTGTGAGATCAAGGCCAGCCTGGTCTATATAATGAGTTTCCAAGCCAGCTGGGGCTACAGGGAGACCCTGTCTCAAAGAAAAAAAAAAAGATAGGGAAGGCGGCCTCTGCCTGTGAAGTATCCTGGCAAGAGTTAGTTGAGAAGGTGAACGAGAGCGGGTGGTAGACGAGGGCGGGCAGGTGAGGCAGGCAGAGCCCTGCTTGCCTCTCTCCCCCCGCTCCCTAGCTTGGCTACAGCGTACCCCGGGAGCCCATGACCCCGTCTCACTTATCTGCCTTTTTTTCCTGAGCTCAAATAACCCAGGCTTTTCTCCCCAGAACATTCCTCAACCTCTCATCACCTACCCTGTACCTCATTTCCTAGTGGCATCTCAATTTCTAAGGAGATGTCAGTACTATTAAACCTACATGTTGCAACCAACTCAGGTGTCACTTTGAGTCAACTTGACCTCTTGAAATTTAGAGAAGCAAGAAGCATGCTTCAAACACCTTGACTTCACAACCTGTGCCCTGAAAACATAGACACATGAGTTCTAGATCTCTGCCTGCTTTGATGTCATGCCCTGGGCAGGAGGGTCCATTTAGCTATAGGGTAGTGGTACCCCATGGCCAGTGGCTTCCAGAGCCCCAGCATACTCAGAGTGTCCTGGGTTGGCAACCTTACTAATGTGGGAGGGGAGCTTCAGAGATCCTTTGAGGGGTACAGGACTGGCTCGGAGCCGTGTAGAGCTGGAGGCCCATTGGTGTGAAAGATGTCCTCAACTCTCCAAGCACAGAATCAGAAAATGATCCAGAAAGATATTAATAAACAACGATGCCATAAATGAAATGAGTTTCTTAAGAAGTGGGGCCCAGAGTTTTCCCCAATGGCCATTCAAGGATTTCACAAGTAGATTACTACTCTCTTCTCAGTTCTTCTTTTCCTGAGTTAAACTGTGGTGTCATCAACTTGAGAATTGGAAACACATACTTTGCCCATTTTCCTATCCTTGTTTGAGGTTGTGGAGATGAGGGAGTTGGTAAAGCCTGGCTTCCCTCCTCCCCACTCATCCTTTCTGGGTGTCATTATTATTATTATTATTATTATTATTATTAAATTTTATTTATTTCTGTATGTGTATGAATGTACTGTCTGCATGCAAGTTTGTGCACCCATGTCATGCAATGCCACGGAGGTCAGAAGAGGGTGTTGGACTCCCGTGGAACTGTAGTTCTCCTGGAATTGGAGTTTCAGATGGTTCTCAGCCACCATGTGGGTGCTGGNTTCCCCTGGAACTGGAGTTCTCCTGGAATTGGAGTTTCAGATGGTTCTCGGCCGCCATGTGGGTGCTGGGGATCGAACCCGGGTCCTCTGTAAGAGCGGTCGGCACTCTTAACCACTAGGCCATCTCTCCAGCCCTATTATTATTATTATTATTATTAACTATTTTACATGTATTGTGTGCATTGCCTACATGTACATAAGTATGCTGGTGTCACGCAATGCCTGCGAAGTCAGAAGAGGGCATTAGATTCCCCTGGAACTGGAGTTCTGCAAGAATATCAGTTACTCTTAACCACTGAGTCATCTCTCCAGCCCCCCTTCTGCCTATCTTTACATACAACCACTCTCAAAAAGCAAGTGCAGTAGGTCTTCCCTAGAGGAGACTGCTCTGCATGAAGCCTTAGTAGAACTGGCTTAGTAGATGAGTTACCTGATGGGGTGACCCCTCTGTCTCTTAGGGTGTACCCTGTGAGAGCCTGAGAGCCATGAGCTTGGTCCCCATCCAGGGTAGCATTGGTTATGGGTTGACGGACTTTGGGGCCTTTTCCTTCAGAATAGACCCCAAGTATCCATCAGTCTGGAATGTGAGAGAGAAGAGGCTGAGAGAGACTCACTCAGCAAGGCCCCCAGGGACACTGAGGAGCAAACCTCCCAGACTAGTGTGGCCCAGGACCAGCCTCCCCCTGGCTGCCACACCTCTGCAGCCCAGCCACTAAGGGACGCCATGGCGCCAACGTGAGCTCTAGGGACTCACTGAGTTCTCACAAGGGACATACAACCTGGGATCAACTTCCATTGTCTGTGATTTCTACTGGCAGAGCCAGGAGGGAGATCATGATTTATCATTTTTATTTTGTGTGTATGAGTGTATTGCTTGCATGTGTGTAAGGGCACCTATGACATGCAGTGCCCATGGTGGTCAGAAGGGGGCATCAGAACCCCTGGAACTGGGGTTACAATGGTTGTTAGTCACCATGTGGGTGCTAAGAACGGAACCCAGGTCCTTTGCAAGAGTATCAGTTGTGCTTAACTGCTTATCCATCTCTCCAGCCACCCAGGAGGACGATAATGATGGTTCCATGACAGGTGCTGTTCTCATCTCCCATCCCCCAAGGCCACTCACACACTTCAGGCCGCCAGATGACTGGACATCAGAGGGCACCAGAGGAGCCATAGCCCACATCCATGTAACGGGTGCACTCAACCACGTGCAGCCCTCTTCAGGCTGCCAGATGACCAGACATCAGAGGGCACCAGAGGAGACATAGCCCACATCCACATAACGGGTGCACTCAACAACGTGCACCCCTCTTCCTCACTTCCCCCATTCTTGGAGTTGCAAATTCCTACTTCTCCCCTCTGCCTGCCATCCAGGGATCACATACAGCTTGACTTCATGAAACCTCCCTCTTTCTCTGAGACCTACAAGAAGAGAAATCTCCTTTCCACTCGGCCTTGTGGGCCTGAACTCTCCTCAGAGCCCCGCCATGTTGTCTGTCTGTCTACAGCATTAGCAACTCTTCTAATGAATCCTTTACCCAACAGGTTTCATTGTCCTGTTAATAACTCTTCTAATGAATCCTAAACCCCCGACCTTCCGCTAGTGAATTATTTGGATTTGTTTGGTTTGGGCTTTGGACCTTCCATGTTGCTTGTTTTCTTTTTCTTTTCTTTTTTTTTTTTTTTGTTTTTTTTTTTTTTTTTGTTTAGTTTTTGTTTGGAGTTTTTTGTTTTAATATTTTATTATTTTTATTTTATGTGTATGAGTGTATTGCCTGCATGTATGTAAGTGCACCCATGTTATGCAATGCCCTCGGAGGTCAGAAGAGGGCATTGGATTTCCTGGAACTAAAGTTATGGATGGTTGTTAGCTTCCATTTGATGGGAATCAAATCTGGGTCTCTGCAAGAGCAGCCAGTGCTCTTAACTGCTGAGACATCTCTCCAGCCCCTTGTTTTTGTTTTATAGACAGGGTTTCACTATGTATCCCAGGCTGCCCCCAAACTGGTAATCCTTTTCTCAGCCCCCTGAAAGTGCTGGTATCACAGGTGAGCACCACCATGCACACACACACACACACACACACACACACACACACACACACACTCACACACACACGCTGATATTTTTTAGAGCAGTTTTAGGTTCACAGCAAAGTTGAACAGGAGAAACACAGATTTCAGGCATACTTTCCGTCCTCATACCCCACAGCCTCCCCACCATCGAAGCCTCTGGGGGAGCTATGTGTTTGTCTCAGTTACAAACCATAGTAACGTCAATATCACCCAAAGTCTCTAGTGCGCTGGGGTTCACTGGTGGTGTCACACATTCTATGGATTGGGACAACTGTATCATGCCACACATCCATCACTGGGGACTCACATAGAGTGGTTTCAGGGTCCCCCAAATTCTCTAAGCTCTTCCTTTTCATCTTCTGTCTACCCCCAACTCCTGGCAACCACTGGTCTTTTTGCTGGATTCATACAAGTATAGTCTCCAAAATGTCATAGAGTTGGAAGAGTATGTATACAACTTTTCATATCAGCTTCTTTCAGTTAATAATATGCATTGAGGAGCCAGAGAGATGGTTCAGTGGCTAAGAGGACTGGCTGCTCTTGCAGAGGACCTGGGTTTGGTTCCCAGCACCCATATGGTAACTAAAAGCCATCTGTATCTCTAGTTCCAGGGGATTCAACACCCTCTTCTGACTCCATGGGCATTGCACAACATGGGTGTACTTACATACATGCAAACAATACACTTGTAGGGGTAACATGAAAATAGTAAATAAAGTATTTAAACAATAATATTCTGCATTAAAACTAGGAGTGACGGGGCACCCCTGTAAGCCCAGCATTCTGGAAGCTGTGGTGGGAAGAAGAATTGGAGATCTTGCTGGGCATGGTGGCACTCACCTTTAATTCTAGCACTGGGAGTCAGACAGATCTCTGTGAGTTCAAAGCTATCCTGGTCTACATAGAGATTTCTAGGCCAATCGGGACTGCATAGTGAGACAATCTCAGAAAAAAGACGAAAGAAAGAAAGAAAGAAAGAAAGAAAGAAAGAAAGAAAGGAAGGAAGGAAGGAAGGAAGGAAGGAAGGAAGGAAGGAAGGAAGGAAGGAAGGAAGGAAGGAAGGAAGGAAAGAAAAAAGAAGAGAGAAAGAAAGAGAGAAAGAGAGAAAGAGAGAGAGAAAGAAAGAAAGAAAGAAAAGAAAGAAAGAAAGAAAGAAAAGAAAGAAAGAAAGAAAGAAAGAAAGAAAGAAAGAAAGAAAGAAAGAAAGAAAGAAAGAAAGAAAGAAAGAAAGGAAGAAAGAAAGGGAGATGGGGCTGGAGAGATGGCTCAATGGTTAAGAGCATCAACTGCTCTTGCAGAGGACTCAGGTTCGATTCCCAGCACCCACATGGCAACTAAGAAAAGCCTGGCATGGTGGCGCATGCCTTTAATCTTAGCGCTCAGGAGGCAGAGGCAGGAAGATATTCGTGAGCTCAAAGCCAGCCTGGTCTACAGAGTGAGTTCCAGGCCAGCTTGGGCTATAGGGAGACCCTGTCTCCAAAAAAAAAAAGACAGAAAGAAAGAGGAGAGGGAGGGGGCGAGGGAGGGAAGGAGGGAGGAAAGGAAGGAAGGAAGGACGAGAGAGAGAGAGAGAGAGTGAGAGAGGAGGAGGAGGGGAGTGAGGAGGGGATGGGAGAGGGAGGAGAGAGAGGAGAGAAAGAAAAGAAAAAAAGAAAGAAAAGGAAAAGAAGAGAAAAAAAAAAAAAAAAAAAAAAAAAAAAAAAATAAAAAAAGAAAAGAAAAGAAAAGAAAAAAGAAGGAAAAAGAAACAAGAAAAGAAAAGAAAACAAGGAAAGAAAAAAAAAATCACAAAGTTCAGATTTCAGTGACTGAAGAAAAAAAATCGGAAAGTGAAACATGCGAACTTGGTGGTGCACGCATTTGATCCTAGCACTCACGAGGCAGAAGCAGGCAGATATTTGTGAGTTCAAGGCCACCCTGGTCTACAGAGTGAGTCCCAGGCGGGCGGGGGGCTAGGGAGCCCCTGCCTCCAAAAAAAAAAAAAAAAAAAAAAATGCCATCTCAAGGAAAATAATAAAACAAAAAGCACCCAGGCATGGTCTCGAGACCAAAAAAATAAAACAAAGAGCAGCAACAAACTAAAATAATGGGGCTGGAGAGATAGCTCAGTGGTTAAGAGCACTGGCTGCCCTTGTAGAGGACCCAGGTTCGATTCCCACTACAGTTCCAAGAAATCCAATGCCTTCTTCTGACCTCCCCAGGCATTGCATGGCATAGATACATGCAGGCAATTCACTCATATACATAAAAATAAATAAAATATTTTGAAAAATGGACATTTACATTTCCTCCATGTCTTCTTTCCTTGCCTTCATAGCTCACTGCTTTCCAGAATATTCTTCCATCATCTACATGACCCAGGACCATCCACCTACCAAGAAACATCTTGGTCAATTCCAAACTTGGGCAGCATGTATGTGTGTGTGTGTGTGTGTGTGTGTGTGTGTGTGTGTGTGTGAGTGTGTGTGTGTGTGGGTGTGTGTGTGTGTTTCTGACAGTCTACTAATAATAGCCCAGGCTGGGCTATTTGTTAAGTAGTATGAAAAGAGTATATTTAGTGTTTCTTTTTAAGTATTTATTTATTGGGGCTGGAGACATGGCTCAGCGGTTAAGAGCACTGACTGGTCTTGCAGAGGACCCAGGTTTGATTCCCAGCACCCACATGGCAGCTAAGAACCGTTTTTAACTCCAGTTCCAGGGGAATCCAACGCCGTCTTCTGACCTCAACACAGTGCACCAACCTACATGCAGACAGTACACTCATACACATAAAATTTTTTTAAGTATTTATTTTATTTTATCTATTTATTCAGGAGGGGGTTGTTGAGACAGGGTCTCCCTATAGCCCCAGCTGGCTTGGAATTCACTATATAGACCATGCTGGCCTCAATTTCACAGAGATCTGCCTGCCTTTTCCTCCTGAGTGCTAGGATTAAAGACTTGCACCACCAAACCTTGATGTTTTTTGTTTTGTTTTCAGGTTTGGGTTTGGGTTTGGGTTTTGTTTGTTTGTTTGTTTGTTGCTTTTGAAAATGGGATTTTAATTACAGGATCAATTTATAAAATCTGCTATTATCCAAAGTGATGAGAAATATGAACAGCAGATCAGATGCCTATGTAGCTGTAACATAAAAAGTGACTGCAGGGGCAGTGGTAGAAACACTAATGCTTTTGTTGTTGTGATTTATTGCCAGTGTTTGTAACTGGGAATGGAGCTAATTTTCAGTTATATTAATAAAAATAATGATGTAACCTCTTCCTCCCTTGAGTTCATGAGATCCCTGATATTTATCCAGAACCAGAACCCCTGTTCTGAGGGGAAATTCTGGACCTATTCAGGAGAGATTTAGAGAAAAGGCCAGTGCTCACAGTCCCAAGAAATTCCTCCTGCAGCATGGCTTCTGTGCTGTTTGTCTTTGTGAGTTGTTGCATATTCCTACTCTGCTCAATCGATGGTACTGCAAACACATTCATCAGTCCATGTTCTGCTTTCCCTGCCACGTAGCAGCTTCTATGTTGTTGTAGTTTGCTAGCTACGTACAGGAAAAAAAAAAAAATGTGGGTTTTTTTTTTTTTTTTTGGTCTTTTTGAGACAGGATCTCCCCGTAGCCCCAGCTGGCCTGGAACTCACTCTGTGGACCAGGCTGGCCTTGAACTCACAAAGATATGCCTGCCTCTGCCTCCCGTTGCTAGGATTAAAGGCGTGCGCCACCACGCCCGGCTAGAAAAAGAAAGTTTTAAACAAACAAAATACATATTTCCAGAGGCTGGGAGTTATCTCAGTGGTAGAGTGTGTACCTGGCATGCTTGCAAGACTCTGGGTTGTCTTTCCAGCATGGCCATAGGTACTACTTCTACTGTAATCACTGCTCGCTAAACTGCTAATGTTTTTATGACTTTCCTTTGTCACTGTGACATGATGAAAAATGGATAGAAAATATCTGTTTGGATTATAAAGTGTTGTTTCACGTAACTGTAGTCTTTTCATTCTCATTGCTGCGTAGTTTACTGTAAACAGATTTGATTTCTCATTGTGCAGCTAACAGTGCTGCTACAAACTTTTTTGTATGATTTTTGAGATAGGGTCTCCCTGTAGCCCCAGCTGGCTTGGAACTCAAATCTACCTGTCTCTGGCTCCTAAGTACTGAGATTAAAGGCTTGTACCACCATGCCTGGCCTAGAACTAGTTTAAAAAAAAAACATATATTTAATATTTTATTTTATTTATTAGTTTTATTTTATGTGTATGGGTGTATTGCCTGCATGTATTTAAGTTTATATGTGTTGTCCAATGCTTGAAGTAGTCAGAAGAGGGCGTCAGATCCCCTGGAGATGGAGTTACAGATGATTGTTAGCTCCCTTGTGGGTGCTGGGAATTGAGCTCAGGTCCTCTCCACTCCTCTTAACTGCTGAGCCATCTCTCCAGCTCCTTAATGTGTTAAACTGAACAATTTATTTCATGGTCGTCCACCTGCTTGTTGGCCACCAGGAAATGGTTCTGAGGGACAGCCAGGGGCTTGGGCAATGTGTTACTCTGTTGATGAGCCACTCTTGGGGGTGGAGTTCCTTGGCCAACTGTCCCTTCTTCTTCTACTTACAGGTCTCCTGGTATGGGGGGTGAGATGAGAGGCTGTTTCAGTGGAGTATACTTGTATTCGGAGCCATCCTCTAGATCCAGTGGGTAACTGCAGTCTGAATCATAAGCGCTAAGGTCCCCACAGGTCACAAAGGGCACAAGAGTAGAGATAGGACCATCCAACAGGTTGAAATCATATGAGTGGTCCAGCAGAGGTCTGGTCAGGTCTGGCATGAAGTCCTCAGGAGGGTCATAACCCTGACAAACAGTGAAGGCCTCAATGCTAGAGTTTTGGCTGCTCTTGGGCTTGGCACAGACCACACTAGAGAAGAAGACATGCTGCTGGCTGCAGAGCAAAGTCACACCCCGGCCTCGGAATATGTCGGCTACAAAGCAGCCGGCCCCTGGCTTCAAAAAGTGTATAGTAATATTGAGAGCAGCTAGGAGAAGCTGGGCCTGCATATACTCATCAACATCATGGAGGCCAGTGACATCAAGAGCCCTGTCACATACCACTAGGTCAGCAGAGCAGCCTTCAAAATACTGGATGAAAAACATTTTTTTAAAAAAAGGGGGATTAGATAGATGGCTCAGTGATTAAGAGTGCCAACTGCTCTTGCAGAGGACCCGGGTTCGATTCCCAGCACTCACACAGCGGCTTAGAACCATCTTAGGCCAGGCATAGTGGTGCATGCCTTTAATCCCAGCACTCAAGAAGCAGAGGCAAGCAGATCTCTGTGAGGTCAAGGCCAGCCTGGTCTACAGAGTGAGTTCCAGGCCAGCTGGGACTAAAGGGAGACCCTGTCTCAAAAAAAAAAAAAAAATACTGGATGATGTCCTTGGCAGTGGAGATCTCAGTGATGTCCCCCTGGAGCTGTATGACAGCTGGGACAGGAGCCATAGCCTGCATGTCCACAACCACCACCTGGCCAGATTTCTGGCTCCCAATCCAATCTTCTGGCTTAGCACCTGGCTCCAGCTCCCTGGGGCTGCACACGGTAAACTCCCCGTGTCACACCTTGGAAGAGTTGGAATTCTTCAAGTCGAAGCAGCTTGAAGGTGCTTCGAGCCCGCCAGCCATTCTCCTTGGCCAGGCAGTAGTAGACATCCCGTTTATCCTTTGATGTCCGTCTCATCTCTGCTGGTAGGTAGGGTGCTGATGCTGTCCTTAATTCCCGGATCGGAAGGAAGGAGGCTCGGACCACCAGTTTCAGCAAGAGAGCAAGCCAGTGAGAAAGGTAGGGCTCCAGTCGGTGTTCAGAGTTGATCCGAATGAGTGCCTGTCGCACATGCCTACAGGTTAGTGCAACGTGGCAAATTTGAAACTGTGAAACACTGAAGCTTTGTTTTTTTTTTTAAGACATGGTTTTCCTGCAGCCCCAGCTGACCTAGAACCCACTATGTAGATTAGACTGGCCTTGAACTCACAGAGAACCACCTGCCTCTGCCTCCTGAGTGCTGGGATTAAAGGTGACCCCCATTACACCCAGTTGATGCTGTGTTTTGTGTGCATGGCTGTGGAAGCCAGAAGAGGGCATCTGATCCCCCTGGAGCTAGTTTGTTGTTGGTTTGTTGTTGTTTTTTTTCCTTCTATCACTTCTTTATTTTTTTTTTCATTTTTTAACAATAAGTAATAATTTATGAGTACAAGCATCCTTCATGTAAAACCAATTTGCAAGCAGTTGTGCCCAAAAACCCACACAGCCCAAGGGTCCCACCATCCAGCTGGGGGGGGGGGTCTTGTATGTACAATCAAGTTGATCAAATATGTGTCCCTGGAGCTAGTTTTACAGGTGGTTGTGAGTTGCCTGATGTGGAAGCTAGGAACTCCAGTCCTCTGTAAGAGCCCATGTTTAGTTTTCTAAGAAACTGCTAAGTTGGGGCTTAGCTTACAGTCCATGGAGGGAAGCCAAGGCAAGAACCTGGAAGCAGGAACAGAAGCAGAGATGTGGGTGCTGGGAACCAAATTCAGGGGCTAGGGCAGGCTTGCATAGACAGATCTCGGGGTAGGGTAGGGTTGTATGAGCAGATCTCTGGGTAGGGTAGGGTTGTATGAGCAGATCCCTGGGTAGGGTAGGGTTGTATGAGCAGATCCCTGGGTAGGGTGGGGTTGCATAGGCAGATCTCTGGGTAAGGTAGGCTTGCACAAGCAGATCTCTGGCGCTCATTGGCTAGCCAGTCTATTCAAGTTAATGAGCTCTAGGTTCAGCGTGAGAGTCTGTCTCAAAAAAATGTAGAAGCAAAGTAGAGATGGATTGAAGAAGACATCCAGTGTTGCTTCTGTCCTCTATACACGCACATATGCATACACCCACATATCTGAACACATGTATACTTGACACTACAACACACATGAACGCATGTATACTTCACACACACACACACACACACGCACGCACGCACGCACGCACGCACACTGCTTCTCAGCCTTTTGGCTAAGAGGAAGTGAAAAAGCAGATAGTGGTGCTGAGGTGGGGCAGGCGGGCCTCCCGGAGCGACTACGTGGAGCATCAAAGGCTGAGATATCTACATCCTGGAACCAGAGACTTATGTTTACTGTGCCAATTTCCTGACTGCTGACAGTCTTGAGGAAGGGACACTTTTGTTTTGTTTTGTTTTGTTTTGTTTTGTTTTGTTTTGTTTTGTTTTGTTTGTTTCACCACTATACTAATGAGGTCACTTTTTCTAATTCTTACAGAGGAAGCTTCTGGTCTCTCGAAGTCCTGGGGCTGAGGTAGTGGAAGCTGGAGTGAGGGGCTGCTTCATGTGCTGGACAAGGCTCAAGATGCTATGCTGGGCAAAGACAAAAGAAGGGTCAGGAGGACCCAGCAAGACTCCAGCTGCAAGGCCCCATGTTTCTCTCTGCACTGTGCTGTCTGTTCCTAGCTTTGCCCACTGGGACAGACCCACTGGGCTACTGATTAACAAAGGCCTCCGGCAGCTGTATGTAACTTGCACACTGAGCTGGGGGTGGGTAACCTTCTCAGATGTAAAGAACCATCCAGCACAGAGGTTGGAAGAAGTCTCATGGAGTATAACAAGTCCTGAGTTCAATCCCAGCTGTCTATGACCTTGGACGAATTCCAAAATATCAAAATATTTTGCCCTCCTACCCCAGGGAGTTGATCACACTGAAGGGACCCACCCCAAAAGCTTGTAGTGAAGAAACATAACTGTATCTGTCAGTGCTACTCACAGTAAACCCCAATGCTGGAAATGAATAGCACTATACCTGGAACTAATATAACTGATGGAGTGACACCTAGAACTAATAGAACTAATAAAGCAACACCTATAACTAATAGAACTACACCAAGAACTAATGGAACTACATCTAGAACTAATAGAGCTATACCTAGAACTAATGGAACTATACCTAGAACTAATAGAACTACACCTAGGACTAATAGAACAACACCTATAACTAATAGAACTATACCTAGAACTAATGGAACTAATAGAACTACACCTAGGACTAATAGAACTAATAGAACAACACCTAGGGCTGCAGATGCAGCTCAGTATTAGCATGCTTGCCTAGGATGCACAGGGCTCTGGGTTCCATGCCTAACTCCAAATAAACTGGGAGTAGTGACACAGGTCTGTAGTCCTACACTCAGGAGATAGAGCCAGGAGAGGAGGATAAAAAGTTCAAGGCCACCAGGCGTGGTGGCGCACACCTTTAATCCTAGCACTCAGGAGGCAGAGGCAGACGGTTCTTTGTGAGTTCAAGGCCAGCCTGGTCTACAGAGTGAGTTCCAGGACAGCTGGGGCTACAGGGAGACCCTGTCTCAAAAAGACCAAAAAAAAAAAAAAAAGTTCAAGGCCAGCTGGATGTGGTGGCACACGTCTTTAATCCCAGCACTCTAGAGACAGAGGCAGATAGATCTCTATGAGTTCAAGGCCAGCCTGGTCTACATAGCAAGTTCCAGGCCAGCTGAAGCTACAGTGAGACCCTGTCTCAAAAAAAACAAAAAGAATTTTTTAAAAAAGGCTATCTTCGGCTACCTAGAAAGCTTGAGGTCAGCAGAGTTCCCAGAGAACCTCCCTTGGAAAGGAAAGGAGGAAGGGAGGAAGAAAGGAGAGAAAGAGAGAATGAAAAAGAAGAAAGAGAGAGAGAGAGAGAGACCGTGGGGCTGGTGAGATGGCTCAGTCATTAAAGTGCTCGCCTTGTAAGCACACCGAACCTTGTCATTTCAATCCCCAGAACTCATGCTAAAAAAAGCCAAGCATGGTGGCACACTCTAGCAACCCAGAACTGGGGACAGGAAGTAGAGACAGAGGATCGCTGCAGCTTGCTGGCCAGCTGATCTAAGCTACTTGGCAAGTGCCAGACGAGTGATAAACTCTGTTCAAAAAAACAAAAACAAAAACAAAACAAACAAAAAACCCCAGAAAAGATGGATGGTGCCTGAGAGTTGTCTTCTGGCCTCCATGTGTACACATACACACACACACACACACACACAGACAATGACACTTCAGGTCTGGAGGGTAACAGGTATATCAAGATCACACCTCTCCTTGGGCCCAAGGAATCACAGGTCTTATACCATTTGAACCCCACAAAAAAGTTTTTATTCCTATTGAAGAGATGCCTCAGCAGTTAAGAACATGTACTGCCCTCACCGAGGATCTGAGTTGGGTTCCCAGCGCTGGCACCAGCCACAGCACCTGTTAACTCCAGCTCCAGGGGGGTCTGACGTCCTCTTCTGACCTCTGAAGGCACCTGCGTTCCTGGGCACAAACACACACAGACACACATATATATATAATCTTTTTTTTTTTGGGGGGGGTTGCCCAGCAAGATTTACTTTACTTTTTGAGATTATATGCCAGGCCCATGTGGTGGTGCATGCCTTTAATCCCAGCACTCAGGAGAAAGACAGATGTCTGTGAGATCTAGCCCAGCCTGATCTACATAGCGAGTTCCAAGTCAGTTGTGGTTACAGAGAGACCCTGTCTCAAAAAAGCAAAACAAAACAAACCAAAAAAAGGGTAAGAAGAAAGAGGAAAAACCTAGCATGAGAGACTTAACAAACCAGTCTGATCCAGGCTCCAGGAACAGCTGGGCCCATAAATAAACAGGCTAGCTGACCAGAAAGCAGACTGCACAAGCAGCCCTTTCCTCCCGCCACGCCCCTCCCTCCTCCCATGGGGCTGGTGGCTCCCAGGCCAGTATTTCATCTTGTGGCGTCAGCCGAGTTGCTGTTTGCTCAGAGGAGAACAGAGGGAGGCGGCCCACATGACTGTTCTGGGAACCTGTTTGTTTTTTTCTGGTGGGACAGACAGACAAGCTCCCAGCTGGGCTGGGAAACATCACAAGGTCAGAGTTACTTGCCTGAAACCTAGACTGCATGTCCCTTAGAGCCCTGCACTCTAACACCTGAACTTTTCATTTCTGCTGTTGTTATTGTTATCATCATCATCATCATCATCATCATCATCATCATTATTGGCTTCATTGCCCAGGCTGGCCTTGAACTGGCAGCAATCCTCCTGCCTCAGTCTCCCCAGTGCTGGACTTACAGTAATGCACCCATACTTGGCCACTAAGTATTTTTTGACACTCCGTCTTTCCCCTGGAGTAAAGGTGAGGAGGGCACATGAGCAGCCTGCCCATCAGGTGGGGAGAATATCCAGGGAAATAACTGGCTACGGTTGGGGCCTGGCTACGCACAAACAAGATGGGGTTATCTTAGTTTGGTTTCACTATTGCTATGATAAAACACTCTGACCAAAACTGAAGGGTTTACTTGGTTTACGCATCTGGATCACAGTTCATCACTAATGAACTCAGAGGAAGAACCTGGAGGCAGGAGCTGAAGCACAGGCCACAGAGGAATCCAGCTTACTAGCTTGCTCCTCTAGCCTGTGCTCAGCCTGCTTTCCTACATAACCTAGGACCACCTTCCCAGGGGTGGCAATGCCCACAGTGGGATGGACCCTCCCATATCACTGACCAACCAAGAAAATGCCTCACAGACATGCCCACAGGCCAGTCTGATAAAGGAAATTCCTCAAGTGAGGTTCCCTCTTCTCACATATGTCCTTACTCTTGACAAGTGGAGGGGGACTTTTCTGACAATGGTCCCTGTGAAGAATTAGGAGGGGTGTCTTGTTTTGTTTTGTTTTGTCATTTTGAGACAGGGTCTCCCCTTACCCCAGCTGGCCTGGAACTCACCATGTAGACTAGAGCAGCCTTGAACTCCCAGAGATCCGCCTGCCTCTGCCTCCCAAATTCCAGTAAGAATTAAGAGTTTTAAGTGGTGTTTGTTAGAAGTTTCTCCTGGTGAATGTCAGGATTAGGAGTTGAATGAGTTGCAGTTAGGAAAGAAAAGCAATCAACCTCATACAATCGGCATGGTCTTTATTAGTCAATGAGGGGCAACTACTTACCAGTGGGACTCTGCAGTAGCCACACCGGCCAAACAGCAGGGGGCTGAAGTAATTTTGCATCTGTAAACAGAGTTGTGGAGGTTGGGTAGAGGATTTAGGGCCTATGTTCTTGTTTGCAGAACTTAATGGTTGGGCTTATGAGGGGCTGTGTCTCTGGACAGGCTTGTTTGCAAAGGACAAGTTGTTTTGTCCTTTGGGTCCCTTCTAATGGGGCCTATCTGTACCCTGCAAAGCTTTTATCTTTTTGCAATCATTCCTGTTTATACACACTGTGATGAAGCACAAGGCCAATGTATATTTAAAGAGGACAGTCCAGTGGGGTCAGACTTCTCTGTTCCTACCAACCTAAGTACCTCTCTCCCAAGCAGGCCACATTAGGGGCCAGCAGGAGCATGGAGAGCTGTGGCGGAGGTCCTGCTGGGCCGGGCCTAGGGCATCCAGCACTATCTCCTGGTCCTTGCATCATGCACATGACTTAACCATGCCCCTTGCCTGGCCCTCAGACCCTGCAGGAACTAAAGAGCTCAGGGCCTGGCCTGGTGGAAGGAGGGTGGCCTAGATAGCTTAGTTAGCTTGCAATAGGGTTTGAGGTCCTAAAGGGATACTGCAGGGGGGCCACCTAGACACCTCCACGGCCAGGACGCTCAGCCTGCCTGACCCTTCTTCCCATATGCTAAACAGGAATAGAAGCCTACAATGTAGAATACCACCCCCAGATGGCACAAATAGGTAAAAGGATTAACCTCTTGATTTCCAAATATGGGAATCAAGGCAGATGTCTGATTTTGAAACATGCTATTGATGAGGTAACATGAAAAACAAACTGGCTTACATGAAAAACAACAGAACTTTGTGCTCTCACATTCTGAAAGTCCTGGGCTTGAAACCAACATGTTAGCCATGGAAACGTCCTCATTTTTTTTTTTTTTTCCTTCTGGAGGGGGAAGGTGAGACAAGGTCTCAAGTAGCCAGGCTAGCTCAAATTCTCTATGTAGCTGAGGATGACCTTGAATTCCTGACCCTCCTCAATCTACCTCCTGAGTAATGGGATTACAGGCAGGAGCCACTGCACCCAGCTGAGCCCTCCTCATTCTTTGGAGACTGGTGGCGACAGGTTCCTTCACTTGTAAAGGATCCCTCCATTTTCTCATAGGATCCCCCTCTTTCTTATAGCTTTATGTTGTGTCCTCTCCTGACATGCCCCTTTTTATTTTATTTTTATGGCATTTTTGCAATTATCATACAATATAGTTTGATGGCATTTAGATCCTTTCCCCTTATCCACACCCTGGCATGGTGGTGCATGCCTTTAATCCCAGCACTCAGAGGCAGAAGCAGGTGGATCTCTGTGAGTTCAAGGCCAGCCTGGTCTACAAAGTGAGTTCTAGGACAGCTGGGGCTGCAGGGAGACCCTGTCTCAAAAAAAATTTATATATTATATAAATATATATGAACTATAGAGTCCGATTTGTGTCCCCAAATATCCTTCACTGTGGGTCCCTCCACTGGGTCCAAGACTCCCTCCCCTGTAAGAAACAGTCTTCCCCCCTCCCAGCAGCCATCAGTTCTCAGAAGTTCCTTACGCTGGGTTGGGATTTCTTACCCACCTCCCCATGCCTATGCTGGGATTTTGTCTGGTTTGAGCCTGCATGGGGAGTCTTGTACATGTGGTCATCACTGCTGTGAGTTCATGACTAACTGACCAGCTGTCTGGAAGACTGTTTCCTTGTGGTCATCCACAATCTTTCTGCCTCTTGTTCACAATGATCCCTGAGTCTTGGGAGACGGAGGTTTGAAATAAGTGTCCTATTCGGGGACACGCATTCTGCAGACTCTTGTGCTCTGTACATTGGCCAATTGTGGTTTCTGCATTAATCACCACCTGCTGCATAAAGAACCCTGTCTGGTGAGAGTTGAGAGATGCATCCACCCTGCGTACAGAGGTTGCATGGAAGATGTGTCAGAGTTAAGCATCTCACAGACACTTAATTCTGGAACTCTGTAGTCATCTCCACCTAAGGACACTAGCTTCTGGATTTAGGTTTCACTGCACAGTCTTTACCAGATGATGTCTACAATAAACCTTATTAAAGATAAGGTCAAGGGGCTGGAGAGATGGCCTAGCGGTTAAGAGCACCAACTGCTCTTGCAGAGGACCCGGGTTCGATCCCCAGCACCCACATGGCGGCTGAGAATGGTCTTTAACTCCAGTTCCAGGGGAATCCGACACCCTCTTCTGACCTCTGCGGCATTGCATGACACGGGTGCACAGACCTGCATGCAGACAGTACATTCATACACATAAAAGAATAAATAAAAAATTTTAAAAAGATAGGATCACTGAGTGAAAGAGAAATACCCGGGGGTATCTCTATAACAGATCAAACATATACAGGGATATAGTCATAAAAACAGCCTAGTACTGGCACAAAAACAGACCTGTAGACCAATGGAACAAAATTGAAGATCCAAACTTAAGCACATACAATTTCAGCCACCTCATATTTGACAAGGGGGCCAAAAAGACTCAATGGAGGAAAGACAGCATCTTCAGCAAATGGTGTTGGCAAAACTAGATCACCACTTGTAGAAGAATAAAATTAAACGCCTACCTCTCACCCTGAACAAAAAATCAACTCCAAATGGATCAAAGACATAAATGTGAAACCTGAAACTCTGAAGGTGATAGAAGAAAAAATTGGCAGCAGACTACAAGACATAGATGTAGGAAAAGATTTCCTAAATCAGACGGCAGCTTCACAGGAAATAAGGTTGACAGCTGACAAGTGGGACCTCATTAAACTCAAAAGGTTCTGTACAGCAAAAGAAACAATCAGGGAAATGAAGAGAAAACCCACAGAGTGGGAGGAAACCTTCACTACTGATACATCTGACAGAGCATTAACTTCCAGAATATATAAACTATTCAAAAAACAAAGAAGAAAACAAATGACTCACTCAAAAGATGGAGTAAAGAGCTGAACAGAGAATTCACAAGTGAGGAAATAGAGATGGTGGAGAAAAACATCTTTAAAAAGTGTTCAACGTCACTAATAATTAAGGAAATGAAAATTAAAACCACTTTAAGATATCATCTCACTCCAATAAGGCTGGCTAGGATCAAGAAAATAAATAATACCAAATGCTAGAGAGGTTGTGGGGAAAGGGGAACACTCACCCACTGCTGGTGGGAATGTAATCTTGTACAGCCACTATGGAAAGCAGTGTGGAGAACCCTTAAAAGACTCAAAATGAGCCTACCATCTGACCCAGCCATACCATTCCTGGGTATATACTCACAAGACTCATCCTACCATGGAGATACATGCACAACCATGTTTACTGCAGCTCTCTTCACAATAGCAAAGAGCTGGAACCAACCCAAGTGCCCCTCAACCAAGGAGTGGATAGAGAAAATGTGGTACATCTACACAATGGAGTTCTATACAGCGGTAAAGAAAGTTGACATCATGAACTTTGCAGATAAATGGATGGAACTAGAAGATATTATGTTAAGTGAAGTAACACAGTCCCAGAAAAACAAATGACAAATGACACCCTCATCTGTGGATTCTAGCACAAGTACCTAGTTGTAAGGCAAACTGAGCAACGTTAATGTTATATTCCTCATTATCTGAAAACAACTGTGCTCTTATATTGTGAATTCCTAGACAGGTTCGAGAATTAACCTACCATTTATTTTCAGACTTTGGATTGTTGGTATATGGGTAGAGGGTATGTATGCATATTTTAGAGTAATATAAAATCAAAATGGAAAAATGCAAATCATGAAATATCATATGGAAATAACAGTTTGTTTTCAGATGACATAATTTTAGTATAGATGTGATGTATCAGGCTGGTGTAACTTAGCCTTTCTGGGTGCTTAATGGCAATACTTAATGCCCATACCAATTTGGCTGAGGGACCTAAGGGATAACTTTGTTCCTTTCCCTCTGATGTCAACTAAGTCCCAGGGCTATGCATGGGGGCATCTCTTGAAATGTCCTGCAAATGTGAGTCACCAGTCTTCCTGTTCAGGGAGGTCTTGGAGATCCACTAATGGGACTTCAGCCAGTGTCCAGTCTATAAAGAGGAAAGTCTGCTCGTGCTTCAAAAAAGGAAGCCTGGTCTAGCAAGACCTGACTTTGTCCTCAAGTGGATGGAACTGGTAAATGAAAAGCCAAAAGGAGCCAGGGGCTCCCCCCCTCCAAAAAAAAACCTGAGTGACTCCTGGTGACCAGATCTTCAACTGACCTTGAGAAAACAAAAACCTCCTTGGTTAATCTGGGCTAACTGTGTGGCCTTAAGCATACAAAAGGAAAGTATAACCAGAAATAAATAATCAGTAAGACCTGAGAAACTGTACTTCCGGTATAAAACTTGAGATCTTAGTAAAAAGACAAAAAAAAAAAAAAAAAGAAGATCAGTGTTGTGCCTGTCTTCAATTCTTACTGTCAAGTGCATCTACTCTGTGGCTGCCACTGCTTTTGCCATCCTTCAAAGACATGAGACACAGCCTTTCAACTTTCCAATATGGACTGAAGACGCATGTCTCTCCAAGAATCTTCAAACCTTCAATCCTTCAATGCCAGATGGGGACTACTGAGACATCCAGCTTGTAGACTGAGTAGCTACTGGGCTTTCAGCCTCTTCAGAGTATACACTGCCATTGTTGGACTACCCAGGCTGTATCATGGAGGCCAGTACAGGAAGATCAAGACAGGACGCGGTGCTTACATGGCTTCCCATGGTCACCGAATGAGGTGTAGAGCACAAGGGCAGGATTGATGGTTGTTTGGGCTTGCCAAGGAGGAGCCTTCAAGGAAAACAAGACACCTTTTAGCCTTAAAAAAAAAAATCATAAGCTGAGGTTGCTAGCCTAAGATGTCATAATCTTGATATATGTGTGGCATGCATATATGCATATTTTGGAGTGATACAAATTGGAAGGAACAACAACAACAAAGACTGGGTCAAAGAACTGACTGAAACAGTAAACTTCTGCATTGAAAATTAAAAAAAAAGATAATTTTACTAGGGGTTAGGGCGATGGCTCAGCGGTTAAGAACACTTGCTGTTCTTCCAGAGGGCCAGTGTTCAAGTCCCAGTACCCATATAGCAGCTAACAACTGTCCATAACTCCAGTTCCAAGGGATCCAACACCCTGTTCTGGCCTCTGTGGGCATTTCATACACATGGTACACTTACATACATGCAAGGCAAAACACATGTACACATAAAATAATATAAAAAATTTTTTTTTGGTTTTTTCGAGACAGGGTCTCCCCGTAGCCCCAGCTGTCCTGGAACTCACCCTGTAGACCAGGCTGGCCTTGAACTCACAAAGATCCGCCTGCCTCTGCCTCCCAAGTGCTAGGATTAAAGGCATGCGCCACCACGCCCGGCAAAAAAAAATTTTTTTTTTGTCTTTTTGAGACAGGGTCTCCCTGTAGCTCCAGCTGTCCTGGAACTCACTCTGTAGACCAGGCTGGCCTTGAACTCAAAAGATCCGCCTGCCTCTGCCTCCCAAGTACTAGGATTAAAGGCGTGCGCCACCACGCCCGGCTTAATATAAAATATTTTTTAAAAAGCTAAGGTCAGCTTCACAGTTCACCTTGGCATCGGGAACTGGGGGAACATAGTACTAAACCCATAACAGGGCACTTTCTGTTGCTGTAATAAAACACCCAATCTTGGGTGCTTATAAAGAAAGGGCTTGGGGGACTAGTGAGCTAATTCAGTAGTTAAGGACACATGCTGCTCTTCCTGAGATCACAAGTTTGGTTTCTGGTACTCGTGTCAGGGATGCACAACCATCTGTAGCTGCAGCTCCTAGGGGTCCACAGCCTCTTCTGCCCTCCAAGGGCCCATGCACATAGGCATATGCACAATTTTTCTTTTTTTCTTTTATTTTTTTATTATTTTTATTTTTAAAATATTTTATTTATTTGTTGTTGTTGTTTGTTGTTGTTGTTGAGACAGAGTCTCCCCATAGCCCCTGGAACTTACTCTGCAGACCAGGCTGGCCTTGAACTCACAGAGATCTGCCTGCCTCTGCCTCTGCCTCCCGAGTGCTAGGATCAAAGGCATGAGCCACCACTCCCAGCTTAAAGGCCGTTCTGAGCCGCCATGTGGGTGCTGGGAATCAAACTCGGGTCCTCTGCAAGAGCAGCCAGCACTCCCAACCACTGAGCCATCTCTCCAGCCCCAATTTCTCTTTTTTAAAAAAGGTCTAATTAGTTCCATTTTTGGAAGTTGAAAGTGTGAAAAGGGCTGGGGAGGTGGCTGAGTACCTGCTGCTCTCCCAGGGGACCTGAGTTCCCTTCCTAGCACCCAGGAGGCTCACAACTACCTGTAACTCCAGCTTCAGGAACCCAACGCCCTCCTCTGGCCTCCTTGGGCAGATGCAAACCACCATGCCTGGCTTTTACATGCGTGCTGCACTGGGGATCCAAACTCAGGTTTCCATGCTTGCCCAACAAGCACTTTGCCCACTGAACCATCTCCCTAGTCACATGTTGTTGTTGTTGTTGTTGTTTTATTGAATTTCTGTGTATTTCACACAGACCAACCCAGGTATCTCTCACCCCCTACCCCACTGGTGCCCTTGCACACACCCCCCACTGGAATTCATACATCCTGTCATCTATGTCATTGCCCATTATGTCAAGTTAGTGTTCCCAGATGTCCCTCGGTGCAAGTTCATCCACTGGGGTCTAGCCAGCCCATCCGGAGTCCTCCCTTTAAGAAGATCAGCTCTTCCTCACCCAGAAGTAATCAGCTGCCAATAATTCTTCATCTAAAATTGGGGCCTGCTGCCAATTTCCACAGTTCTGTGCTGGGTTCTTTTTGTTTAATGTTTGCATGGGTGTTGTACACGCTGACACCATTGCTATAGGTTCACATGAGCAAAGTCCCAGGAGCCTGTAGGACTCTATTCCTATCTGAACATGCACCTCCTCACTGGCTGCTATCATCTTTCCACCCCCTCTTCCACAATGGTGTCCCCTCTTCAACAGTGGTCCCCCGGTATCCATCTGTCCATATCATGTAGTTGTTATTTTTATTTATTTTTGTATGTGCATGAATGTACTGTCTGCATGCAGGTTTGTGCACCCCTGTCATGCAATGCCACGGAGGTCAGAAGAGGGTGTCGGATTCCCCTGGAACTGGAGTTCAAGATGCTTCTCAGCCGCCATGTGGGTGCTGGGGATCGAACCCAGGTCCTCTGCAAGAGCAGTCGGCACTCTTAACCGCTAGGCCAATTCTCCAGCCCCACGTAGTTGTTTTTTACATGAATTCTAGGAATCAAACCAGGTCCTGAAGCTAACAACTGAGACATCTCCCAGACCCTTGTCCCTTTTTATTCTCATGTAACTTCCATCACCCCAGAGCCCAAGAGTTGGGGATACTCATGGCTATCTCACCGTGAGACAAGGCAATTCAATGTGTGCCCATTGGTAAGCTTTCAGCAGGCCCTGTGCTGTCAAGAAGGTGCTCCATCCACCCAAACTGTGGTGTTTGTGAAAGCAAATCTAACTGAAGCCACGTGAGAATTTATACAGCGCCATCTAACTTTTATGAGAATTCCTAATCTGAGGAGTATATCTCCTGGTACTGAGTGTATGGTGCTGAGGAGTGTATCTCAGAGATGGAACACTTAATCTAGCATGCATGAGGTCCTAGTGATCATCCCCAGCACCAGAAAATAATTTTTTTATAATTTTTTTTGGTCTTTTCAAGATAGGGTCTCCCTGTAGCCCCAGCTATCCTGGAACTCACACTGTAGACCAGGCTGGCCTTGAACTCACAAAGATCTGCCTGAATCTGCCTCCAAAAATAATTGATTGATTGATTAAGTAAAGCATCAGTAAGGGTTTTGCTTGGGGTTGCTTTTCAGTTAACAGCTTTACTGAGCTGTTATTCATGTAGCCTACAATTCACCAGTTCCAAGTACATAATTCAAGGTCACTATCTTTGTGAAGTTTTGGAACCACTACAATCAATTTTTAAACATTTCATCATTCCCCAAACAAGTTGTCAACCCAAGAGTCCTCCCCCATCCAGCCTTTGACACAAATCCACATTCTGAATCTGGGTTTGCTTACCCTGGACATTTCATACGAATGGAATCATATACTGTGCAGTTTTTTAGCATCTGGCCCTTTTTACTCAGCAAAATACCTTCCAGGCTTCTTCGGACTGCAGCATGTGTCAGTACAGCATTCCTGTTCAAGCTGAGTCATATTCCATTGTGTGGTAATGTACCACATCTTATTTATCTGCCTATCACTTGATGGTCATTTGCATTGCTAGGCTATTTAGCAATTAGGAATAACAATGTTATATAATATTATAGTGTATATAATGCTATATAACAGTAATGCAATAATGTTCCTGTGAGTCTTCCTATGAGCAAGGTTTTAAAATATTTTTCATTTGGAATCATGAGTCAGAGACGTAGGGATGTCCTTCAGAAAACCATTGCACTTGGTTCATAGCACAAGAAAAGCAAGGGGTATGAACTGTCCATCACACAGAGACAGGAGCAGCTTCATGTCCAGGGCCCCCCCCCCCAATGTCTCTCTTAGGATCAGAGGTGCTTGCAAGAGTGGGGTATCTAACTGCAATGAGTTCAAAATCGCTGCTGCCCTTCCTGACTTCTCCAGCTTTTGCCCCCCTATCAGGAGAACCACAAAGACAGCAGGCACTGGGAGGGTCTGCTGAGCAGAGGTTTCTGTCTGAGGGCACATGGTTACATAACTCACAGTCGAGTCTGTATGTTACTGTAAGAAAGGCTTCCAAAAGCAGGTCTAGTGCTCTCTGCTGAGTGGTTGGATATTGCAGAGTCCAAGAGTCCTAGCAGGCAAGTACATTGCCACGACCTTGAACTTCAGGTCCTCCTGCCTCTATCTACCAAGTGCTAGGATCACAGGCAGTGAGCACTATTCCTGGCATACGCCATGCTGGGGAAGGAATCCAAGGCTAGGTAAACGCTACACCAACTGAGCCACATCCCCAGTCCCAAGAGTGTCTTGCTAAATACTTGATTATTATTTTATGTGTATGAGCCTGCATGTAGGTAGGTGCACCAGTGTTGTGTAATGCCCATGGAGGTCAGAAGGTGGCAGATCCCCTGGAACTGGACTTACAGATGGTGGTTAGCAGCCATGTGGGTACTGGGAACTGAACCCCAGTCCTCTGCAAGAGCTTCCAGTGCTTTTAACCATTGAGCCATCTCTCTAGCCTCCAAGAGTGTTTTTAATGAGAGAATAATGATCTCTTTTGGCATGCTGATGTTACGTTGTTACAGAACAAACCACCCCAGTGTGGGAAAATTCAGTTAAGTTAGGTATGAATGGGATAGCATTCTAGCCAGAGGGTGAATCTAGATAGCTAGCTAGAGGCCAGATATAATGAGACCATGTTGTGGGAAAATTCAGTTAAGTATGAATAGGTTAGCATTCTAACCAATGCCCGCTAGTGCATAAGCAGGAGTCATGGGACCTCCCTGGCCACGCCCATGGGGTGGGATGTGGTGACACAAAGGTCTGGGATTTGGCCCTGGGAAATGAAGTCACACTGCATATAAAATCTGGCCATCTTTGAATAAAGCTTTCTCTGTATTTGGATACCTTACAATCCATGGGCTGTGCTTTCTGGTATGTGTTTTCTACATGGCTCACTGGGGGAATAAATGGGATGACCATTTATTATTGTATTTTATTATTGTTATTTTGCATGCTGATATTACGTTGTTACAGAACAAACCACCCCAGGACTTAGCCAACTAAATAGAAAGTGTTCAAAGTGATCATAGATCTGTGACGAAGTGGTTCTGTTGATCTGGGCTGGGCTCTGCTGATGTCCCTGGTTGATTTGGATGCCTTTGACAGCAGATGGGATGCAGTGGGCTGGCTGGGCTGGGGGGGGCCTCATGCTCACTTCCAGTGATACCAGAGTAGTTACATAGAGCGATGAGGCTGTCTGGACCACCCCCCTGTTGTTTTACAGCATGTGGTCTGCTGCACAAACTTGCCTACTTCGGGAAGCAGTAGGAGGCAGGCTGATTCAAAGTATGCACACATGATGGAGCGCACAGCTAGGCAAGGCGGACCCCTCCACAGCATGGGAAGGAAGCTCTTTTTACATGCATCCAAGAGCAAATGCCATGGGACCAGAGGGTGATGAGTGATCTCGTTGAGATCAAGCCCTCAGCACCATCAGAATTAAGAAAATTAGCTGGGCCCAGTGATGTAAATCTGTAATCCCCCACACTTGGAAGGTTGAAGCAGGAGGATCCAGAGGATCCGGAGATCCAGAGGATCAGGATCTGCTACTCGGCAAGTTCAAGGACAGCCAGAGTTACATGAGACCCTGCCTCAAATCTCCCACAAAACTATTACCAGTATGCCATGTTACACCAGCAGCTGCCTCAACATCCCGAATTCACCCACAGCGCTGGATTGCATCGGGCCACCTAGAACAATTGGTTCAGCCATGGATGTGGGCAATGCGAGGTATGAGGTTTGCACAAAGATGACATTGGGCTTCTCAGAACATGTCTCCCTTGTTAAGCAATGAATTTGGAGATAGCATGCTTAAGGAAGTCATTGGGGTTAGATAAGGTCATGTGGGCAGACTTCCAATTTCCTGTGACTAGTGTCCTTATAAGCAGGGGAAGAGACTCTAGGGTGCTCACAAACAGGAAGGCCGTGCAAGGACACTTCTCAAAGGTGCTGTCTCCCAGCCAGGAAGACTTCTCACAGAATCCAGCCCTGCCCATCCCTTGATCCCAGCATCCAGCCTCCAGCACTCTGAGGGGACAAGTGACTGCTGCCTGAGCCTGTCGCTGGGATGGTTACAGGAATTCTAGCAGAAAGACTGATTATGTAACCTGCTGTCAAGCTCTGGGAATGGTAACT
The DNA here is from genome assembly GCA_009823505.1 of Rhizomys pruinosus. Classification (NCBI taxonomy): domain Eukaryota; kingdom Metazoa; phylum Chordata; class Mammalia; order Rodentia; family Spalacidae; genus Rhizomys; species Rhizomys pruinosus. Next base: position 714,324 of record VZQC01006857.1, read on the forward strand.
TTATACTGGGACAGTTGTGTTCCTCGGTTAAGCTGGCTCTGGGGCTGTCTACACAGCAATTTCCGGATTCCCTGGGTCTCATCATGGTAGCACAGCTGTCCAGTGTGTGGAGTTTGCAGGGGGCTGTGACCACCACAACCCAGTAGAGGCCTCCCCATCTGTGCAGCTTGGGTCTGGAAACGAGCTTTTAAACTTCACATGAAAACAGGTGACCTCAGCAATTCGTTCGCTCAGGTTCTAAGTTGGTAAACTTTCTGTAAAAGGCCAGAATGTAGCCAGGTGTGGTGGCACAGGCCTTTAATCCCAGGACTCAGACTCAGGAAGCAGAAGCAAGTAGACCTCTGTGAGAGCCGAGCCAGCCTGGTCTACATAGTGAGTTCCAGGCCATACTGGAGCTACAGAGAGACTCTATCTCAAACAACCACAACAAAAAGATTGTGGTATGTAGAGCTCCACAGAGACAGCAAATGAAAAGGCAAGTGAGAGCCAGACAGATGCTGACTGATGACTGTGCTCGCTAAGGAAAAACTGCTAAACATGGGCAAGGGGGTCCTAAGAAGACGAGGGTCAACATGTGTATTAGTGGAAATGTACCCAGAGGAGCACAGGAAAAAGGACATTCTTCTGTCAGCTTCTCAGAGTTTTCAGAGAAGTGCTCAGAAGGGCAGAGGACCATGTTTGCTACAGAAAAAAGAAAGTTTGAAGACATGACAAAGACCAACAAGGCTCATTATGAAAGAGAAATGGAAACCTATATCCCTCCCTAAGGGGAAACAAAAAGGGAATTCAAAGATCCCAACACACCCAAGAGGCTTTCTTCAGTCCTTGTTTGTTCTATTCTGAATATCACCTCCAAATCAAAGGAGAGCATCCTGGCTTATCTGAGACAGCACTGCTGCAGATGACGAGCGAGCGAGCGAGCGGCCTCACCAGAAGGTGCTGCTCTGAAGGAGAAATGCCAAAGGATGCTGCTGCCTACAGAGCTAAGAAAACCCGATGCTGCAGAAAAGGGAGTTGTCAAGTGTGGGACTAATATTCCAGTTGGCTGGAGCACTGAGGGGGGCCTGGCTTCTTACCCTGATTACCTATGAAGGCCAGGGGTCTTAGGCAGACCCCTCCACCCCCACTGCCAAATCGAATCATCACCCCTGCAGCCCTGCTTTGAAGACTCTGGCAAAAAGTATCACGTTCCTGCACTGTCTTGGTTTTGTTAGCCCAGTGGAGCTGACGGTGGCTCAAGTAAACAGTAGACACTGTGAAGTTCCCGTGCACCTTCTCATGCCCCCATTCTTGCCTCAAAAGCCTGCCAAATGTCAGTATATAAGGCCTTAGACTCCTGCAAATAAATGGGCCTTGGTCCCTTGTGGCCAGCTCCCAGGTCACGTGACCTGCCAGGTTTACTTGCCTCCAAGTTCTTTCTCCCCTCCCTCCCCCTGGCCTGCTGCTCGTGCCAGAGTGAAATGGCTTTACTAGGGCCAGGCGGGGAAGCTGGCGTTGGTGTCTAGCGGACACCCGGGAACCCCACTGCCCCACAGTCAAGGCTGAAAAGAGCAAGAAAAAGAAGAGGAGGAAGATGAATGAAGATAAAGAAGATGATGAATAAGTTTGTTCTAATGCAGTTTTTTTGTCTATAAACCATTTAACCCCTCTGTGCACAACTCCTTTTAAACAAAAAAATTTTTCATGTAAGACTGTGTAAGATTTGTTTTTAAACTGTACAGTGTCTTTTTTGCATAGTTAACACACTACCTTATGTGACATTAGATAGCCCTGTCCTGGTAGTATTTCCAATAGCCACTAACCTTGCCTAGTACACTATAGAGATTGTAAATTGGCATGGAAATTTAAATTGGCTTGTTTATGCACAGCACAAATTAGTTATATATGGGGACAGTAGTTCTTTTCATCTTCAGTTGTCTCTGAGGCAGCTTATATGAAAATTATTGTAGCAGGGTGTGCTGGTGCATGCCTTTAATCCCAGCACTTGAGAGACAGAGGCAAGCATCCATGAGATCAAGGAATAACCTAGTCTACATAGTGAGTTTCCAGGCCAGCTGGGGCTTCAGGGAGACCCTGTCTCAAAAAGATTTTAAAAAAGGAAAATAATTGTTCTGTTAATGGAATACCATTCTGTACCAAATAAATTAATTAATTAATTAATTAAAGAAAAGGCCAGAATGCTTTGAGCATTCTATTCTCTAAGACAACTACTCAGCTAGGCACCTCGGAGCAGCAGCCACCTACATCATGAAAACAGTCAAGGCTGTATCCATTGATTAATAGACACAGAAATTTGAATTTGTTAGTTTTCATATGTCATGAAATATTCATTTTTAATTAATTAATTAATTAATGTGTATGCGTGTGTGTGTGTGTGCTTGTCTGTATGTGCACTGTGTGTATAGGTGCCCACAGTGGCCAGAAAGGATGTCAGCCCTCCTGGAGCTGCAGTTACAGTTGGTTATGAGCCACCCAATATGGGTGCTGGGAACCAAACCTGGCTCCTCTGCAAGAGCAGCCAGTGCTCTTCACCACTGAGCCATTTCTCCAGCCCCAAATCAGTCTTATTTAACCCCCTCCCAAGCATTTAAAAATACTTTTTAAAAATTCTTGACTTCAAGGGGCTGGAGAGATGGTCTAGTGGTTAAGAGTGCCAACTGTTCTTGCAGAGGACCTGGATTCAATCCCCAGAACCCACATGGCGGCTGAGAACTGTCTTTAACGCCAGTTCCAGGGGAATCCGACACCCTCTTCTGACCTTTGAGGCACTGCATGACATGGGTGCACAAACCTACATGCAGACAATACATTCATACACATAAAAAAATAAATAAAATTTAAAAAATAAAATTAAAAAAAATTCTTGACTTCCATCACTAGGTGTGGTGGCGCACGCCTTTTATTCCCAGCACTCAGAGGCAGATGCCAGCGAATCTCGGTGAGTTCAAGGCCAGCCTGGTCTACATAGCAAGTTCCAGGACAGCAGGGGCTATAGGGAGACCCTGTCTCAAAAAGACAAAAACAAAAAATCTTTACTTCCAAGTGGTAGAAAGCAGTTTATGTAGATGTAGATTCCGAAGAATTATCTTAAACAAGCAGAGGCTAGAAGGCTGCTCACTGGAAGAATGTGTGCTTAGCTTGTGAGAGGACCTGGGTTCAATACCCAGAACACTCCCTTTCCCCCAAACCAGGTCTGCCATACAAGGACTCTGAGGCTGGTCATTCAATTTTCCATTGTTTTGACTCTTGTAGATGGATAATTCCTGATACCAAATCCGAGCTGTAAAAAATATAAAAGTTAGCTGGGTGTGGTGGCCCACGCCTTTAATCCCAGCACTCAGGAGGCAGAGGCAGGTGGATCTCCGTGAGTTCAAGGCCAGCCTGGTCTACAAAACAAGCTCCATGATAGCTGGGACTAAAGGGAGACCCTGTCTCAAAAAAATACCAAAAATATATATATATGTATATAAAAGTTAAATTAGCCCTGCTCCCACCTCTGCTCTTCCTGGGCGTTGATATTTGAATGAGACACCTGCTTGAAGCTAACTCCAACTACTCCTCATTCCATTCAAGAACAAATACTCTAAAGGTTTGGGTATGAAAATGTGAGCCAGGACTGCCAGGGTGCCTGCAAGGGCACGGGGAGGGCCCCAGGCTTCATCTGGTCCTTAACAACCATGACGGAAGTGCCAGCTTGGAGTCTCTGCTCAGAGATTGGCCTGTCCCTGTGGTGGCCGGAGCAGCACTGGCAAGTCTCAGCTTTTCCTTAAAGATTCTTAGCTGCTCTCTCCTTTCACCCCCAGAAGGAAAGCCTTGGAGTGAGAGGCATCTTGAAAAAGAAAGTCTCCTGGGGGCTGGAGAGGTGGTTCAGTGGTTAAGAGCGCCGACTGCTCTTGCAGAGGACCTGGGTTCGATTCCCAGCACCCACATGGCGGCTAAGAACCGTCTTTAACTCCAGTTCCAGGGGAATCCGACGCCCTCTTCTGACCTCCGAGGCATTGCACACACAAACCTACATGCAGACAGTACACTCATACACATAAAAAATAATAAATAAAAAAAGAAAAAAAAAGAAAATCTCCAGCCCTCTCCAAGGACAGCAAGTTCCCAGGAACCACTCAGACCCAATCAGGACTAACTAGTCTTCCAGGGACCAGCAAATAGAGTGAGGGAAGGAGGAGCGGGTACAAAGTGGGAGGGGTGTGTGTGTGTGTGTGTGTGTGTGTGTGTGCGTGCGCGCGTGTGTGCGTGCGTGTGGTGGGCAGGAGAGCCCCGGCACACATGGAGAAGTCAGAGGACAACTTTGTGGAGTCGTTTCTCTCCTTCCATTTTTATGTGGTTTCAAGGATAAAAGTCAGGTTACCCGGCTTGTTATGACAAGAATCTTTCCCAGCTGAGCCCTCACCAACCACAGGAGGTGCGTTGAAAATCCCACTCAAGGTAAGTCGAATTGTTCTTCAACTAAAAACTAACAACAACACAACAACAAAAGGCTGTTGGTAGTAGTCTAGGACTTCCCAGCCTGGTGCCTTCTTTCTTTAAGAAAGGAAACAAAAAAAAAAAAGAAAGAAAGAAAGAAAGAAAGAAAGGAAGGAAGGAAGGAAGGAAGGAAGGAAGGAAGGAAGGAAGGAAGGAAGGAAGGAAGGAAGGAAGGAAGGAAGGAAGGAAAGGGCTGGAGAAATGGCTCAGTGGTTAAGAGCAAAGGCTGTTCTTGCACTTATACATGTAAAAAAAAATTTTTTTTTGAGACAGGGTCTCACTATAGCCCCAGCTGTCCTGGAACTCACTCTATAGACCAGGCTGGCCTTGAACTCACAAAGATCCACCTGCCTCTGCCTAGGATTAAAGGCGTGCACCACCACGCCCGGCTCATAAAATATTTTTTAAAAAAGAAAAAAATAAAACAAGCAATAAACAGGCTTTGAGGAGGCTCAGCAGATACAAAGAAGCACTTGCCACAAAGCCTGGCCAGGGATGCACATGGTGGAAGGAAAGAGCCAACTCCTGCAAGCTGTCCTCTAACCTCCACAGAAGCTCACACACACACATATACACACAGAGTAAAATAAATAAGAATGGGGGCTGGAGAGATGGCTCAGCATTTAAGAACGCTGACTGCTTTTGCAGGGGATCCAGGCTCGATTCCCAGCACCCACATGGCGGCTAATAACTGTCTTGGGCCGGGCATGGTGGTGCATGCCTTTAATCCCAGTACATGGGAGGCAGAGGCAGGGGGATCTCTGTGAGTTCAAGGCCAGCCTGGCCTACAGAGTGAGTTCCAGGCCAGTTGGGACTATAGGGAGACCCTGTCTCAAAAATAAATAAATAAATAAATAAATAAATAAATAAATAAATAAAATGTATAATAATTTCAATGAGAAAAGAGCAAAAGAACAAAAGCTGCATCTGGAGTTGTGGCTCAGGTGAGAGTCCTTACCTAGCATACGTGGAGCCCTGAGATTGATCACTAGAACCACACAAATCAGACATGATAGTATGGCCCAGCAATCCCAGCACTTAGAAGGTAAGGGCAGGAAGATTAGTAATTTAAGGTCATCCTTAGCTACATAGTAAGTTTGGGGTCAGCCTGGGCTATATGAGACTCTCAAAAACCAAAAACAAATAGAAACAAATAAAACACACTGATGTTTACACTTTGAAGGAGAGCTACTCTAAAGCACATACTTATTTTATTACTACCTGTTTACTATTTTAATAATGACATATCATGGGGCTGGAGAGATGGCTCAGTGGTTAAGAGCACCGACTGCTCTTGCAGAAGACCCGGGTTCGATTCCCAGCACTTACATGGCAGCTAAGAACTGTCTTTAACTCCAGTTCCAGGGGAATCTGACGCCCTCTTCTGACCTCCACGGCATTGCACGACACAGGTACAACAACCTACATGCAGACAGTACACTCATATGCATAAAAAATAATAAATAAAAAATATTTTTAAATATATATTTAAAAAATGACATCGTAGTTCTTATTCACACAGGATCTTGAAATCAAATTTACTGACTTTTTGTAGCAAGACTTTTCCTTGATGAGGATGTAAGAGGGAGGAGGTCCTGGCAGGCCCTAATTCTGCAATTCTATTGGCTGTTTTACACCTATAAAACCAAAGCAGGAATGACACAGACAGGCAGCTCCTTCTCCAGAGGGACCTCCAGCTACAGGGTCAGAGAGAGGAGGGTTAGCAAAGGTTTGGGAGAAAGGTGACTTTGAAGATAAATCTACTAGCAGGAAAAGAGGATAGAGTCCCGGCCCAGGCAGGGGGATATTATATACACAGTAGCATGAAAGAGTACCATGTGGCAGTCACAACCCCTATAGACCCTCACACACTGGACAGGTACAGCCTGGGAAGTCCTGTTAGGTAGACTGTGCTTTGAAATTCTGGATCAGAGCACAGGTTCAACTGGGCTCCAGGGAGGGCAATCTTGCAAAAGCCATTGTTGGGAAGGAGGAGTTTCTGCTAGACTCTGTAAGCACTGCCTCCCAGGACTGTTAAGTATGTGCATCAGACATCGTTAGAGACCCCCTGGGAGCTCATCTGCCAGTCCCTGAAGTCACTGGTAGACATGTCCCTGCAGGCCCCCGTGGCTTCTAGCAGCCTCTTCTAGCTGTGGGAGCAACTCTGATGGTAACTGGAAGCTGAACACCCAGCTTCCTCGCCTTTCCAGGAGACATGGCATTCTGCACTGCACCCACCCCCACACAGCCTCCTTGAAGCCCCATTGGTGGAAGTCTGTTAGTGCCCACTCTGTGCCCACTTGAAACTCCTGGGATTCCTGATTGCATTTCTCAAACAGGCAGATCCCTGGGGGCTTGCTGCCCAACCAGTCTAGCTGAATTAGTGAGCACGTAAGAGACCCTGCCTCAAAAAATAAGCTAAAGGGGCTGGAGAGATGGCTCAGCAGTAAGAGCATTGGCTGCTCTTGCAGAGGGTTCAGTTCCCAGCACCCCCATGGTGGCTAACAATCACCTTTAGTTCCAGGTCCAGGGGATCCAATGCCATCTTCTGGCCCCCATGGGCATTGCATTACATGGGTACACATATTCATGCATACAAAATGCTCATACACATAAAATAAAAATAAATATAACTTTCAAATTAAAAAATAATGGGATGAAGAGTCAGGTACAGTGGTGATACATGCATTTAATTCCAGGGAGGCAAAGGCAGGCAGATCTCTACGTGTTTGAGACTAGCTTGATCTACATAGTGAGTTCCAAGTCCTCCAGGTTTGCAAAGTAAGTGTGTGGTATGTACATGTGTATACCACACACAATTAAACACATGATAAAAAAGAAACTGGTACATGCTACAGCATGAATGAAGCTGAAGGACATTATGTTAAAAAAGAAGAAATTTGCAAAGCTTCCAATACTGCACAATGCCACTCACATGGGAATCAGTTAAATTCAGAGACAGAAGTAGAAAAGCAGTCAGGGACTGGGGAGAAATGGAGAGCTGGTGTTTAATGAAGACAGCACTTCAGTTTGAAACAGACTACTGGGGAGACATGGAAGGTGGTGATGACTGTATACTGATGCTAATGTATCACTGAACTATATGCTTCATAATGGTCAAGGTGTGGCAGCTCAATAGTAGAGCACTTACCCAGCATGCACAAGCTGCTAAGTTCAAGTCCCAGTTTTAAGAAAAATAAAAGGGAAGGGAAAGTGTCAAATGGTTATAAAAAATGGTCTTTTTGAGATAGGATCTTCCTATAGTCCCAGCTTGCCTGGAACTCACTATGTAAACCAGGCTGGCCTTGAACTCACAGGGATCTGCCTGTCTCTGCTTCCTGAGTATTAAGATTAAAGGCATGCTCCACCACACTCAGCCTCAAATGGTAAATTTTATGATATATATCATTACAACAAAAAAGATGAACAATTTAGTGTACAGCAATGTTTAATGGGGCTGAAGAGATGGCTCAGGGGTTAAGAGCACTTGCTACTCTTGCAGGGGACTGGAGTACAGTTCCTAGTACTCACATCAGGTGGCTCACAACTGTCTGTAACTCCAGCTCCAGGGCAGCTTCTGGCCTCCACAGGCACCCCCATATATGTGTGTGTGTGTGTGTGTGTGTGTGTGTGTGTGTGTGTGTGTGTACATATCCCCAACACACATACACAGATACATAGACATAACTTTAAAACAAAACATAGACCAGGCGTGGTGGAGCACGCCTTTAATCCTAGCACTCGGGAGGCAGAGGCAGGCGGATCTTTATGAGTTCAAGGCCAGCCTGGTCTACAGAGTGAGTTCCAGGACAGCTGGGGCTACAGGGAGACCCTGTCTCAAAAAAGACAAAAAAAAGTATTTATTATGCTGGGACCTCAAATCAGTCACATTTCCAGATGCAGAGACTCTGGGATCAGTCAGAGCTCTCCAGAGAAACAGAATGTACAAAGAGAATTGTATCTCGTGTGGTGGTGCATGCTTATAATCTCAGAACTTGGAAAGGGGAAGCAAGGAAGACCTTGAGGTTGAGGCCAGCCTGGACTATATAATGTGACCTTGTATGAAAAAAAAAAAAAGAAAGAGAGAAGAGAGGAAGAAAGAGCAGAGGAAATGAGAAGGGGGGAAAGAAGAATGGAGAGGAGGAAGAGGGAGCGGAGGTGGAGGAACACGTTGTCTCCAAGCTGCCTTACTTCTCTGTTGCAGTAATAGAAGGCCATTACCCTGCTGGTTAGCTTCAGTTGTCAATTTGACATACATAGGAAGAGGAAACCTCAACTGGGGAATTTCCTCTCTTGGATTGGCCTGTAGGCATGTCTGTGAGGTATTTTCTTGATTGTTGAGTGATGTGGGAGGGCCCAAGTCACTGTGGATGGTGCCACCCCTGGGCAGATGGTCCTGGGTTGTCTATGAAGGTAGGCTGAGCACAAGCCAGAGGAGCAAACCAGTGAGCAGCACTCCTCCATGGCCTGTGCTTCAGCTCCTGCCCCCAGCTTCCTGCTCTGAGTTCTTGCCCTGGCTTCCCTCAATAAACTGTGATTGGGAAGTGTAAGCCTAATAAACCTTTCCTCCCAAAGTTGGTTTTGGTCAGAGTGTTTTATCATAGCCATAGAAAGCTAACTAGGACAATGGCTAAGGAAACTTACAGAAAGAAGTGTTTATTTGGGTTTACAGTTCCAGAGGGTTAAAGGTCCGTAGTGGTGGGGAGACATGGCAGGAACTGCTGAGAACTCATGTCTTCAAGCACTTGCAGGAAACAGGGAGAAAGAGCTAACTGGAAGTGGAATCAGCTAGGAGCTCCCAAAGTCCGCCCCAAGTCACATGTGTCCTCCAGCATGGCTGCACCTTCTAAAGACTGACTTGCCCCAGACAGCCCCACCAACTGACCACGTATTCAAGTGCTAGATCCTAAGAGAGACATCTCTCATTCAAACCACCACACAAGATGTACACTTTTCAGTCCAAACCCAAAGCCTTGGGAACCAGAAGAGTCAGTGATGTAGGTCTCAGTTTAAGTTCCAAAGCTCAAAACCAGGAGCTCCAGTGTCCCGGTTGGAACAAGGAGAGAGGATTCTCCCTCCTTGTGCTTTTGCATTCTTTCTGGGTCCTCAATGAACTGAATGGTGCTGCATCACTGAGGCTCCATCTTTTGAGTCAGGCTCCCAATTCAAGCATTGAACCCTTCCAGGAAGTCCTCAGAGATGCACCCAGAAACACCATTCAACCAGTTATATGAGCATCCCTTGGCCCAGGCAAGTTGACACATGAAATTCTATATTTCAGTGAGCAAAGAGTAAAGAGACTTGTAGGTCCCTCAACATCCCCATCCCTGTCTCCCCTGGATCTTGTTGACACAATTTGCTGTTTGAGCCTACTAGCTCCCTGAATGTGTGACTCAGCTAGATCTCAAAACTCAAGAGACTTAGATGAGGGGCGACACTCTTGGGGAAGCATTCACAACATGGGCTATTGAAAGATGATCCTGGGCCAGGTGTGGTGGCACATGCCTTTAATCCTAGCACTTGGGAGGCAGAGGCTGGCAGATCTTTGTGAATTCAAGGCCAGCCTGGTCTACAGAATGAGTTCCAGGACAGCTGGGACTACAGAGAGACCCTGTCTTGAAAAGAAAAAAAAAAAAAAAAAAGATGATCGTGGGACTGACAGACAAAACCAGTCTCTCCTACACCTTGACACCCACATGCTTCTCCTATCCCTAATCTCTCCTCTTCTGGCTCACCAGGTTCCAGCTGTACTGGCCTGCTTCCTCAGGTCCCTTACACAATCTGGGCTTACTTCCACTTGAGAATCTTTGCACTTCCTGTTGCCACTGGTCATCCTCCCCAACCTCATGAATCTAGCTAGAGAATCTAGGTTCCATGTCCCGGCCTTACGCCAGTTCTGCATGACCACTGTTGCCAAAGGTTATATGTGTATAGTGATTACCACAGCATCCTGCTTGTGCTGGAATGCAGGGGTAATTTAATGGACTTTTGTCCCCAGTGGTGGTGCTGTTTTGGGATGCCTTAGAAGGCGTGGCCATGCTGGAGGAAGTACATCACTGGGGGCGGGCTTAAAGAGTACAACAAGCCGTGCAGGCTCCAGTTGCTCTTTCTTTGCTTCCTGTGCTCATTGGAAGATGTGAACCTCGTCTTTCTGCTCCAGCCCTGGCCACCATGCCTCCCCACCACAATGGTCTCTAATTCCCTGGAACCAACTCTTCCTTTTTTTTTTTTTTTTTTTTTTTCTTTTGTCCTTTTTTTTTTTTTTTTTTTTTTTTTAGCCCCAGCTGTCCTGGAACTCACTCTGTAGACCAGGCTGGCCTTGAACTCACAAAGATCCGCCTGCCTCTGCCTCCCAAGTGCTAGGATTAAAGGCGTGCGCCACCACGCCCGGCCCCCAACTCTTCCTTTTATAAGTTCCCTTGGTCATGGTGGTTTTATCACAGCAATAGAAAAGTGACCAATACACCTGGTATTAGGGGAGTAGAGGCAGAAGAATCAGAAGTTCAAGGTCATCCTGGGCTACATATTGAGCTTGAGGCCAACCTGGGCTATATGAGAATCTATCTCAAAAATAAAGCAAAAGGGCTGGAAAGATAGCTTGGCAACTAGGAACACTTGCTGTTTCTACAGCAGACCCGAGTTTGGCACCTAGTACCCACATCAGGTAGTTTACAGTTATGCCTGCAACTGCATTTCCAAGAGATCCAACACCCTCTTCTGGCCCCCATGGGCACCTGCACATAGATGGCATACAGGCATATAAAGAAAAACAAAAACAAATCTCTAAAAATAAAACAACTGGGCTGGAGGGATGGCCTAGCGGTTAAGAGCGCCGACTGCTCTTGCAGAGGACCCAGGTTCGATCCCCAGCACCCACATGGCGGCTGAGAACCATCTCCAATTCCAGGAGAACTCCAGTTCCAGGGGAATCTGAGACCCTCTTCTGACCTCCGCGGCATTGCACGACACAGGTGCACAAACCTACATGCAGACAGTACATTCATACACATACAAAAATAAATAAAATTTTTTTTAAATCTTTAAAAAAATTAAAAAAAAAAATAAAACAACTATGCTGGGTGTGGTGGTGGACACCTTTAATCCCAGCACCACTCAGGAAGCAGAGGCAGGCAGATCTCTGGGAGTTCAAGGCCAGCCTGATCTACATGGTGATCTCCAGGCCAGCTGGGACTAAAGGTAGACCCTGTCTCAAAAAGACCAAAATAATAATAATAATAATAATAATATAAAAACAACTGCTCAGGAAAAAGTGACTCGAGTGACCCGAGCTGTTGTCTCACCTACAATACAGAGACTTCTGTGTAAGCCACTGGTGGCGATGTCAACAGAGACCTACGCCTTCCTGTTCTGTGTGCACAGAAGTGCTGGAACTCCTAAGTTCCTTGTCTGCCAATGCCTATCCTGTGTTTCAGAAACCAGAGAGCACCCAGCCTCTTAAAATGTTGTCAGGCACAACTGAAGTGAGGCTGCCCAGCTCCTTCAGCCCCGTCCCCAAGGTGCTTCCTTCCTGTTAACCCATAGCCACATTCTTAGCACCAGGAAGGGAAGACTTGAGGTTCCCAGTCTTGGTGGACTGGGAAATCCAGCCGTCTTCTCCAGCGGGACAAACACTTTGGCTCTAAGCCACCTGCCTCTGGGTCAGCCACACTTTGAAATCATAACCAGTTTAGGCTTAGCCTGAGAGCCCCATGGGATCATCAGCCAGTTTAATACTGAGTGCAGAGCGAACCGTAGCCCTTGACAGAACGGCCTCTACTACAATGTCCACATTCACCCTGAAGGCCCAGGTCAGAAGAGGCCCAGCCTGTCCCTCCTGACTACAGGAACTCTATGACCTCCCTGAACAGACCAGACTCCTCACTGACTCCCACAGCCAGCCGTCTGCTACAGGGGCTCATCATTGAGCCTCACTGAACAGTGAGTGGTTTCCTGAGCTATAATGAGATGGGTCATAACAGCACCTGCCTCCCAGGATGAGGTAAGGATGACATCAGAGATTGGGATAGGTCAGAGAAAACACCCAATTAACATGAGCCATATTATTATCTCAGTGTTGGTTCCCCAGCCCTCAACATGGGTTTCTGTCACACTGATTTACAGAAAAACCATTAGAAAGACTCTTTGAGGACACTCAACACAGAGAAGGAGTGCTGGGTTCTTGTCCACTGAGTATGGTCCCAACCTATGGAAAAGGCAGGTTGCTCCTCAGCCTGAATTCTGCGGGATGCCGGACCCAGGGCCCCAATGCGGCCATCTCATCTCACGGGGGCGGGACGGAGCAATGCCTGTATCCACAGAAGTCGCCGCCCCTTAGTGCAATGGGACAGAGCAGGAGAAACAGAGCAGACTTCTTTCATTAATTCGTTCACTTCTTGTTTGCATGCAATGAATGTTGTTGTTGTTTTTTCTCTCTACTCTGCTACAAACCTGACCATGGATTGAGTTCTCCAGAACACATGTGCTTCATGGGGTCATCAGCTTTGAGAAGAAGAAAATGCAAATGATCTTAGGTGTGGATGCCAAGCTGGGGAGTCTGGTGCAATAAAGTCATTGCACTTCTCTGGGGAGGCCCCTGGAAGGCTTCTCCAAGGAAGGGGTACCTTGAAGATTGGCTAGGAAGAATTGGGAGAGTGATCCAGGGACAGGGATCAGGGCCAAGGACTGCAGCCTGCAGAGAATGGCTGGCAGGACATTAGTCCTCTGGGGCTACAGAATGATGGGGAGAGGGCGGGGGAAAGGCCTGGAGTTACTGTTGTATCCCAAGAGCAATAGAAACCACAGAACAGTTCTCAAAGTGTCATGGGGTGAGCCAGATGACCTTTGACTGTGTCAACAAAGAATCTGTTGGCAGGAGGGTGGAATTTGGAGGTCGGGGAAGGAGGTTTCGGTAGTGTAGACATGAAAGGGTGACGGCGGTCAAGACAAGGGTCATGGCACTGGGGTGGTAGGAAGTGGCTGACTATAAACTGACTTAGGAGGAAAACTCCAAATGACAAAGCTGAGGAAAGGATTTGAGTCCACATGGTCTGATTCTCTAGTCGGGCTTGCCCCCTTACCCCAGCTCAGCATTATGCACCCCCATTCCTCAGGCAGGGGCAGGTGAGTTCATTCTTGACTCTGGGAAAGTTATTTAATCTCTCCCTCTTTCTCTCTTTTGGTATGGACATGTTTGGTGGGGGTTGAAGGATATAATTGCAGAGTTACAGGGTTTAGAGTTACAGGGTTTAGAGTCTAGAGTGACATTAGAAAGAGGAATTGCTGCCACAAGGGACTGTTGCAAGGGGCACAGAGGAAGGAAGGGGTTGAACTGAGGGTCCTATAGGTGTTCCCATAGGTGTCAAGAAGTCCCAGGGACTCATTTGGGATAGACATCCAGCATGAAGGAGTGAAGGAAAGGGCCCTGAGTTTGGAAATCTCTGATTCTAAACTGGCTGCTGACTGTCCGATGCTATCTACTACAGGATCAACAGGTGTAGATGGAGCTTTTTCAAGGGACCTGAAGATTCTTTTTTTTTTTGTATGTGTATGAATGTACTGTCTGCATGTAGGTCTGCGCACCTGTGTCGTGCAATGCCGCGGAGGTCAGAAGAGGGTGTCAGATTCCCCTGGAACTGGAGTTCTCCTGGAACTAGAGTTACAGTTCTTAGCCGGCATGTGGGTGCTGGGGATCGAACCCAGGTCCTCTGCAAGAGCAGTCAGCACTCTCAACCGCTAGGCCATCTCTCCAGCCCCAGGACCTGAAATTCTTATCTGTCCTCTCTGTCCTTTGTAAGCTGCCAAGCTATGTACATGTATCCTTCTACCCCCATGGCCCATCTATCATCCTAGGGGTCTCCAATAGTGAAGAGGACTGCCCAGCTATCCCAGGACACCCATTGGCCAGGCTCTGTCCTTAGTTATTGGGGGAAGATGCTATATCCATGTCGGTGTAATGATATCAGCAACTCTATAATGGACAGCCCCAGTAATCTTTGGCATCTCTATAGTAAGAGTCTGTTTGTTCATGGACAAAACTTAGATACATAACTGGGCCCCACCCTTGGCCAGCAGGACTACAATTATATGAACATGCCTCCTTGACCTTAAAAGTGAGGTGGATATGGAGGCACATCCTGAAGAGGGACAAAGGTGTAGTTCAGAAGTTCTGGAGGCTCTTTATCTTGTGCATAGATCTGAAATTCCCATGCCTGCAGGGCCAGAGAAACAAGAAGGAAGTAGGAAAACCAGCAGGAACAGAGGGAAGATAGGAGAGAGGTGGTAGGTGTGCAGGAAAGCAGCAGGATTACTTAATCAGGCGGGGTTCTGGAGAGGGACCCGAGGAAGATTCTGGAGCTTGTTCACAGTCCAGGGCTTGCTTGAGCTGTGACAGGTGAATCCAAGTCTCAAATCCCTGTGTCCTAGCTGCTGTGGGAGTGGTGAGAATGATCAAGGCCAGGCCTGTCCAGTGTGGATTGAGAGCCTGTGGCCAAGAGACCTTTAGAAAGACCCAATCTCCTGGGCACAATAGTTTGAGTGATAGGAATCAGTAGGGGCGGAGGAGGGAGGACGTGGTCAGCGTGTTTGTGGAGGTGTCATAAGAGGGTGAAGAAAGGCAAATAAGTCAGGAGCTAAGTCCAAGGGAGATGAACTTCAGAAGATAGTTTAGAAAGATGTTTTTGTGGTTCTTTTTTTTTTTTTACAGGATCTCCCTGTAGCTCTGGCTGTCCTAGTAAACCAGGCAGAAAGGTGGTTCTTTTTATTTTTTATTTTTTATTTTTTTTTAAAGTGATTTAATTTTTTTTAATTTTTTAAAAATTTACTTCGGTATATGTATGAATGTACTGTCTGCATGCAGGTTTGTGCACCCGTGTCATGCAATGCCGTGGAGGTCAGAAGAGGGCGTCGGATTCCCCTGGAACTGGAGTTCTCCTGGAATTGGAGTTTCAGACGTTTCTTGGCCACCGTGGGTGCTGGGGATCGAACCCGGGTCCTCCATAAGAGCAGTCGGCACTCTTAACCGCTAGGCCATCTCTCCAGCCCAGAAAGATAGTTCTTACAATTGTTTCAACCTTCTCTGAGGACTGAGGGTGATAAGAGATGTGGAGTTGCCATTATATCCCAAGGCTTTGAGACTAATTGAGTGACTTTGCCACACCATTATCCAACTGAATGGTCCTGGGAAGTGCATACCTAGGTAGTATGTCAGATGGGAGGTAGGAACACACCACACCCAGTGTCTTGGCTGTGGTAGGAAAAGCTTCCACCCACTCTGAAAAGGTATCTTACCGTAGGGAGATGATTTAAGTTTTTTATTGGGAGGCATGTGTGTGAAGTCTATCTCCCAGTCCTCCCCTCAGGAAATTACCTCAAAACTGGTGCAGATTGAAAGAAGGGGGAGGTGGCAAAGCCCCTTGTGAGGATGCTTGGATGCATGTGGAACATTCCTGGGTGATAGCCTTAATAAGAAAAGAAAGGGTGGGATGAAAAAAGAGAGGTTGGAGAGAGCGATAGAAGGGTCTAGAAGGAGTTGGAAAAAAAGAGGAGAAACGCAGCTTAGCCATGACATCCCTGCCCAATAGCAGGGTAGGGCAACAAAGCTCAAGGAGAAAGGAGAGATTAGAAGGCCCCAGAGGGAACCGAGGAAGGGGGCTGTGGGGGCAGCTGTCAACATCCATCACAGAGATCTGAGAAGGCAGGAGTATCTCTGTGAGTTCAAGGCCAGCCTGGTCTACATAGTGAGTTCCAGACCAGCTGGGGCTACAGGGAGGCTCTGTCTTAAAAAAAACAAAAAAAAAAAAAAAAAAAAAGGAGACATGAACGTGGACAATTCCCTGAGCCCCAGCAACATCCCTGAGAGGATAGAACCCATCCTCACAGGAATGGGCTACTAGTGGCCAAGGGTGGGAAAGGGAGAAGTTGTGAGAGAGAGCAACATTGATCAGCTGGAGAAGGAGGGGAAGCAGGGGAGAAGGGAACAGGTGTGCTGAGGTGAGGATATCTGCACAGCACAGGAGGAGGAGAGGGAGAAGGGGGAGGACTGCAGATGGGGACAGGGCTGTGGGGACAGGGGGAGGAGTGGGGGTAAGGGGAGGACTGCAATGGGGACAGGGCTGTGGGCGACAGGGGAGGCAGTGGGGGCTAAGGGGGGAGGACTGCATGAATTGGCGGACAACAAGAGGCATGTCGGGGAACAATGGGTAGGATATCAAGATCCAGGAGGACAGTAGGGCGTGGACGACAAGGAATGATAAGGGGTGGAGGACTGCAGAATGGGGACAAGGCTGTGGGGACAACGGGAGGAGTGGGGTAAGGGGGGAGGACTGCAAGAATGGGGACAGGCTGTGGGGACAGGGGGAGGAGTCTGGGGTAAAGGGCGGAGGGACTGCAGATTGGGGACAGGGCTGTGGGGACAGGGGGAGGAGTGGGGGTAAGGGGGTGGAGGACTGCAGATGGGGACAGGGCTGTATGAGGGACAGGGGTGACAGATGGGGGGTAAGGGGGGAGGCTTGCAAGATGGGCACAGGGCTGTGGGGACACGGGAGGAGTAGAGGGTAAGGGGTGGAGAGACTGCAGATGACGACAGGGCTGTGGGGACACGGGAGGGTAGGGCGGTATGAAGGGGTGGAGGACTGTCAAGATGGGACATAAGGGCTGTGGGACAGGGGGAGGAGTGGGGGTAAGGGGGGGAGGACTGCAGATGGGGACAGGGCTGTGGGGACACGGGAGGAGTGGGGGTAAGGGGGGGAGGACTGCAGATGGGGACAGGGCTGTGGGGACAGGGGGAGGAGTGGGGGTAAGGGGTGGAGGACTGCAGATGGGGACAGGGCTGTGGGGACACGGGAGAGTGGGGAAGGGAAGGATGACTGAAATGGTGGACAGGCTGTGGGGAAAGGGGAGGAGTGGGGGTAAGGGGTGGAGGACTGCAGATGGGGACAGGGCTGTGGGGACATGGGGAGGAGTGGGGGAAGGGTGGAGGACTGCAGATGGGGACAGGGCTGTGGGGACAGGGGGAGGAGTGGGGGTAAGGGGTGGAGGACTGCAGATGGGGTCAGGGCTGTGGGGACAGGGGAGGAGACACTGGTGGAGCTATGCTCTCGTCAAGAGGTAAGGAGTCTTAAAAAAAAAAAAAAAAAGAGGTAAGGAGTCCTGAATGTCTGATTCAGGGTGGATATTAGCTCTGGCCCTAGTGAGAAAAATTTTGTGGGTATGACAGGGAGTACAGAGGGATGGGCAGGAACAAAGAGCAAAGAAAGCTTGGACATAGGGACTTAGGACTACTTGCCATTGGGGTGGCAGAATTTATCAAGATCTACAAGAATTTGGAAGTCAAATGTACCATTTTCTGGTTATTGAACTTGCTTATCAATACCATGGCCAGGTCATATTATAATAAAAAATGAAATGGCGCCGGGCGTGGTGGCGCCTCAGGACCTTTTATCCTAGGCACTCAGGAGGCCGAGGAAGGCAGTCTTTGTGAGTTCAAGGCCAGCCTGGGCTACAGAGCAAGTTCAATGACAGCTGGAGCTACAAGGAAACCCTGTCTCGAAAATACCAAAAAAAAAAAAAAAAAAAAAAGGCAGGGTTAATGGAATCCCTTAGTCCTAAAGGAGAGAGAAATTTTAGAAGACAGGGGAGAGGGGTAGCAGAGTCTAGTTTTGATTGAGAACCCATGATTGCTGAGAGGGAGGAGGAGAGAGAGACAGCCTTGAAAAGAGGATGAAGGAAAACGACACCAAGAATGGCAAGATAAAAGGCACAAAAAAGAGATTTCTCTCCCCAGCCCCAAGAATTAGGGACTGTAGAGAAGAAGATACAAACAAGGCTATAGAACAAGAGAATGGAAAATACCAGTATGAGCTAGGGATCAGAGATTTCCCCCAGCAGGGTGAGGGAGAAAGGGAGAAGATGGAACAGGATGAAGAGGAAGAGAGAGTGGAGAGGGGGAGACAAGACAAGGGTGATCAGAGACAAGGCCCGGTGGGGTGGTTGGAGCCCCTGAGCCACCTTAGTCCTTAGACTGGTGAGAGAATGAGGTAGCGAGCCTTCCAAGTCCAGGACCAGTAACAGGGTCTTCCTAGAGGAACAGCAAACGTGAGAGGCATCCCTGTCATACCTTAGTCCCTCCACAGACAGCTGCCATGTGAGTGAGGGGCCTTAGCAGGGTGTGGGAAGGTGTCTGGGGTACGAGTACTGAGTCAGACAAACACCTCCAGAGAAAGGGGAAGACCCCTAGGCGGGCGGGTAGAGGGAGAAGGGAGAGGGAAGAGTCACAGAGGGGTGGGGTGAGAGAGAGAGAGAGAGAGAGAGAGAGAGAGAGAGAGAGAGCGAGAGCAGAAAGGGGAGCACTTACCCAGGCAGAGGAAAGCAGCTGAGAAGATGGGACTCAAAATTTCCGGGTTGGATCCCCAGCACCCACATGGCGGCTGAGAACCATCTGAAACTCCAATTCCAGGAGAACTCCAGTTCCAGGGGAATCCGACACCCTTTTCTGACCTCCGCGGCATTGCACGACACAGGTGCACAAACTTGCATGCAGACAGTACATTCATACACATAGAGAAATAAATAAAATTAATTAAAAAAAATTTTTTTTAATTTCCGGCCAGATATGGTGGATGGCAGGAGCCAGCAAGGCTCCTTGTCACAGGAGGTCCTTGTCACAAGGCAGCAGTTTGGGAAGTTCAGTAGGAGAGACCTAGGAGTCCCTCCTGGGTTTCTTGGCACCAAAATGCAGGCAATGAAAACCACTGAACAGGACCACCCTGTGACTAGAAAACGTTTATTAATGAACTGCTGGGCTATATCTCAAAGGCAGAGAAGACGGTAACTAAGAGAAGTAGGAAGTTTCCATAGGTAGGTAGAAGCTTGGGTGACTCTTCATGACACTTTCTCCTAGGGGATGATTGTAAATGGTGAGAGAGGTGTAATTCCCAATAAGCAGAGAGTTTTACAAAACCTGCTTTCTGCTGAGACCTGGTCTCTAGCAGAGAGCTTGTGAAAACAGGTCTCTGCTGGTCTGCTGTGGGGGTAGGGAGGCAGTGGTGGGAGTAGGCTGTGAAACTGGTTTCTATAGGAGGGTTTGTGAAACCCGGTTTCTGAGGAAGGCTGATGTGGTTCCTCCAGCAAGTCCTCACCTCCTAGAGATTCCATGACCACCCATCCACCTGGCCCAATTGGGGATCATATACCATGTGTTCAAATACTTGCACATATGGGGGGGGATTTCTCATTCAAACTACAATAAGCATCGAGGACTCCTAGCCACAAAGCCTTTCTTGTGCTTTCAATGGACAGATGAGGCCACGTAAGAATCCTAGTGTAACTACTCTGTCTTCTGAGCCAACCACAGGTAGGGCTCGAAGCGCTTTATATGGCCACCTCAGCCACTGCTTGAGATTCCATAGTCTAACAATCAGACTGTGCCCTGTAAAGAGGCGGTTCATCTGTTCAAATCCCAGCACTGCCACTTCAGTAGCAGAGCCTGCTGTGTGACCTCTTCCTCCCACAGCAAATGGGGCAGAAACTTTCCTGGATGGCTTAAAGCCGTGTCTGCACATAATCAATGTGTATTAACAAACAATATTAATCCTCACTCTGAAGAATAAATCAAATTAGCCTTGCCACATAGGTTAGGTAACAGAGCCCTGTGCCCTGATGCCTCTCAGAAGCTGAGACCTAGGCCATGTCGCTGGAGGGAAGAAAGGATCTGCCCACTGGCCCGTCCACATCCAGGTATCATTGATTCATTTCATGTGATCACTGAGTTTCCAGCACTATTAAAAAATGTATCAAGAACACAAGTCCAGGCCTCTTATATTTGACTTGATTCCAAAGGTGATCTCTTTCCAAGAAATGATCAGGGACGCTGTGGGCAGGGACAAAGGGCCTCAGAGAGCCGGGAAAAGCAGGTTCCAGCCTGGCAGGCACCGAGACTCACAGACTGTGGCTTTTCCTTGCCAGACAACACTGCCCTTTCATTAAAATGAAAGAGCTTAGCTTGCAAAGTCTCATTAGGAAACCTGGCTCAGCCTGGAGTTATTACGAAGAAAGGGGGCAGGGGGTGCCCGGTGGCCTGCTCAGCATTTGCTCTCTGCCTCACGCCACACCTCCTGCTCCTGCAGAGAAACAGTCTCATTAGCCTCCTTTCCTTCCATTCTACATGATGCTCTGTGAAACTTCCAGAGAAAACCAGCTCTGACAAACTTAAATAACCCCCTGCAAAGCAACGAAACCCCAAACCCACTGGGGCATGAGCGTTCACCATAGCCAGCAACTTCTGCAGAAAAACAAGAATTAGAGCAGCAGTTAAAGGATTGACAGCCAGCCGTCAGAGGGGAACAAGAGGGGCCGCAACAGGTCACAGGAGGCCCAGGGTCCTTTGAAAACCGGAGTCGGGTGGGGGCCGGAAAGATAGCTCCGTAGTTAAGAGCACTGGCTGCTGTTGCGGAGGACCTGCGTTGGACTCCCAGTACCCCATGGTAGCTAACAACTGTCTGTAACTCAAGTTCCAGGAGATCTAACGTCCTCTTCTGTCTTCTGAGAGCATTGTATGACATGGGTACACTTACATACATGCAGGTATAACACTCATACAGATCAAATAATTTTGTCTTTTTTTTTTTTTACGTAGGTTGGTGCACTCCTTGTTGTGCAATGCCATGGAGGTCAGAACAGGGCGTCGGATTCCCCTGGAACTGGAGTTAACGACAGTTCTTAGCCACCATGTGGGTGCTAGGAATTGAACCCGGGTCCTCTGCAAGAGCAGTCGGCGTTCTTAACCGCTGAGGCATCTCTCCAGCCCCAAATTTTGTCTTTTTGAGACAGGGTCTCCCTATAGAACTATGTAGTTCCAGGCTGGCCTTGAACTCACAGAGATCCACCTGCTTCTGCCTCCCAAGTGCTGGGATTAAAACCATGCACCACCATGCCCAACCACATAAAATAATTTAAAAAAATTTTTTTTAAACTTAAAAAACAACTCAAGTGGCTGAGCTAGGGGTATGGCTTAGTGGTAGAAAACCTGTCTCTGTGAGGCCCTGAGTTCAATCCCTCTTGGGGATGAATTGGAATGGTTAGCAAAAAGACTTCAAGCTTTCCTCTCCTACCTCCTAAGTTTGGGACTCAGGGACACTGAACTGGATCTATGTGTAACCCCCAAACTTGACAGATAGTACATCTGTTTGTTAATTTTGCTAGGAGTTGAACCCAGGGCCTCATGTATATTAGACATGTGCTCTACCCCTGAGCTATATATCCTAGCTCTTGGGCTAGGGGTACATGTAATCTGCTTATCTTTTTCTTCTCTGGTCAGCTTGATTGAGATATAATTTACATACAATGAAATGCATCTATTGTAAGTGGAACTTTGATGGAGGTAATAGGGGGAGATGAGACAAATCTCATATAGCTCAGGATAGTCTTGAACTCCCAATCCTCTTACCTCTGCTTCCTGATTGGTGACATTATAAGTGTTATCTATCATATGTGGCAAAGTAGGGTTTTTTTGTCTTTTTGAGACAGGGTCTCCCTGTAGGCCCAGCTGGCCTGGAACTCACTCTGTAGACCAGGCTGGCCTTGAATTCACAAAGATCTGCCTGCCTCTGCCTCCCAAGTGCTAGGATTAAAGGTGTGCACCATCACACCCAGCAATATCCTCTTTTATTTTTAAGCCCACTGAGTCCAATTTATGTTCCCCAAAGACTCTTGGATGTGGATCCATCCTACCAGGGTTTTGTTTTTTGTTTTGATAACCCACCAAGTCCAGTTAGAGCTGCCTACATATGCATGAATTGGGGGGACACCCATTGGAGAAAGCCATCACCAGGCATTTCCTCAAGAAAGAATGATTCTCCCTCCCTCAGCAACTATCCACTGCCAATAGCTCTTCAGTGTGGGGTGGGGCCTGGAGATCCTCTACTCCACCTATGGCAGGATTTTGGCTGGCTTGGTCTTGTGCAGGCCTTGTGCAGGTAACCACAGCTGCTGTGTGTTCGTGATTATGATGGCCATGTAATATCCAGAAAACAGCGTGCACAGCACTCCTCTCCATCCTTATGTTCTTTCCATCTCCTTTTCTGAAATATTCCCTGAGCCTTGGTGGTGGTGGTGGTGGTAATATGGATGTCCCATTTAGGGCTGAGCACTCAGTCTTCTATTCTTATCTTTGGGACAAGACATTCTCAGAATGTAGAGTGAAGGTATACCCTGGGAATGAGAAAAAGAAGTGTAATAAAGCAGGATGGAGCCACTCATGGTAATACCCTATTACATTATCTCTGTGCCTTTTATTTTTCTTGCCTTATCACACTGACTAGAACCACTAACAATGATAAAGAAGTGGAGAAGGGGGCTGGCGAGATAGCCTAGTGGTTAAGAGCACCGACTGCTCTTGCAGAGGACCCGGGTTCGATCCCCAGCACCTGCATGGTGGCTAAGAACCATCTGTAACTCCAATTCCAGGAGAACTCCAGTTCCAAGGGAATCCGACGCCCTCTTCTGACCTCCGCGGCATTGCACGACACGGGTGCACAGACCTGCATGCAGACAGTACATTCATACACATAAAGAAATTAAAAAAAAATTAAAGAAGTGCTAAGAGGCCGGGCGTGGTGGCGCACACCTTTAATCCTAGCACTTGGGAGGCAGAGGCAGGTGGATATTTTCGAGTTCAAGGTCAGCCTGGTCTACAGAGTGAGTTCCAGGACAGCTGGGGCTACAGGGAGACCCTGTCTCAGAAAAAAAAAAAAAAAAAAGAAGTGTTAAGAGCTAACATCTTTGTTGCTAATCATAAGGGTTAGGTGATCACTGTTTACCATAAAGTATGATGTTAGCCTTAAGATTGTTCTAAGCATTTTGTTTCTTTGTTTGCTTGTTTGTTTTGAGAAGGGGTTTCCTATAGCTCAGGCTGGCTTTGAACTCCTGACCCTCTGGCCTCCACCTCCCAAGTACTGGAATTACAGGTTTGTACCACCATGCCAGGCTTAGACACTATTTATCCAATGATTGCTGAGAAATTTCATCATAAATTGTGTACATTTTCAAAAGCTTTTCTGCATTTATTGACATGAGTGTCTAGGTTTTTTCCCTTTTGTTCTGTTAATATGCTGAATTATACTGACTGCTATTCCAATGTTAAACCACCTTTTCATTGCTGGGTCATAACCCGTTTGGTCATGATATATTATTCCCTTTCTATATTACTGAATTTAATTGTGTGGCTTTCTTTCTCTTCCTTCCTTCCTCCCTCCCTCCCTCCCTCCTTTCTTTCCTTCCTTCCTTCCTTCCTTCCTTCCTTCCTTCCTTCCTTCCTTCCTTCCTTCCTTCCTTTTTCTTTCTTTCAGTAGGGTCTCATGTCACCGAGGCTGACCTCAAACTCACTACACAGCCAAAGATAACCTTGAACCTCTGGTCTTCCTGTGTCTTCTTGAGTGCTGGATTACAAGTAGGTCCCGTTGTGCCCAGTTTTTATTTTTTATTTTTTTATGTGTATGAATGTACTATCTACAGGTAGGTTGTTGCACCCATGTCGTGCAATGCTGTGGAGGTCAGGAGAGGGTGTTGGATTCCCCTGGAACTGGAGTTAAAGACGGTTCTTAGCTGCCATGTGGGTGCTGGGAATCGAACCCGGGTCCTCTGCAAGAGCAGTCGGTACTCTTAACCGCTGAGCTATCTCTCCAGCCCCAGTTGTGCCCAGTTTTATGAAGTGCTTCAGCTCAAAGCCAAGACTTGGTGCAAACACATAACCAACTGACCAACATCACCAGAGCTGTGCGTGTTTGTATCCATAAATTCTCAACAAATGTGAAAATGAATCTAATAGCTTCCTCTGTTTAGGATTGCGAGGCCAAATAACTTATTTACATAGGTCGACAGAACTCCCTCTGAAAATGTTGCCGTAATCTTCATTCAAGGCAACCTGCATGCTATATTGTAAACACTAATGCAGTTCACCACAACCAAAGCTTCATGAAACAGTTGCCCTGGTCACAATCCTTTCAATGTGGGGCTGGAGAAGTGGCCTAGCGGTTAAGAGCGCCGACTGTTCTTGCAGAGGACCTGGGTTCGATTCCCAGCACCCACATGGCAGCTAAGAACCATCTTTAACTCCAGTTCCAGGGGAATCTGATGCCCTCTTCTGACCTCTGCGTGCATTGCAGGACACAGGAGCACCAACCTACGTGCAGACACTCATACACATAAAAAATAAAAAAGGGGCTGGAGAAGTGGCCTAGCGGTTAAGAGCGCCGACTGTTCTTGCACAGGACCTGGGTTCGATCCCCAGGACCCACATGGCAGCTGAAAACCGTCTGAAACTCCAATTCCAGGAGAACTCCAGTTCCAGGGGAATCCGACACCCTCTTCTGACCTCCGCGGCATTGCACGACACGGGTGCACAAACCTACATGCAGAAAGTACAAAAATAAATAAATAAATAAAATAAATTAATTAATTAAATTAAAAAACAACAATCCTTTCAATGGGCAGGGAACAGGAGAGAGGGGCACTGCATTGAATACATAGAGAGGCCTGTCTCTGAACTGCCTTGCTAGAATTACTGCCAGAAAGAAGGGGGAGGTTTGTGAGGTCCATAAGGAGTCTGGACAGAGGAGGAAAAGGGACATCCTGCGCAGCAGAAACAGTGTTCGAAGGCAAAGAGGCATGAAAGATCCTTGCATCAGCCAACGACTTAGCTGTTGACCTTAGGGAAAATCTCTCCTGCTTATCTGTGGAGGGAACAAAACAACAGGGCTGCCAACAACGTGAGTTTCCAGGGAAATAATAATATTCATGAAAGACCTTGGAACAACTTACAGGAAGGCAGCATTACCACGAACAAGGAGGGCGAAGAGGCTTGTCTGTGTGTCCAGCTCAGCACTGAAAACCCTAGGGATGGGAAGATAGCAGAAGCCAGGCTGCCTCAGAGTTAAAGCTTCTGTTTTTGTCTCAAACACCAACCAACAAGAGGGGTGGGCTCCAAGGATGGCATCTCCTCTGATTCAGAATCCTGCTTAGAGTTTAACGGCTTGCCAGTCCCCAACCTAGGCTCTCTGCTGCCTCATAAACTGTCTTTAGCGGGCTGAAGAGATGGCTCAGAATTTAAGAACACTGGCTGCTCTTGCAGAGGACCTAGGTTTGGTTCCCAGCACCCACATGGCAGCAAACAACCATCTGTAACTCCAGTCCCAGAGGATCCAGTGGCTTCTTTTGTCCTCCATGGGCACGGCACCTGAGTGGTACACTTACACACATGCAGGCAAAATACTCATATACATAAATAAAATATTTTTAAAAAATCATCTTTAGCTAAGGCAAGTGCTCACTTCCTAACCAATAAAGCAAGGGGTTTGGTAGATACAGAAAACAAGAAAAAAACCTCTGGGTCTGGAGACATGTGTCAGTGGTTAAGAGCACGGGCTGCTCTTGTAGAGGACCCAGCTTCGGTTTCCAGCACCCACACAGCAGCTAAGAACTGACTGTAACTCCAGTTCCAGGGGATCCGATGCCTTCTTCTGACCTCTGTGGCCACTGCAGGACATTGGTGCACCTACCTACATGCAGGCAATACATTCAGACATATAAAATATTTTTAAAAAGAAACTCAGCCTTTATTTTCCTTTCCTTTTCTTCCATATCAGAGCACAAAGGATACTCTATCCCCTTCTCAACACACTACCCCCCTCCAGACCAAACATGTTAAGCAAGAGCTCTACCACTAAGCTACATCCCCAGCCCCTGCGATGCCTTCCCTTTTTTTTTTTTTTTTTTTTTTTTGCTTTTTGGAGATTTTTGGTCTTTTTTTGACGACAGGGTCTTCCCTGTAGCCCCAGCTGTCCTGGAACTCACTCTGTAGACCAGGCTGGCCTTGAACTCACAAAGATCCGCCTGCCTCTGCCTCCCAAGTGCTAGGATTAAAGGCGTGCGCCACCACGCCCGGCTGGCTTTTCTCTGGGCCTGGCAGTAATGACTTTAATGCAGATCAATCACTGTATTTGTATTTTGGATGACTGAGCCTAGGAGTTGTTTCTAAGTAGTGCCCACTATCAGAAACAGATTGGCTGTGTTTGCTCACAACTCTCCCACTCTAGCCATCCTGTGTTTACACACAGGCCATCTAGCAGCTTGGTCTCTCAAGGTGCTGTTTTCAGCAGGTCTGGGAGATGGAAGAGAAGTGTTCTGCATCTGGATGCTCTGGAGGAGCCAAAAGGGTAAAGGAGTGGCCTGGGAGAACAAGGAGTTGGCTTTTGCTACCGAGCCTGAGAAACATAAAGATGGCCTGTGGAGGTAACAGAAAGGAATGGGTTTGGAGGATTGTAATGGGTAGAGTACCATAGTGGTGGGTTGCTGAGAGAGGGGAAGGGAAGGAATGAGAGAGAGAGACAGAGACAGAGACAGAGACAGGGAGACAAGAGACAAGAGTGAGAGAGAAAGAGTCAGTTCAAGGAACCACATTTGTACATTTGTAGTCTTAGTGCCTGCACAGACTGCAGTCACTACCAGGACAGGAAATAGGAGAGGCCCAGCAGGTTTGGGGGAGGGGTAGAATGCTATAGGTTCAACTAGGGACATTTATTCATTAGTTCTTTGGACAATGCTAGGTGGCAGGTACCGTGTCAGGAACAATCTGACAGGAACAACCATGAAGATCAAAAAAAACAAGGTTCCTCTTCTCACCCTGTTCTCACGAAGCTCAGATTCCAGTGTGAGGGCAATTTAAATAAGTCAACAAAGTAAACAAAATAAACACACAGAGAGGAAATTCAGCAGTCAGTCACGTGATAAGAGAGCTGCCAGGGTAACCAAACAAGTCCTGATTGGGGAGGTAAGAAGATACCAGGCATAGTGTGACAGTGATCTAGGACATTCAAGCAGAAAAACAATGATCAGGACAGGGCAAACCCCAGACTGAAAAATATATATGGAATATAATGCTATTTATAGAGATCAAAACTACACAGAATGACACTAGGGTGTACTGGGAGAAGGTAAGCTCTTTAGATCATGCACTTGTTTTTTGTTTTGTTTTGTTTTGCTTTTTCTTTTCTTTTCTTTTCTTTTCTTTTCAAGACAGGGTCTCCCTATAGCCCCAGCAATCTGGAATTTGCTCTGTAGACCAGGCTGGCCTTGAACTCACAAAGATCCGCCTGCCTCTGCCTCCCAAGTGCAAGGATTAAAGGCGTGTGCCACCATGCCCAGCGTATTTTTTTTTTTATGTTGGATGGTGAGCATAGAAATGTGAGATGTTTTACTTGAATACTTTTTACGTGTGTAAATATCATGAAATGAAAGTGTCTTATCAATTGTGAGCATGAGCCTCTAACCACTGAGCCATCTCTGGGGCTGACAAAATGAACTTACTCCTTAAAATATTTTATTTATTATTTTACGTGTATGAATACATTGCCTGCATGTATTTGAAGTGCACCCGACTCATGGAGGTGAGAAGAGGGCAAGGGATCCTAAGA
Source organism: Rhizomys pruinosus (assembly GCA_009823505.1). Lineage (NCBI taxonomy): Eukaryota > Metazoa > Chordata > Mammalia > Rodentia > Spalacidae > Rhizomys > Rhizomys pruinosus. The sequence goes on from VZQC01006857.1 coordinate 742,265, forward strand.
AACTGGAGTTACAGATGGTTGTTAGCTGCCATGTGGGTACTGGGAATTGAACCAGGGTCCTCTGCAGGAACACCCACTGAGCCAACTCTCCAGCCCCCAAAACAGAACTTGTTTTTTGTTTGTTCGTTTGTTTTTCCTTTATTGATTTAGGGTCTTCTGGTATCCCCAGCTGTCCTGGAACTCACTTGTAGACCAGGCTGGCCTTGAACTCCCAGAGATCCACCTGCCTCTGCCTCCCAAGTGCTGGGATTAAAGGAATGCGCCTGGCCTAAAGGAACTTCTTAAAAAGTGGAGGCCTACCGAGGCGAGGTGGCAAACGCCTTTAATCTCAGCACTCGGGAGGCAGAGACAGGCAGATCTCTGGGAGTTTAAGGCCAGCGTGGGCTACATAGCGAGCTCCAGGCCAGCTGGGACTAAAAGGAAGACCCTGTCTCAAAAAGAAAAAAAAAAAAAAAAAAAAGCTGAGGCCTAGAGGCCTGGTGAGATGACAGGGCTAAGTGTTTTTGCTCAACAACCTGAGTTCAAGTCCAGAGGAACCGGTGCCCTCTAACCATACAGACGGCCTGGCACATGCATACCCACAACATCTCCCCCACATACACAAAACAAATAAATGCGAACCGTGTTTTTGAAGACGCAGGGCCTACACATGCTTTACCCAACGGCTATGCAGGGGTCCAGCAGCCCCAGGGGGCATTTCGCCCCGCCTTCCAGGCTAACCGCTCCCGCCTGACCCCGCCCCTCGGCGGCACGGTCCTCCCGCCCACATCCGCTTACTGTCCAATGGGCGCACGGGACATGGGCCCACGCCCTCGCCTCGATCCGCCCACGTGACGTCACGACCAGACCCCCCCCCGCCACGTGACGGCTGCGCGCTGGCGTCCGGCTGGCCGGCGGGGCTCGCGCCGCAGAGGCCGCGGAGGGGCCGGGCCGCCACGCTGGGGAGGCCGCGGGGGCCGGGTCCTTCGGCGCGCATGGACGCGCCGCGGGCCGCCTGAGGGCAGCGCCGCGAGCCGAGTAGTCTTCGTGCGTTCCTCGAGCCGCGGCGGCGGGCTGCGGAGCCGGTGCGGCCATGGCGACGGGCGCTCAGCCGAAGGAGAACACGCTGCTTCACCTCTTCGCCGGCGGGTGAGCCTGGGGGCCGAGCCGCGCTAGCCGCAGCTCAGGCGGACTCTCCTCCTCCTCCGGGGCCTTGGGCTTCACAGGGCGGCGGCCCGAGGGGCAAGGCGAGCCGGGGCGGAGGGACAGGGGAGAGCCGGGGCTCCGCCGTCCCATCCCCCGCGGTGCGTCCCTGTATGTTCTGCTTTTGAACAATTGCTGGCTGTGGTGACTGTCACGCTTCCTCCCTGTCTACACTGCACTCTCCCTGTCCATCCTTCCTTGGCCTGTCTCCCAGAGACCCGGTGCGGATGCTACAGTTCCCGGGGTAGCGCAAGAGGTAATTCACCCGGTCCGAGGGCTGCAAGCAGGTGTCCGCATCAGCCAGGCCCTGGACCGTGCGGGTGAGCCGAGGCTAGCCAGCACCACATGCGAGGAGGGTTAAATGGGGACCTCGGAAGGACGTGTGTATTCCATCCTTAAGCACTTTTTTTTTTTCTTCCAGTAGAGACAAATATTTTGGAAAGCTGAGTAGTATAGGACGATTAGAAAGCGAGTTGAATTACTCCCAAAACAGACGTTAAAATATTTTTAACATTTTATTTATATTTCTTTTTTTTTAGTCTTTTTGAGACAGGGTCTCCCTTTAGGCCTAGCTGGCCTAGAACTCACTTTGTAGACCAGGCTGACCCTGAATTCACAGAGATCCACCTGCCTCTGCCTCCCAAGTGCTAGGATTAAAGGCGTGGGCTACCACGCCCGGCAATATTTTTATTTTATATGTATGAGTGTACTGCCTGAATATGTGTAAGTGCACCTGTGTCGGGCAATACTCATGGAAGATCAGAAGATTGGAGTTACAGACCGTTGTTAGCCACCCTGTGGGTGCCGAGAATCAAACCTGGTCCTCCGCAAAAGCAGCCAGTGCTCCTAACTGCTGAGCCATCTAGCCCCTTAAAATATTTTTTATTATTTTTTTTCTTTTGGTCATAGCTGGTGCCATGGGGTACTTTGAGTGCCCTTGAGAGTTACGGGTGTTGTTTTTTTTTCCCCCGTTTTGTTTGGGGAGTTTTACATTTTTATCTTACAGGGGCTGTGGTGGCATTTGCCTTTAATCCCAGCACTCCCCAGGCAGAGGCAAGCGGATCACTGTGAGATCAAGGCCAGCCTAGTCTAGGTAATGAGTTCCAGGCCAGCTGGGGCTGCAGGGAGACCCTGTGTTAAAAAGACCAAAAAAAAAAAAAAAAAGTATGTGGGTGAGTGTTTTTCCTGTAGGTGTGGGAAGTGCACCCATTGTAGTACAATGCGGAAGGAGCCCTTGGAAATGGAGGTAGGAACTGGAGTTAAGGACAGTCTTTAGTTGCCATGCGGCTGCACAGAACCCAACCCTAGTCTTTGGAAAGAGCAGCCTGTGCTCTTAACCATTGAACCATCTCTCCAGCACGTTTTTGTTTTGTTAGGATTGTAAGTGTGGACCACTGGGCCTGAATTCTGTGTGGTGCTGGGGATTACACAGGGTTTTGTGCTTGCTAGGCAAAGCATTCTACCCACTGAGGTATAGTCCCCCACCCTAGGGTCTTTTTTGAGTGTGTTTTGCATATAGAGTTTATCCTGGGTAATTGATTTGAGTATTATAGTTGCAGACTGGACTGTTACCTAATTACTTAATACAAACAAATATTTGAAGGCCCTATGGAGAAAATAATTGTGAGGAAAGGGTTTCTGTTGTTTTATGCTTTTACTCTTGACGAGTGGTTAGTTTCTGTCTCTAAGCAAATAGCTATGATGGTTGTGCTCAGATAGGAAGAATTTCTCAATTCATTTTATTCCTGTCACTCCTCTCTCAATCCTTCCCTCCATGACTCTGTTGATAAATAGCCTTTGAGGGGCTGGAGAGATGGCCTAGCGGTTAAGAGCGCCAACTGCTGTACAGAGGACCCAGGTTCGATCCCCAGCACCCACATGGCGGCCGAGAACTGTCTGAAACTCCAATTCCAGGAGAACTCCAGTTCCAGGGGAATCTGACACCCTCTTCTGACCTCCGCGGCATTGCACGACACGGGTGCACAAACCTACATGTAGACAGTACATTCATACACATACAGAAATAAAAAAAAAAGATAAATAGTCTTTGAGAGTAACCAACCAGAAGGCAACTTAAAGTAAACCACATATAAATATAAATATAAATATATATATAATAATATATATATTATATATATATTTATATTTATATTTATATATATATTTATATTTGTCATTCCTGGGAACTTAGAACCAACCCGCTAAGGTTTAAAGCTAAAACAATTTTTTTAATTTTATTTACTTTTTTATGTGTATGAATGTACTGTCTGCATGTAGGTTTGTGCACCCATGTCATGCAATGCCGCAGAGGTCAGAAGAGGGTCTCGGATTCCCCTGGAACTGGAGTCAAAGACTCCATGTAGGTGCTGGGGATCAAACCCAGGTCCTCTGCAAGAGCAATCGGCGCTCTTAACCGCTAGGCTGTCTCTCCAAGCCCTGCTAAAACAATTTTTTAAAAAAACGAGTCTACACTCTGATTTTTCTTTTATACATATATTTTTTATTTTATTTATTAGTTTTTATGTGTATGAGTGTATTGTCTGCATGTAGGTTGGTGCACCCATGTCGTGCAATGCCTCGGAGGTCAGAAGAGGGCGTTGGATTCCCCTGGAACTGGAGTTCAAGACGGTTCTCAGAAGCCATGTGGGTGCTGGGAATGGAACCCTGTCCTCTGCAAGAGCAGTCAGTGCTCTTAACCGCTAGGCCATCTCTCCAGCCCTCTGATTTTTCTTTTAACACATTTTTGTTGAGGCAGTCTCTTACGTGTGTAGGGTGTGTGTGTGTGTGTGTGTGTGTGTGTGTGTGTGTGTGTGTGTGTTCCTAACTGGAGTTCTAGACTCAGGCATCCTGAGTTGCCTATGTTGAGGCTCATGATGTAATTGATGGCCCTGTCTGGATGCATTTCCATGTTCAACCCTTCAGAATGCCCTGTGGCTGCTGATTCCACCCCCTCTGCCTTGTGCTGAAGTAATGCCGCAGTTGGTAGAATGGCTGCCTGGACTCATTAAGATATATATAGGGAGTTTATTAGGGTGGTGCCTGAAGTATTTAACAAACTCCAGTTCCTTCATTAGCAGTTTGAAATCACTGTCCTTGCAGAGGGAAAGTAAACCTCCAAAATGATGTTTTCAGGATTACTAATTGGATTCTAGCCTAAAATACCTCTGTCAGACAGGCTGCTTTCTTTGCCTCAGTAACCATTTTCCACTGTTGTTAACCTGGAGTCTTTCCAGAGAGCTAAGTTCAATGCCTCTGAGAAGTCAGAGCTCTTACTTTTAAAATCTGGTATACTTGCTTATTGAATAGCCTTTTTGAAATCTATAATCTCAGACAGGTTTAGTGCTGACAACAATTAATAATAATAATAGAAATGCTTTTAGTAGGCATGAAAGGCTTATAAATAGGTGAAAAATAATTTTAGATCCTGTGAAGAGTAGACTGCATTAAAACAATTCATTTCTTTTTTCTTTTTTTCCTGGAAATACAAGTTCCTAGGTCTTTCCAAAGGAGAAAATACTTCTATGTTAACTTGTGATATTCATATTTATTTATTTATTTATTTGTTTGTTTGTTTGTCTTTTTGAGACAGGGTCTCCCTGTAGCCCCAGCTGGCCTGGAATTCACTTTGTAGACCAGGCTGGCCTTGAACTCACAGACATCCACCTGCCTCTGCCTCCTGGGATTTAAGATGTGAGTCACCACACACAGCCAAACATAAATATTCCCTTTTTAAAAAAATTTTTTTTTTAATTTTTTATGTGTATGAGCGTATTGTCTGCATGTAGGTTGGTGCACCTGTGTTGTGCAATACCTCGGAGGTCAGAAGAGGGTGTTGGATTCCCCTGGAACTGGAGTTAAAAGACAGTTCTTAGCTGCCATGTGGGTGCTGGGAATTGAACCTGGGTCCTCTGCAAGAGCTTAACCGCTGAGCCATCTCTCCAATCCCAAATATTCCCTTTAAAAATAAGATTGTGGACAAAAAAAAAAAATAAGATTGTGAGCCGGGCGTGGTGGTGCATGCCTTTAATCCTAGCACTTGGGAGGCAGAGGCAGGCGGATCTCTGTGAGTTCAAGGCCAGCCTGGTCTACAGAGTGAGTTCCAGGACAGCTGGGGCTACAGAGAGACCCTGTCTCGAAAAGACCAAAAAATAAATAAATAAATAAGATTGTGTTCCCTCTTTTTTTGTTTTATTTATTTACTTGTTTTTTGTTTTTGAAACAGGTTCTCACTCTGTAGCCCAGGCTGGAACTTACGGTATAATTCAGGCCGCCCCAAGACCTCCTGCCTCAGCCTCCTTAACACTGAGATTACAAAGCATGAACCATCCATCCTGTCTTAAGCCCTTGCTGTTCACATTGCTTTCTTCTCTCTTTTTTAAAAAAATATTTTATTACTTTTATCTTATGTGAGTGTATTGCCTGCATGTATGTAAGTGCACCCATGTCATGCAGTGCCTGTGGAGTCAGAATAAGGCATCAGATTCCTGTGGTTGTTAGCCACCCTGTGGGTGCTGAGAACCACTGCAAACCACTTGGGTCCTCTGCAAGAGCAAACTATGGGGGCTGGAGAGATGGCCTAGCGGTTAAGAGCGCCGACTGCTCTTACAGAGGACCCGGGTTCGATCCCCAGCACCCACATGGCGGCCAAGAACCGTCTGAAACTCCAATTCCAGGAGAACTCCAGTTCCAGGGGAATCCGACGCCCTCTTCTGACCTCTACGGCATTTCACAACACGGGTGCACAGACCTGCATGCAGACAGTACATTCATACACATACAGAAATAAATAAAATTTAAAAAAAAAATTAAAAAAAAAGAGCAAACTATGGTCTTAACTGTCGAGCCATCTCTCCAGCCCCCATACATGCTATCTTCTTACCTTGTATGATTGTTGTATATTTCTGAGTACTGTTGATCATTAGTCATTTCATGTTTAACATTCAATGCCAAGTTGGGGAAAGAACACTGAAGGTGGCGAATCCAGTTTCCTAGCCTTCTGAGGGTGATGGCACAGTTTACAGCAGAGCTGCTAAGTGTTCTCATGATACCTCTCTGTAAACTTGCTACTTTTTTGCTATTTTAAAAAAACATCTGCATGAGGTCTCTTTGGACAAATCAGTTCAAGTGTGATTGATGAATCAAACATTCTTAAGGCTTTTGGTGCCAGTTCTTTGAAACTGCCTCTTAGTGTGAGTCCCTCCTGTGTGGATTAACTTCATGCACTTCATGTTGGTGCTTAGGTTTCTGCTTTCCTCCTAGAACTCTCAAAATAAGGGGTTGAGATTTAGCTCAGTGGTAGAAAGCTTGTCTAGCAAGCCCAGGGCCCTGGTTTCTGCCCTCAGCTCCAGAAGCAAAACAAAAAGTACTCAGGCCTACCATTATTTCTTTGCTGTGGTTTCAACCATCTCATCAAGACAAACAGTGGAATGCTCTAGTGTGGCCCTTCTGTTCAAGGCTTCATTGGCCTTCCAGGGCCTTGGAGCTCTGCTTTACTAGCAGTGGTATATTGACTGGGTGGGGATTAGCTCTGCCAGTGCCTGAAACAACTAGACTAAGCTGTCAACAGATTCAGAAGTTGACAGTCTGGGCTAGATGCTTTAGGTCTTGTTTTTTAATGGCATGATTTTTTGTTTTGCCATAATATATACTTACATAGCCTTTAAAATGTATTTTAATAGGGGTTAGGAAATACCTTATTAGGAGATGGTGTGCTCGTGGCCCTAGGTTCCTACTTTAATCCCCAGCATGCTCCAAAGATTCTTTTTGTTGTTGTTGTTTGCTTTGTCTTTTCGAGACGGGGTCTCCCTGTAGCCCCAGCTGTCCTAGAACTCGCTCTGTAGACCAGGCTGGCCTTGAAGTCATAAAGATCCGCCTCCCTCTGCCTCCTGAGTGGATTAAAGGCATGGGCCACCACGCCCAGACAAAGATTCATTTTAATGGGAATATGGTCTGGTTTTTTTGTTGTTGGTTTTTTTTTTTTTTTTTTTTTTTTTTTTTTTTTTTTNTAGGTAGTTAAAAAAAAAAAAGAACTGTGGGCGTTGCTGAGAAAGGTTCGCGCCTCTGTCACTCTACTATAGGCATCTTTGTCACCAATCCTAAAGTCCAATTTGGGAATTAGAGAGGACAAGGTAGAGGAAGGTGGATTTTTGTTAGTTCAAGACCAGCCTTGGTCTACAGAGTTGAGTTCCAGGGCAGGGGACTACAGGGAACCCGTTGTTCCTCAATACAATGTGACACATTATAAAGAAAAAAAGAGAATGCTTAAGTTGAGTGTATGGTATGGTGCTTGCCTTTAAATCCCAGCACTCCTAGAGGCAGAGGCAGGTCGGATTTTCCGTTTCGTTTGCAATTCGTTTTGTAGCAAGCTGACAGCTGTGGGAGTGCTTAGTATTAGGGCACGAACCCTTTTGCTCTAAAAAAGACCACAAAAATAAAAAAAAAAAACAACAGAGACAAAAAAAGAGGAATTAGGGCAAAAGCCGCAAAGGCAGGGTGGATCCTGTGAAATCAAGCCAGCAGGTAAGGCAGGCTCGACCCCTGGTGCTTCTCCGATCTCTCATCTACCTGCTGCCATCTTGAAGGGCGATGCCCCAAGATGCCCTCATATATTTTGAATGAGGATCAGGCTGGTCCACCAGACTTCTTGCCCTGCAACTCCCAACACAAGCCTTCTTATTCTTTATAAATTGCTCTGATGGTCCTTCACGTTATTTCTATTCTCTTAGTCAGCACAAAAATGGTAAGCACAGACACATGTAACACAACTAGGCAAGTTCTCACAGCCACTTCCCCTCTTGACTGTCTGTGGCGTGCTGATATCTTAGTTCCATACATCGTTAACATCGGTCACCTATTTAAAATTTCACCTTTTTCTCCAAAGATTGGAATATATACTTATATATATAATATATATCTCAAGCTAACATCTCCCCTTTCCTCCCTCCTCCTTCTTCCTCCTTCCTCTTCTCTATCTCGTCGATCCTTACCTTTCCTCTCTCCTCCTGCCTCCTCCTTCTATTCCTCAGTCCTTCTTCTTTCTCTGCTTTGAACAGTGTTCTTGTAGCCTAGGCTTAGTATATCACAACTTGCACATCTCCTTGCTCTCAGATCTACCAAATGTGCATGTAGTGCATGCGGGCATGTACCACCGTGTACCTCCATGCACCTTCATACCTGGCCTAGGTCTAAGAATGTTCTCTACTCAGCTGAAAATATCAACATCTGAACATTGTGCTTTAGTTTGCTATTGAAGCTTAGCTCAAAATTTCCTCTCTCCCTCACTCATATCCCCACCTGTCCTCTGGACTTTCTGCGCACTAAACCCTAAGCTGGGCTTCTGTCGACACTTCCTCGATAGAGCGTTAGACAGCTCCAGCATAAGGGTTAATACCTACCCGTACAACTACACTCTCAGTCAGGCGGACCCTGGCCGAGCCCAAACACACCTATAGGCTGGGGCCTACAACAAGTAGCCAGCCGGAGTCTCCAAATAGATAAAGAACAAAAAAGAAAAGGAACATCGAAACTAAATTAGGGCCAAAAGGAAGAAACCTTCAAACAGGGAAAAAATTTGCGAGCACGAAGCAAAGATGTACCCAGAATAGAACCCTCCCATCCTACCACCCCAGCAGGTGGGAAGAAAGCCATGCTACTCAGGCAAAGAACTCCGCCCAATATCGAAGCAGACCATAAGACGATACGAAAAGACCCTAGAGGGTGGTGCCCTCTTTCAACTCAGGGGCTTTGCAGTCAATTGGCTTCTTCTTCCCGGTGCTCTCTCTTCTACTGTCCTGTCCGTTACAACTTCACATCACCTGCTTAAGCCTTTCAGTAATGGTTTCTCAATAGCTAGTGAAGAAAGACAAGTCAGGGCTGCAAAACTCTTTCAGCAAACATAAGCCATTCCCATTCCTTTCTGTCTAGCTCAGTCTGGCTTCTGAAATGTGTTCCTTTGACATTTCTAGGCAAGAAATATAAGGGGGGCAGTGGGAAAAAAGACAAAAGAAAATAGTGATTACTCATATTTTATAGATTCTAAAATAGAAATTCTCCCTCCCACTGAGATATCCTTTGCTCACTTCATGAAGCCACAGAACTGTCCGCATGGGGATCTTTCTACCTGGCGACTGCACGCTTCAGTTGTTAACTTGCCACAGGCACTGCAACATCTCCGCAACCAACACAGAAACGTTTCAATGGTTTTATTTTTTATTTTAATTTTTCCTTTTCTCCTTCAAGTAACTAAGTTCCTTTAACACAGACACCTGGGTAAAGGAGAATCTACACACAAATGCACAGTTCCCTGACCTTTTTACACATGGAGGTCTGGTATAGAAAGGGCAGGTTTAAGTCAATTCAAGAATCAAATACAAGAGCAAATTCATAAACTGAAAGTCAAAAGGTACAGAGACTCTCACCACTACCTGAATGTACTGGGATTGAAAGTTTAAATAAAACATAATTAAAGACAGTTTTCTGGGGCTGGAGAGAGGCCTAGCGCTGTTTAATGAGCCACCGACTGCTCTTACAAGAGGATCCGGGAGTTCGATCTCCCAGCACCCACTGGCGGCTGAGAACCTATGGGATAACTCCAATTCCAGGAGAACTCCACGTTTTCCAGGGGAATCCGTGACACCCTCTTCTGACCTCCGCCGGCATTGCACGACACGCGTGTGCAAACCTACATGCAGATAGTACATCGATACACATACAAAAAATAAATAAAATTAAAAAAAAAATTTTTAAAAGACAGTTTCTGACCAATGTGATGGTGCTTTCATTTTCAATTTTTCAACTTGAACAACTTTGTGTGTATGCCATGTATATGAATATGCATGCATCCATGCAGGATGATGTTTTAAATACATGCATATGAAAACACATGCATCCATGCAGTTTAGTGATGATGTTTTTAAATACATGTATTATGAAGATGGCATGCATCCATGTCAGCATGACTGTTTTAATACACTGCTATAATGGGAGACTGGGCATGTCATCCATGCAGGGTCAGATGTTTAAATACATGTATTATGAAGACAACAGGATCCATGCCAGGGGATGTTATGCAATAGCGGACATTGCATTTAATGGCCTCTTCTTCTTGCTACGCCTCCACTCTAGCATTGGAGTAAAAATATACTAAAGCTGATAACAAATTTAGGGCGTCGTGCTCATTGTTTTATAATTTGTGTGAATTACAAAGACTGTCTGGAATATCTCCAAGAAGAAAAGTATAAAATGTACTATGTAATGCAACACACCACAGTTTCTTCACACACATAAACTGCCACACATTTTCATTGGATAGGAACATTTTTGGCTCTTTAAAAAGGATGACACGGCTGTGGAGACAATTAATGAGATGTACAATGGTTCTCTCCGTAGAGGAAACATTTATTATATTGCCTAAGACACTAAGGAAACGCATTGCATCGTATTTAGTTTAAATGCTCCTGCTCTTATCCTAGAACTTTAATTCATAGAAGCAGAAGGAGGGGTATATGTTCCCCTGCACCTAGCCTAGGATGACGGTAAATGGCAAAGCGGACGAGGGCGGTGTGTTCCGTCGCTATAATTGGTACTCGTACAGTTTCCAGTTTACTCAGGGGCCATCACGAGGAAATTCTCAAATTGCCTAGTTATTCTCAACATGAGGATATCGCCAGCTGCATACACCTGGCCCTACTCCTCTTGTTTCTGCTATCTGTGTGAGTTCCACTAACTTGATAATTAGTAACTAGATGAAGAAATGTGAACAAGGAACAGGCTTCATCCTTTCCATATGTCGGATAATATTGCCTAAACAAACACCAGAGAATAGCCAACTCCAAACAATACTTTCTATTTAGTTGACATCAGTGATGTAGACAGTGAAAGACAAAGGAGGCCTGTACAGGTCATAGATAAATGCTATTTACCTAAGGAGGTTGTATATCCTTGGAGCCTGGTGCCAGTGGGGTCCTGGAACCAAGGGACAACTATGTATGAAATGTCAGGAGAGTAGATTTGCTGAGCGGTGGTAATGTTCAGTTATGTACAGGCACATGACACAAGGTAATGCCATGGGTGTGTGTGTGTTGTTGTGTATTAGGAGGCATACAGTGATGTGTTCCATTACACTGGACTTTTTATGACCATGAAGCAGCCACGGAGGACAGCCATTGATTTTTTTTTTTTTTTCTTCAGGAATGAAGCTTATTGCTCCCACCTTTTGTTTTTCGATGAGAGGGTCCTCTAGTGGCCTATCCCATTTAGGCTCTGTCCTCAGTGAAACCCCACAAGACCTGTCTTGTCTCCACTCTCTAGCGCCCCTGCTGACTGATAAGCCTCCTACCTTATCCTCCCAACACTTTTCTCCTGGGCTCTGTGTGTGTTGAACGAACTCAATTCCTGATAGATCTCTTTAGTCCTGAAAGAGAGTTAAACCTAATCTTTTGTTATCCTACCACCATAGTGTTTTGCTTTGTGGTTACCATGACACTATATGCAAATATCAAAGCACAATATACACTATCATATATCATTTTCATTTGTCAGTTACATTCTCAAAAAAGCTGTATTGTTGAGAAGAGATAATGTCACGGAGTACCAGTTTGAAAACTATTGTATTAACAATCATGGAATAATGTTCTACTTGGAGCAAATATGGAAAGCTTTGAAGAGAGTAACAACATTGAAGCAGACATAGGTCATAGTTTAGACACTTTGAAGTTTATTTGCCTAATTTCTTTCTTTCTTCTATTGTTTTTAGATTATTTAACAAATAGAGAGAACAGGACTTTTGGCTCGTGAAATTTATTCATGGACAGAGGGTTATTCCCCCCGTCGGCACTGCTGTAAACTCTTGCTTCTATAAGTCGTAATAGAAACTGCCAGGCTGGTCCCTATCTGATGAAGCTCACCAGAAGTACTCACTTCGCACCTACATAGCCATCAGAGATGCCCGGCTATTGCCTAGATTTCTTTTTTTTGATTTACCTTTGTGATCTTTTGGTCTTGGTGTGAGACGGGGTCTAAGAGCCACTATATAAAGGCTTCGGCCAACGCTGCCTGGAAATCACTAGAGGGTAGAGAATAGCCAGGGCCTGCCCCTCACAGTGTTGTCCTGCCTCCCAGGGTCAAGCTCGAGCGTAGGAGGGCGAATGTGGAAAGAACCGCACTTGGGCATCCTGCTAGGCGCACCAATGAAGCCCCACACTTTTAAGCGATTCCTTTGTCTGTGTTTTTCTTTGAGACGGTCTCCCTTGTAGCCCCAGACAGCTTCCTTCGACTCAGCTCTGTAGACCAGGCTGTCTGAACTCACAAAGAGGCTCACGCTGGCCCTGTGGACGCTGACCCAATCTCGCTCCAGAGGCATTAAGATAAGACGCATGCCCACCCACGCCCCAGCAAATTCTCTTTTTTTTACTACCTAATCTTTAAATATAAAGTTACCGCTTGCTCTGCGCGGCTGGAGCAGAAGATGGAGCCTAGCCAGGTGTCAAAGCGCACTGGACTATAGCCTGCTTCCAGAGGCCCCCGTGGCTTGCAATCCCCAGCCACCCACCATGGTGGCTAAGAACCGTCTGCTCACCACTCCAATTCCAGCGAGACCACTCCATGTTTCAGGGGAAATTCCGACGCCCTTGCTTTTCGACCTACACACGAGCGCAGTTGCACGACCAACGGGTGCTCACAAACCTGAGATGCAAAGACAACCATAAGCCATTACAAGTTATACAGCAACACTATAAAATTAAATAAAAAAGTCTTATAAAGTACTTGTGTATTTCTATACCTTTTCTCATTCTCCGTTTCCAGAGTTAAAGCAGTGTTTATTACATAAAGGCATATTTGACCTTTATCTTTTTATATCTACATGGCCCTTGCTTATTTCTCCCTGTGGATAACGCACTCTTCCAGTTTGCAGTAACACAACCATTACAAAATATATACTGTCTTTTTCTGCTATGCCAAAATAGTCTGGCAAACATTAACATGGAATCAAACTTGTAACTCACCAATCAAGTACTGCTTCTCTTTATCAGGGATAACTTGGACCATGCCAACCTACATGCCGAGCTAAGAAGCACAGTGACATTAGCCCACTATTTAGTAAATACTGACTGGGCATTTGTAACTTGCTTGCACCATACTTGGAACAAGCCAGGGAAGGAAGCCCCTATGGCGCCTACCCCAAAGAATCTATTGAGTATTTCCCATCCAAATACCAAGCAATTTAAACACTACCCGAGATGTATACAAATGTTATAGGAAATCAAAGTCAAATTATATTCATAACAGTATACATAGCCAGATAAAAATCATTATTCACTGTTATATTTGTTTAATCAAAACTCTTTTAAGTAGCTGGGCGTGGTGGCACGCCTTAGTAGCACTCCTCCTATGCGACTGGAGGCAGAGGCAGGCGCGGAACATCTCTTGTGTATTCAACCGACAAAGCTGCCACACGCTCTAAGAGGTGAGTTCCAAGAACAGGCTTGCACAGGCTACTTAGTTGGCACGAGACCCATGTCCTCGATAAATGACGCCAGAAAAACAAAACAGGCCAAACAACTAAAACAAAACAATCACAAACATAAAAATCCTCTTTTAACGCACTTCTTTGCTGTAAGTATTTGTGTGTTTTACACTTTAGAGACTTTTTAAGGGATATCCATACTGAAAGGCGCTCAGTGTGTGTTAAGGTCAAGTGCCATCTGAGCTACATCCGTCAGCTTTCAGCTAAGTTTTGAAGATCATCTCTAGCATTGTATCCCTATAGAAAAGAGGATTAACTATCTGGCTGTACTGTTTTCTGTCTTTTCAAGACAGCGTCTCCCTGGCTGTCCTGGACCACTTGCAGGCGCCGGAATTCACCTGTAGTACGAGGCTGCTCTTTGAACTCACAAAGATCGCCGCGCCTCTGCCTCCCGAGTGCTAGATTAAAGGCGGTGCTAAGCTTCTGTTGTAGACCACCTTTATATGTTGTTTCTAATAGTACCCAAATGAAGCTCGACAGCGAGCACAGGGCCACAGTGCCAGAAGTAAACCTGCAACAGCTGCCCAAATAATTGTGGGTGAGCATGATCAATATTCTCGAAAATCATCAATGGTCTTTTATACATTTTATTTTATTTTATCTTTTCTCATTTTGTTTGCTCTTTTCAAGACAAGGGCTCCCTGTAGAGCCAGGGTGTCCATGGAACTCACTCTGTAGGCCCAGGCTGGCCCTGACTCCACAAAGATGCACCTTGCCTCTGCCTCTTCAGAATGCTAAGGTATTAATCTACTGCTAGGGCGAGTGCAAAGCCTACCCTGATGCCCGGCTGCCTTACTAACAGTCTTTTAAGGACCTTAAAAAACTGACCTCCAGACCCATATTTCGTGCTAGTTAGTAAGATAATAGGGGCACCGAGACCCTGGTCTCGAAAAGACCAAAAAAAAAAAAAAAAAAAAGAAATTAGGCAAATAGCCGGGCAAAGGCAGGTGGATCTCTGTGAGTTCAAGGCCAGCCTGGTCTACATAGCAAGCTCCAGGCCAGCTGGGGCTACAGCAAGCCCCTGTCTCAAAAAAAAAAAAAAGAAAGAAAGAAAGAAATTAGGCAAATAAACTTCAAAGTGTCTAAACTATGACCTATGTCTGCTTCAATGTTGTTACTCTCTTCAAAGCTTTCCATATTTGCTCCAAGTAGAACATTCCAGAGAATGTCACTGGACTTTGACATCAATAACGAGAGCAAAATTATCCAGGAAGAGAAACTGAATTACAATCCAGGAAGTTTCCTTGTAGCTTTGGGGGAAATGTTACATGCTACACACAGAGCCCTGACTGCCCTATGGAATATTATTATAGTAAGACATCCTAAGTATGAGTTTTCTTGAAAAGTTGGGTGATAAGCCAGATGTGGTGGCGCACACCTTTAATCCTAACACTTGGGAGGCAGAGACAGGCGGATCTTTGTGAGTTCAAGGCCAGCCTGGTCTACAGAGCGAGTTCCAGGACAGCTGAGGCTACAGGGAGACCCTGTCTCAAAAAGACCAAAAAAAAAAAAAAAAGTTGGGTGATAATTTAAAAAATTTTTTATTTGTGTTTTATGTATATGAGCATTTTGTTTGCATGTAAGTGTAACACATGTGTACACCAGAAGAGGGTGTCACATTCCCTAGAACTGGAGTTAAGAATGGTTGTTAGCTGCTATGTAGGTTATAGGAATTGAACCCAGGTCCTCTGCAACGGCAGCCAGTGCTCTTAACTGCTGAGCCATCTCTTCAGCCCTGGGTGTAAATTTTTTTGATTTAGGCTCATTTAGGACTTTTAATTGTAGAAGAAAATTCAGAGGGAGAATGCACTTATTAAGGAGAGGGGTTGTCGAAGCAGCTACGCAGTGTTACTGTGAATCCTGCTTCCCAGTAATGTCTGCTTGGTTCCTTCACCCTCTTCCTAAAGTTCCCCTGTCTCCCACCATTCAGCAGGTCTTGAATTTCATTCATTGGACCAACTTGGACACACACCCACCTCTAAACCAGTCATTGCTCCAGGAGTTTATGCTGAGTGTCTTGGGCCAAATGACCTGCCTTTCTCTGAACAGATGTTGTGGCAGAGTATGTGGTATCATATTAGTGGACTTAACTGAGTCAGAGCTAAAATTAGAAATGGCCTTGGTCCCATTCATACTGTATGGCTTAAGAAAACAGCCGGCATGGTGGCACACGCCTTTAATCCCAGCACTTGGGAGGCAGAGGCAGGTGGATTGCTGAGTTCAAGTCCAGCCTGGTCTACATAGTGAATTCCAGGTTGGCTGGGACTAAAGGGAGACCCTGTCTCCAAAAGACCAAAAAAAAACGAGGATGGGTTAAGACAGAAGGAGAGAGGGATGGGTGCTGGGAGGCTGCCAGCAGTGCCACCTCATTTGTTTCTACTACCTCCAGAAAGAGTGTCGGTTTGTTTCTGCTACCTCCAGAAAGACTCCATTTGTTTATACTACCTCCAGAAAGACTGCCCATTTGTTTCTACTACCTCCAGAAAGAGTGTTCGTTTGTTTCTACTACCTCGAGAAAGAATGTCCGTTTGTTTCTACTACCTCCAGAAAGACTGTCCATTTGTTTATACTACCTCCAGAAAGATTGTCCATTTGTTTATACTACCTCCAGAAAGAGTGTCCATTTTTTTTGCCTTTGAACAAGGTTTTGCAACCTCACCAGGATAACAAATTGTTTTAAGGTTCAAGGCTGTCTTGTGCATTGTAGGATGTTTAGCAGCATCCCTAGCTTGCTAATAATAACTTTTGAACAGTCAAAAAATGTCTTCAGACATTGCCAGATGTCACTGGAGGTGGGGGCAGAATTGCCTGGGCTAGAAACCATGGGTCTAGAATAGTGATCTGCAGATTTGACCACATAGCCCTAATATTAGAATGATGTGTGCTTGTGTGCATGTATGTATGTATGTATGTAGAGGTCAGCATCAGGTGTCTTCTCTGTCATGTATGTTTGTAGAGATCAGTGTCAGGTGTTTGTATGTAGAGGGCAGCATCCAGTGTCTTCCCTGTCATGTATGTATGTAAAGATCAGTGTCAAGTGTTTGTATGTAGAGGTCAGCATCAGGTGTCTTCTCTGTCATGTATGTATGTAGAGGTCAGCGTCAGGTGTCTATGTAGAGGTCAGCATCAGGTGTCTTCTGTCATGTATGTATGTAGAGGTCAGCGTCAGGTGTCTTCTCTGTCATGTACATATGTAGAGGTCAACATCAGGTGTCTTCTCTGTCATGTATGTGTGTGTAGCGGGTCAGCGTCAGGTGTCTGTCACGTATGTATGTAGAGGTCAGCGTCAGGTGTCTGTGTGTAGAGGTCAGCATCAGGTGTCTTCTCTGTCATGCTCCACTTTTTTTTTTTAAAGGCAGAGTCTCTCACTAACCCTGAGCTCATCCACTCACTGGCTAGCCAGTGAGCATTGGGGATCCACTTGTTTTGGTTTACCCATGGTTGGGGTTACCTGTGCCCACAGTTCTGTTATCCTCTTAAGTTATAAAGATTCTACCTAAAATGAAATGTTCTTTGTATAATAGTTTCTTTGTGCCAATGGATCTTTATATACACATCTCATAGTCTGTGCCCCACTTCGGACCTTAGTGGTCTGAAATACTCCTATCCAGATAGATTAGTTGATCCTCTGACTCTGATACTAACACTTACAATGTTGATATGACTGATCCTGAGCATTGTCTGGAAATGCTCAGTTGAACCAAGAGGACCACTCTACCCCAGGCTGTAAAGAAGAGAATGGCTATAACCATCAACGTTGGACCCCTGGAGCGCTTGCAGGAGTCTTCCTGTTCTGTTCCTGCTTTATCCCCAGCCCCTAGTAGGTCTGGGCTGCAGATTGAGAGAGCTTGGTTGGTTCCACATGCTTCTTACAATTGGAGGATGCTCCTCAGCCCAAGCCAGGATGAGAAGGAACTGGGGAAGGGACTAATGGGTTTCATTGGCTCAGTGCCCAGTAACATGTGGCCCAGAGGAAGAGGAAACATTGAATGCTGCTGTGAGGTTTCCAGGTCACGTCAGACCTTTTTGTCACTGAGGCAAAATGCCCAGCAGAAAGAACTCAGCGAAAAAAATAATTATTTGGGCTCATGTTCTCAGAGTTTTCATCCCATCCTGGTGGCTGGGGCGTGGCAGAGCAGAGTAACTCCAGGTGTCCAGGAAGCAGAGACCGAAAGAGAACACTGTGGCTAGGTTCGCCTTTTCCTTTGTGTCCCATCCAGCCCTAGTCTGTGATGGTGTCCCCCATTTCAAGGGCAGGTCTTCAACCCTTAGTTAACTTCTGGAAGTGCCCTCACAGACACAGCCAGATTTGTGTCCCTAAGCACTTCTCGAGTTGACAGTCAAGGTTAGTTATCACCAGAAAGGAGACTGAAGCATAGACTACTGGGGGTGCCCATAGGGGATGTTCCAAGGTTAGGGCTCCTAGTGAGGTTTGACATCATCTACATCCAAATTCTGATGTTCACCAAGGCCACCAGTTTAGTACACCACCATTTGGAGCCACAGCAAGACAGACTGATTGCCTGGGACCACCTGACTATCTCTGTCTCCAAGCCCAGAGAATCCTAAATGGATGGGGTAAAAAGATTAAACAAGGGCAGGCACAGAACCCATGTCTTTGCCCTTTGGGAACAGAGACTCAAAAGAAGCCGGGCATGCTTTGTGTAGTGTGGTTGGCCTGCTTCAGCTAGTTGGGCGTGTTTACCAAGGTTAGGAGCCAGGTGCTGTTTGTATCAGAGAATTGACACGTATGTGTCTGGAATGTTCAGCAGAAAATATAATTGGTTGTAATTGTGGACCCAACTCTTTTTAGAAAAATTAAATATTAATGATTAGGTTTTCATGTATTGTACTAGAGACTTAACCCATTGCCTCCCTCGTGCAAAACATGTGCCCCACTCCAGGCTACACCCCCAAGCCTTTATGAGTAAATGTCTTTAGAAAAATTTGGAGAGTCAGTCTAGATAAGTCAGGCTTTCATAGTCATATAGCCTTCACAGACTAATGACTCTCTTGTACACATTGAGTCATGGAAAAAGAAGAAGTTAAATTGAGCCAGGCATGGTGGCCACACATTTAATCCCAGCACTCAGGAAGCAGAGGCAGGCAAATCTCTGTGAGTTCAAGGTCAGTCTGGTCTACATATGGAGTTCCAGGCCAGGTGGGGCCACAGAGAGACCCTGTCTCAAAAAGACCAAAAAAAGAAAAAAGAAAAAAACCTGAAAGATGCTTGAAATTTATTTAGAGGCTGGGTATATAGTTAGTTCAGTGGTAGAGTCCTTGATTAGCACGTGTGAAGCCCCAGGTTCGATCCCTAGTGCCACCAAAAAAGGGAAAAATTCTGCTAGAAAATGTTCTAAATTTTAGGAAGGACCTTTTAGAAACTGTAGTTTTGTGTCAGAATTTGTTTTCTTCCAATTATGAATATTTAGTAACTATATTTCAACTTAATTTTGATAGTAGTGCTGTGGTGTTGAGTTGCACAATTCCCCTGTTATTGGTGGTTAGCTGTGATACAGGCATCCTCCCTACGTGCAGGTAAGATAGCCAAGCCTGGCAGTGGCCAGCCATGCTGTGGGAAGTGTTCTAGAAGCCAGACCTTTTCCATCACTGCCACCCTCTTCTGCCACAGTCCTAGTGTGCAGCTCAAAAGAGATGTGGTATTTATGGGTGAGACCTGCTACCCTGGAGGAGGTCCCTCATGATCTGGAGAGCAGCATTATTGGGTAAGTGCACCTTCCTTCTGGTCCACCCTCTGATAAGTGGCATAGATTCGGTTGACAGCTAGCCAAAGTAAGGAGCGCAGGTGACTTAGAGATAAAGCAATGGTGTTTGTCCCCCGTGTGACTTGACTTTGTGATGAAAGGTTTTACCTAAAAGCTGGGTTTTGGTGATGTGGAGTTATGCTGTTGACCATAAATAAGATTATTGTCATTTCCTTTTTCTTACTCTGCAGCAGATATTCCAGTATTTTGATATGTTATGTTTTTTAAGTATGTGGTTGTTATTATAGTAGATTAGTGGTTTGTTTAATGTGAAAGATACAGATTAACTGGGCGTGGCAGCACACATTTAATCCCAGCACCTGGGAGGCAGAAGTAGGCGGCTCTCTCTGAGGTTGAGGCCAGCCTGGTCTACATTGTGAGTTCCATGACAGCCTGTAGCTACAGGGAGACTCTATCTCAAAAAAAAAAAAAAAAAAGATACAGGTTTAAAAGTTTATTTGCCTCTTAAGCATTCTCCACTGTATATCCTGTCTTTATACACTTTAGTGCTTAGAGTAAAATTGTACAGACCAATATAAATGAGGCTCTTCATTTTTTTCTTGGTTTTTAAAAAACATATTCAAGTTAAATGTACATTTTTTTTTATTTTATTTATTCTTTATGTGTATGAATGTGCTGTCTGCATGTAGGTTTGTGCACCTGTGTCGTGCAATGTGGCGGAGGTCAGAAGAGGGTATCGGATTCCCCTGGAGTCCAGTTAATAAAAAAAAAAAAAAAAGACAGCTCTCAGCCGCCATGTGGGTACTGGGGATCGAACCCGGGTCCTCTGCAAGAGCAGTCGGTGCTCTTAACTGCTAGGCCATCTCTCCAGCCCCCAAATGTACATTTTTTTAACTTGTAATTGTGTGTGTGTGTGTGTGTGTGTATATGTATGTGTGTGTGTTTATGCATGTCACAGTGCTCATGTGCAGGGCAGATGACAGCTTGGTAGGAGTCAGTTCTAGAGTCTTAAAGACTGAATTCCTAACAAGTTTTTTTCTTTTTATTTATTTATTATATTTTATGTATATGAGTGTACTGTCTGCATGTAGGTTTGTGCACCCATGTCGTGCAATGCCTCGGAGGTCAGAAGAGGGTGTCGGATTCCCCTGGAACTGGAGTTAAAGATGGTTCTTAGCCACGATGTGGGTGCTGGGAATCGAACCCGGGTCCTCTGCAAGAGCAGGCGGCGTTTTTAACCACTGAGCCATCTGAGCCATCTCTCCAGCCCTTTTCTTTCTTTTTGAGACAGGGTGTCTCTGTAGGCCTAGCTGTCCTGGAACTCACAGAGATCTTCCTGCCTCTGCTGGGATCAAAGGCATACGCCACCATACCGGGTACAAATTTTCATTTGTAATGTGCATATAAATAGTCTAAATTACCTAGGTGTGTACAGTTCTGTGTAGAACCACTATCCTTTTGTTTTTGTTTTTGTTTTTGGTTTTTTTGTCTTTTTTTGAGACAGGGTCTCCCTGTAGTCCCAGCTGTCCTGGAACTCACTCTGTAGACCAGGCTGGCCTTGAACTCACAAAGATTCGCCTGCCTCTGCCACCCAAGTGCTAGGATTAAAGGCGTGCACCACCACGTCCAGCATACCCTTTTGTACTACTCCAAAACAGGATGTGTTAACTGTGGGGAGAAGAACATAGGCTTGGGAGACAGAGGGACTGGGTTTGAGTTTAAACCCTTGGTCACTTGGGAATTTTTGGTAACTTCACTGAGACCCAGGTTCCTCTATAAAATGAGAATATATCAGTTTTCTTCTTGCCTCTCCTCCACTTCCAGTCCTCACCATAATCCCCTAAATTTCATTTGTAATTGATGGGCTTGGACCCATAGTTCAAAAACACTGAATTAACTCAATTTTAATAATAATGTTGCGGGCTGGAGAGATGGCCTAGCGGTTAAGAGTGCCGACCGCTCTTACAGAGGACCCGGGTTCGATCCCCAGCACCCACATGGCGGCCGAGAGCCGTCTGAAACTCCAGTTCCAGGAGAACTCCAGTTCCAGGGGAATCCGAGACCCTCTTCTGACCTCCGCGGCATTGCACGACACGGGTGCACAAACCTGCATGCAGACAGTACATTGATACACATACCGAAATAAATTGGCAACATTATTTATATATTTTGTTGTTTAATGTGGTTTTTTTTTTTTTTTTTTTTATTTTTTTTATTTCGGTGTATGTGCTATCAGTACTTCTCTGCATGCAGGTGTTTGTGAACTCATGTTGTGCAATTGCCACCGAGTGTCAGAAGAGGTTCGGATACCCTTGGAACTGGAGTTCCTTGGAAGACTGAGTTTCACGTCTCGGCCCACCATGGTGGTGCTGGGGATCGAACACGGGAATCCTCTGTAAGAGCGGTCGGCGCTCTAACAAAGCTAGGCCATCCCTCCAGCCGCGCCAACATTATTATTAAAATTAGTAATCAGTGTTTGTTGAACTGATGGGTTCCATAGCCCATCAAACAAATGAGAATTTAGGGGTATTTATGGTGAGGACTGGGAAGTGTGAGGAGAGGCAAGGAAGAAAACTATAGTATTCCTCATTTTTAGAAAGGAANTTCCTTTCTAAAAATGAGGAATACTATAGTTTTCTTCCTTGCCTCTCCTCACACTTCCCAGTCCTCACCATAAATACCCCTAAATTCTCATTTGTTTGATGGGCTATGGAACCCATCAGTTCAACAAACACTGATTACTAATTTTAATAATAATGTTGGCGCGGCTGGAGGATGGCCTAGCGTTGTTAAGTGCCGACCGCTCTCTACAGCGGATTCCGGTTCGATCCCCAGCACCCCTGGTGGGCTGAGAGCAAACCCAGTTTCCGAGAACTCCAGTTCAGGGATCCGAGACCTCTTCTGACCTCGGTGGCATTGCACAACATGAGTTCACAAACACCTGCATGCAGAGAAGTACTGATAGCACATACACCGAAATAAAAAAAATAAAAAAAAAAAAAAAAAAAACCACATTAAACAACAAAATATATAAATAATGTTGCCAACTGCTTCTGTTTCTTGGTTTTGTTTGTGTGTGCCTTTACTGGCCTAGAACTCGTGGTAACCCTCCTGCCTCTGCCTCCCACATTTTGGGATTACAGGCATGCACCAAGTGTGCCCAGCTTTCCTCCTCCTTTCCCTTTCCAGAGTGTCTTTCTTTTCTTTCTTCCTTATTGTATTCGTTCCTCTCTTATTTGGTTGCAGATGGTAGCTCGATTTTGTCTGTTCTACTCACCCTTTTTTATGCTATCATCATGATTTTTATTTTATTTATTTATTTATTTATTTATTTATTTATTTATTTTTTTTTTTTTTGTCTTTTTGAGACAGGGTCTCCCTATAGTCCCAGCTGGCCTGGAACTCACTCCGTAGACCAGGTTGGCCTTCAACTCACAGAGATCCACCTGCCTCTGCCTCCCAGTGCTGGGATTGATTAAAAAAAATTGGGGGCTGGAGAGATGGCCTTGCAGAGGACACAGGTTCGATCCCCAGCACCCACATGGCGGCTGAGAACTGTCTTTGACTCCAGTTCCAGGGGAATCCGACACCCTCTTCTTTTTTAAATATTTTATTTATTTATTTTTACGTGTATGAATGTACTGTCTGCATGTAGGTTTGTGCACCCGTGTCGTGCAATGCCACGGATGTCAGAAGAGGGTGTCGGATACCCCTGGAACTGGAGTTCAAGACTGTTCTCAGCCACCATGTGGGTGCTGGGGATCAAACCCAGGTCCTCTGCAAGAGCAGTCGGCGCTCTTAACCGCTAGGCCATCTCTCCAGCCCTGGACACCCTTTTCTGGTCTCTGAGGCATTGCACAATTGCACAATACGGGAGCACAAGCCTGCATGCAGACAGTACATTCACACACATTAAAATAAAAATTGCCTAGCTTGTACCTGGTTTCAGTTTTTGTCCCCAAAAGAAAAATGCTCAAAAAGTACTTCACAAAGTTTCTTGGTATCAATTGGGATGTTCTGAAGGGCAGAACTGGAGTGATTCGCTTGGGCGAAGATCTGAGACTCTTCATGGCAGTCTGAGATCGGAAGTGGTGTCCGACAGTAGGCAGTTGGTTAAATGATTATACAGTGATACAGAGAAATGGCAGCAAACCAGCACAGGTGGTGATGTGGGCATCCACACTGAAAAAGCATGGTGACAGTAATTCTTGGTAACTCTAGAATTTCAACTGATATTTTTTTACCTCTCCTGTAATTCTTATTCCATGAACACACGTACCCTTTTGTAAAGAGAGAAATGTTATGTAACACCTTTACTCACAGCTTCCTGATGCCATTCTGATCCACTGTGGCTTCTTTCCTGCAGGTGTGGGGGCACGGTTGGTGCTATTTTCACTTGTCCACTAGAAGTCATTAAGACCAGATTGCAGTCTTCAAGACTAGCACTTCGGACAGTGTATTATTCTCAGGTTCATCTGGGGACCATTAGTGGAGCTGGAATGGTGAGACCAACGTCTGTGACACCTGGACTCTTACAGGTTCTAAAGTAAGTTCAGTCCCATTCCTACAGCCCTCTTTCTCTTCCTGTCACCTGCCTTCTCTTTCTCTGAGTCCAAATAGAAAAATCAAGATTTCTTATTTTGTGAGGAGGGGCAGTGTGCCACATTACGCATGTGGAGGTCAGACAACAACTTGTGAGAATTGATTCTCTCCTTCAGCCATGTGAGTTCCAGGGATCAAACTCAGGTCAGCCTACTTAGTAGCATGTGCCTTTATTGGCCAAGCCGTCTTGTCAGCCTAGACTTTTTAAAAGAAATTCCTATTAGTGAATATAGAGATTTAGTTAGAAACGGTATAAAAAAGGACAGTGAATATAACCGCAGCCCTGAGCCATGCTTTAGATAGTAGAATGCATGCTCTGTTTCTTTCTCAGGTCTGCTTTGTTTGTTCCATCCACCTATGCATGATTCAGGGATCCATGTAGGTTAATTGAATCTGATGATCCATCTAGCTTGCTGAGCAGAACTGGACTGTACTACTGGCTGCTGGGAACCAGGTTAACCTTGAGAGAATCAGAAGCTCACTAGAGCTGGGCATGGTGGCGCACGCCTTTAATCCTAGCACTTGGGAGGCAGGCAGAGGCAGGCAGATCTTTGTGAGTTCAAGGCCAGCCTGGTCTACAGAGTAAGTTCCAGGACAGCTGGGGCTATAGGGAGACCCTGTCTCGAAAAGACCAAAAAAAAAAAAAACCAAGCTCACCAGGAGAAGGGAGGCCTTCTCCACAAGACCCCAAGAGGATAGGGTTTTCAGTTCTAACATTGAAGGAGGGACTTGAACCCCAAAAGGCAGGGAATTGGAAACAAGCACAGGAATGCTAGAGGTGATGATTGTAGAGATAGTAATGGTGGGTCTCATAAAGGTGAGCCATGATCTGTTCAAAGTAGATTTTTTCATACATGTTTGGCACGTAACTTGTGACTAATTTACATTTACTCTTCACAAGAAACCACCACCCAAAAGCTGCGGCTATCTACAGAACTAAGTTTATGTGGTCAGTGGGAATTATATTTTAGGTCTTAGGAGATGTGTGCTTTCCATCTTCATTATCTTTTCTCTCTCATGTCTCCAGTGGCCCCATGTAGGGCAGTTATTAATTACAGTATAAACCAAAGGAAAAAGGCACCTCATCTTTGAAAATGAAGGAACCACTTCCACACCACAAAAAGTAAACGTCCTCATCAGAGACCTACAGCATCTCTTGCCTGAGATACAGTCACAGCTACAGAATCATAAGCTCTCATTTCCATATGAACACTCACAGCCACTTATAGTATATTTGCATCAAAATGTAAACCATGGAATTTAGTTAATTTTTACTATAATGATGCCACCCATGCTAAGAAAGTTATCTGTGGCATAGCATTTTTCACTCAAAGTTTTCTCATTCACTTGAGCTTTATTTCCTCAGCTGTTGGACATGATTTTAGGATTCTCCTGCAGCTTTAGTTGTTCTTAATGACTTCAGGTTTTAAAAAAAAGACTACTTGCGCGTGGTAGTATTTTGCAATCTTTCACGACCACCTTAAGGGATTACAATTGATGAGGACATATAGTTTAGCCATGAAGTGGCAAACTCAGTCATGTTCAGCACATAGCCCCTTATTTCCAAGCCCCTATTTTCCAGTTTGTAGCAGTGAAGAGCAAGGTAAAAACAGCACTAGAAAAGCCCAAGGACAGATTAAGGCTGAGTTGCTGGTCTTTGAGGCCTTGTGTGGAGATACAGCAATGTCAACACAGAGATGCTGGAAGCACAACCTTGGCTCTCTTGCTGGCTGCTGCTTCTGCCTTAGCTTGTCTGCTGCTATACCAGCTCCCCTCTGCCTGCTGCAGCATGGTCCCTCAGAGCCTGGCTTATCCTTCTAGTGACAGCTGATCCCTCAATGATCTCATTTAGTCATCTTCAAGTGACAGTATTTCTCACACTTGCCCCCAGCTGCATATATGGACAGCTTGAGTATTCTCCACCTGTCCCTAACACAATGGCTGCAAGACAAAACTCCTGACCTTCTGTCCTCAGATCCTTCCCTACCTTGTTGAAGCAGCTTCATCCTTGCAGCCATAGTTCTAGGGCCTTAAAAGTCACCCTAGCAACAGCAAATCCCATCAACTGTGCCACCAAAATACAGAACCTTGACCCTGTTCACTGCTCCCATCAAGGCTGTCCTTATGAAGGCTACTGTGGTAGCTTTCTAGCTGCTCTGGCCTGAGAAGCAGCTATCCACCTTCCTTACTCTGTACTCAGAGTAGGACAGCCAGAGTGAGAGCCAAACCTACAGCCACCCCTGGGCCTGCCTTCAGCTCTGCACTCTACAGCCACCCCTGGGCCTGCCTTCAGGCTCTGCACTCTACAGCCACCCCTGGGCCTGCCTTCAGGCTCTGCACTCTACAGCCACCCCTGGGCCTGCCTTCAGGCTCTGCACTCTACAGCCACCCCTGGGCCTGCCTTCAGGCTCTGCACTCTAAAGCCACCCCTGGGCCTGCCTTCAGCTCTGCACTCTACAGTCCCTGTTGCCCCTCTATCCCCCTTCCTTTAAAAGTTCCTTGTGCTCAGCCTTACCTCTGTGGCTTTGTCACCTTTGTCGGAGGGAACCTGCTGTGACCCTATTTATTTATTTATTACTTACCCTGCTATTTAAACAGCTTCTCCCACACCCATCCTCCCTGCTCCTCTGTCTGACTCCTCCAGCAGTATTGTAACTTACATGCTCTTTTTGTCTCTCCTCACTCCTGGTTAGGGGTGAGGATATTTATTTGGATTAGCGAAATGCCTTGAGGCTCCTTAGAGTGTTGCCTGTGGCTAGAAAAGCATTCAGAACCAACCCTGTACCAACCAAGTCCTTGAATGAATTTGCACAGATCAGTAAAGGTCATGCAGAGGCCTTAACAACCTCCCACCATGCTGACAAACATATGTTGCTGTCATTATAATACATACTTATATCTGTGCTTTAAACATAAGATTTGCAGGCTGGCTGGAGAGATGGTTCAGTGTTTAAGAGTGCTGGTTCCACTTACAGAGAACCTGGATTCAATTCCCAGCACCCACATGGTGGCTAACAACCATCTGTGACTCTGGTTCCAGGGGATCCAACGCCCTCTTCTGACCTCTGTGAGGTCACAACATAGGTGCACTTACATACATACAGGCAGTAAGTACACTCATACACAGAAAAATGAATAAATAAAAATTATTTTTGTTTTTGAGACAGGGTCTCCCTGTAGCCCCACCTGGCCCGGAACTCACTATGAAGACCAGGCTGACCTTGAACTCAGAGGTCCGCCTGACTCTGCCTCCCAAGTGCTAGGAATAACAGCATGGTATACCATGCTCAGCTAATTTTGTTGTTGTTGTTGTTGTTGTTGTTTTGGGGTTTTTTATTGTTTTGTTTTGTTTTGTTTTGTTTTGTTTTGTTTGAGACAGAGTCTCCCTGTAACTCTAGCTGGCCTGGGACTAGCTGTGTAGACCAGGCTGGCCTTGAACTCACAGAGACATGCCTCTGCCTCTGCCTCTGCCTTTGACCAGCATTTTTTTTTTAATTAAAAACAAAACAAACAAACAAAACCCCCAAGATTTGCAGCAAAGGTTCTTGGCAAGGGGCTTTCCTAATTCCCACCCATGCCCAGGTGTACTGTTACTGTGGATCTGAAAGCAGTGAATATGGTACTGTCATGAATGGTATGGTCACTGAGGATGGCTGTCTTCTCCCACCAGCCACTACCCTAGGGCAGACCCAGTGGTGATGGACTCCAGAGAGGCCTCCTTGTGAAGGAGAGAGTAAGCACAAACAAGGCCCACACCTTTTCTCTCTACTGCAAGGCCCATTTTGGGGATTCTGCCCTTATTTTTAGAAGATATTGTTTATTAAAAACCCAGAAGGCTGGAGACATGGCTCAGCAGTTAAGAGTGCTGACTGCTCTTGCAGAGGACCCAGGTTCGATTCTCAGGACCCACATGGTGGCTAACAACCATCTTTAAGTCAGGCATGGTAGTGCACGCCTTTAATCCTAGGACTTGGGAGGCAGAGGCAGGCGGATCTTTGTGAGTTCAAGGCCAGCCTGATCTACAGAGTGAGTTCTAGGCCAGCTGGGGTTATAGGGAGACCCTGTCTCAAAAAAAGACAAAAAAAAA
This sequence comes from Rhizomys pruinosus, assembly GCA_009823505.1. NCBI lineage: Eukaryota > Metazoa > Chordata > Mammalia > Rodentia > Spalacidae > Rhizomys > Rhizomys pruinosus. Next base: position 770,385 of record VZQC01006857.1, read on the forward strand.
AACCCTAAGTCACCGGGCGTGGTGGGGCAGCCTTTCATGCCAGCACTCTGGAGGCAGAGGCAGGCGGATCTCTGTGAGTTCAAGGGCAGCCTCATCTACACAGAGAGTTCCAGGACAGCTGGGGCTATAGGGAGACCCTGTCTCAGAAAAACAAAACAGGGGCTAGAGAGATGGCCTAGTGGTTAGGAGCGCCGACCGCTCTTAACAGAGGAACCGGGTTCGATTATTAGAGAAAAAAACGTGCTCCATTGGAGAATGGGTAGTTACTTTAAAAGGGGGGGGGCTGGCAAGATGCCTCTTGCCCACCTCCCTGATTTGGGGCCATCTGCAATCCAGCAGCTCCAGAGCTCAGGTTTTCTCTGCTAAGTGGTCAGAACCAGCCCTTCCTTCTCCCGTTAGCTCTCTTTGGGCCTTGATCCCATCCTGCTGAGGCTAACAGAGCGCCTGACCAGCCGGAATGGAGACTACTACAGAGTTCCAGGTCAAACAGAGTACGTGTCTGTGAGATGCTTAACTCTGACACATCTTCCATGCAACCTCTGTACACAGGGTGGATGCATCTCTCAACTCTCACCAGAAAGGGTTCTTTATGCAGCAGGTGGTGATTAATGCAGAAACCACAATTGGCCAATGTACAGAGAACAAGAGTCTGCAGAATGCATGTCCCTGAATAGGACACCTATTTCAAACCTCCGTCTCCCAAGACCCAGGGATCATTATGAACAAGAGGCAGAAAGATTGTGGATGACCACAGGAAACAGTCTTCCAGACAGCTGGTCAGTTAGTCATGAACTCACAGCAGTGATGACCACATGCACAAGACCCGTGCAGGCTCAAACCAGACAAAATCCCAGCATAGGCATGGGGAGGTGGGTAAGAAACCCCAACGTAGCCTAAGGACTTCTGAGAATTGATGGCTGCTGAGAGGGGGGAGAGACTATGTCTTACAGGGGAGGGAGTCTTGGTGGACCCAATTTCAATGTAGGGACCCACAATGAAGGATATTTGGGGACACAAATCGGACTCTATAGGTCATACCATATGTGTAAGAGAGTACATTCAGTTGGATGGTGGGCAGTGGAGGAGGTGCAGATAGGGGAGGAAATCTAAATAGTTGCAACTTGCAAAAATTGAATAAAAAAAAAATTAAACAGAAAAGATGGCTTTTGTCACCAAACCTGATGACCTGAATTAAATCCCCAGAACCTACATGATGGAAAGAGCCTATTCCTAGAAGTTGTCTTCTGATTTCTAAATGTCTATTAACATACACACACACACACACACACACACACACACACACACACACACACGAAGGAAGGAAGGAAGGAAGGAAGGAAGGAAGGAAGGAAGGAAGGAAAGGAAGAAAGGAAGGAAGGAAGGAAGGAAAGGAAGGAAGGAAGGAAAGGAAGGAAGGAAAAAGAAAGATGTTAACCATTTAGATTCTTAGAAACTTACTAGAGTAATAGTGTTTGGGGTGGGAGGGGCTGGGGAGATGGCTCAGTCAGTAAAGTGTGTGCAGCATAGTCCAAGCACCTGAATTTGGATTCCCCAGCACCCACTTAAGAAGATAGTACCGATGTGTGTGCCTGTAATCCTAGCACTGAGGAGGTAGAGACCAAAGGCTCCCTGCAGCTTGTTGGGCACCTGGTTTTGCCATAGTGAAGTCCAGGTTTAGTGAGAGACTGTTTCAAAAAATATGGTGGACAGCACTTTGTGTGTTTATAGACAAAACCACCAAAGACAGAGGCAAAAATAAAGCATTTGTGCTAAGCATGGTAGTGCACACCTTTGATCCCAGCATTCAGGAGGCAGAGGCATGTGGATCTCTGTGAGTTCAAGGCTAGCCTGGTCTACAAAGTGATTTCCAGGCCAGCTGGGGATACAAGGAGACCCTTCCTGATAATCCCCCCCCCGAAAAAAATCATTTGCAGCCCAGAACTCATTGTTCAGTGTAAGTTTTGATATACACAAGAAGGAATATGACAAGACAGCTCAAAGTAATATTGATGATGCGCTTGTCTTGAACATAGGTCTAGAGTTAAGATGCCTTTTACTGTGAGTGGTTGTTTATTTCAGTGTAGCATTACCATAAGCTACAGACCGTCGTGTTCCTGATCTACATAGGGAACTCCAGGCCAGCTGGGACTACAGGGAGACCCTGTCTCAGTAAATGAATGAATGAATGTCTCAGTAAATGAAAGAAAGAAGAAAAGAAAGAAAGAGAGAGAGAGAGAGAGGGAGGGAGGGAGGGAAGGAAGGAAGGAAAGGAAGGAAGGAGAGAGAAGAGAAGAAAAGAAAAGAAAAGAAAAGAAAAGAAAAAAGAAAAGAAAAGAAAAAAGAAAAGAAAAGAAAAAGCGAGCAGTAAGGAAAGACACTTGACACTGACCTCTGGCTTCCACATATATACACATGAATACACACACATCCACATACAATGCACACAAAATTTTAAAAAAATTTTTCAGTTGTCTCCTTTTTTTGCATGTATGTTTTTTTTTGGTTTTTGGTGGTTTTTTTGGTCTTTTTGAGACAGGGTCTCCCTGTAGCCCCAGCTGTCCTGGAACTCACTCTGTAGACCAGGCTGGCCTTGAACTCACAAAGATCCACCTGCCTCTGCCTCCCGAGTGCTGGGATTAAAGGCGTGCACCACCAGGCCCGGCTCTTTTGTGTGTGTGTGTGTCTGTGTGTGTATGTTTTTGAGACAGGGTCTCCCTGTAGCCCCAGCTCTTTTGTGTGTGTGTGTGTGTGTGTGTGTGTGTGTGTGTGTGATTTTGAGACAGGGTCTCCCTGTAACCCCAGCTGGCCTGGAACTCACTTTGTAGACCAGGTTGGCCTTGAACTCACAGAGATCCGCCTGCCTCTGCCTCCCAAGTGCTGGGATTAAAAGTATGTGCCAGGTGTCTCCTTTTTTAAAAAATCTTTTTTATTGAAGCTTTAAACATAAGATTTACTTTCAGTGTTTTTTAATTTGTGTGTGTGCGTGTGTGTGTGTGTGTGTGCGTGCGTGCGTGCGTGCGTGCGTGTGTGTGTGTGTGTGTGTTCATGAGTGCAGGTGTCCACAGAGGCCAGAAGAAAGTGTTGGATCCCCTGAAGCTGGAGTTACAGAGGGTTGTGAGCCACATAATGTGGGTGCTAGGAACTAAACTGTGATCCTCTATAAGAACATCAAGTGTTCTTCCCTACTGAGCCATCTCCCCAGCCCCCTCCCTTCTGATTCCCCCTGTTAACCTGGTATACACAACAGTGAGCTGCTCTGTGTCTTTGGAAAGTTGCCATGTGCCCACAGGATGCTTCTCTTGCATTGGTCTCTTGATAGCATATGGCTCTAAAACAGGAGAGAAAATGCTCCAAACAAGTCTTGATTGCTTTTTACACATTTTCCCCATATGAAAGTTAACTGCAAGTGGAACCTACATGGGTGTTTCAGAATTGATGTGTGCTATTTATAGTAGGAACTCAATTGTTTCAGAAGAGTTTATAAACACCCAGATAGGTTAGAAGTTCAGATTATGTAACAGGTTTGACTTGTTGCCAACTATTAATATGTGTAACCATGGAGACTATCTTCAGCTCTTAAGAGGCCTAAGTCACTTGAGGACACACTCCCTACTGCATTATGGATGAGGGATCCCAGCTTCCTGGAGCCAGACATTCCCTTAATTGTGTTTGGCCCCTGGAGCTGCAGTGTTCATTACTGGAGATCAGGTTTGGAGTCTAAGCTTAGAAACTGACAGATAACTTAGCATCTGATTTTTTTTTTTTTTTTAATCAGGGACTCCCTGTAGTCTCAGCTAGCCTGGAACTTATTATGTAGACCAGGCTGGCCTTGAACTCACAGAGATCTGCCTGCCTCTGCCTCCTGAGTGCCAAGATTAAAGGTGTGTACCACCATGCCTGGCTGGAAATTTTTATTATATGCTGTTATAAGTAGGCCACTTCAAGGTCCTATTAGAAACAAGTGTTTTTGTTTGTTTTTGTTTTTCTGAGACAGGGTCTCCCTGTAGCCCCAGCTGGCCTGGAACTCGCTATGTAGACCAGGCTGACCAGAACTCAGAGAGATCCCCCTGCCTCTGCCTTCCAGGTGCTGTGCCACCAAGTTTTTGTTCAAGACCTTGGCCTTTTGGAAGCAAAACTCTTTCAGAAAGATAGTATTTTAATTTGAAAACCTTAAATTCTTATGCTTCTAGAAAGAGCCATTGTGAATATTCATTCAAACTCCATAAATTTCATTTTGAAGTATAATTGCAAGGACTATGCTTATTCTAACCCTTGATTTGTATAAACTTTATGGGCTGTGACAGTAACCTCAGCATTTTATGGCCTATAAATAAATTTTTTTAGCTTGAAATAACTTCAAGTAATATAAAGGTACAGATAACATGCTTGTACCTTTTATGGCTTCTCCCAGGTTTTATCATTTTGCTCAGTGTCTATGCACACATTCTTTTTTTTTTTTTTTTGTCTTTTTGAGACAGTGTCTCTCTGTAGCCCCAGCTGTCCTGGAACTCTGTAGACCAGGCTGGCTTTGAACTCACAAAGATCCGCCTGCCTCTGCCTCCCAAGTGCTAGGATTAAAGGCGTGCGCCACCTCGCCTGGCTTATGCATACATTCTTATGAGCCATTTGAAAATAGGTATCATGCATTTTTGTCCCTTTATTCTCTAGTATTCATTTCCTATAAACAAAGGTACCCTTAAAAACCAGAGTGTAGTTTTCAAGTTCAATAAATTTCATCTAGGGCTAGAGAGAGGGGTTAAAAGCACTTGATGTTCTTGTAGCAGATCCCAGTTAGGTTCCTACCACCCACACTGGGCATCTCACAACCTTCTGTGACTCAAATACCAAATGGTACAACATCTTCTTCTGGTCTTCATTTGTACTGCATAAACATGGTACATTTATATACATGCAGACAAAATATTCATAATGGGGTTTTTTTTGTTGGTTTTTTGTTTTGTTTTTTGGTGTTTTTGAGACAGGGTCTCCCTGTAGCCTCAGCTGGCGTGGAACTCAAAAAGACCAAAGGGGAAAAAAAAAAAAAAAGAAAGAAAAAAGGTGCAGCAGTTCACCAGTGTGGTGCCATAGACCTGGAGCCTCTTTTCTGTAGGAAGGCTCTTGGGCCCAGGAGTGAAGGGCCAACCTGGACAACATAGGGAGACCCTTGTTTAAAAAAATCACACAGTGGGCTGGAGAGATGGCCTAGCGGTTAAGAGCGCTGACGCTCTTGCAGAGGACCCGGGTTCGATCCCCAGCACCCACATGGCGGCCGAGAGCCGTCTGAAACTCCAATTCCAGGAGAACTCCAGTTCCAGGGGAGTCCGACACTCTCTTCTGACCTCCGTGGCGTTGCACGTCACGGGTGCACAGACTTGCATGCAGACAATACATTCATACACATACGGAAATAAGTAAAATTAAAAAAAAAAAAAAATCACACAGTGCACCAGATGTGATGGTGCATGCCTTTAATCCCAGCACTTGGGAGGCAGGGGCAGGCGGATCTCTGTGAGTTCAAGGCAACTTTGGTCTACATAACGAGTTCCAGGCCAGAGGGGACTACACAGAGACCCTGTCTCAAAAACACCAAAAAACAAACAAAAAAAATCATGTGGAACTGTTCTTGGTATATTCATAGAGCTTTGTACAACTGTTACCACAGTTTTGTTTTAAGAGTCTTTTCATCCTCTCTGGCAGGGACCTCTCTCCTATTTGTAGTCACTCCCTATCCCTCACTCCCATGCCCGGCAGCCAGCCACCCATCTGCTTTTTGTCTCTGTAGATTTAATCATTTCTGGATGTAAATTAAATTATATGCTCCTTGGCTTTTTGTTTTTGGCTTCTTTCACCTAGTCCAATGTTCTTTTAATGATTTAATTAAGTAATTAATTTGAAAGCAGGTCTCATTATGTAGCCCTGACTAGCCTGAATTCACCCTGTAGAACAGGCTGGCTTCACCTGCTTTGCCTTACTATTGCTGAGATTAAAGTGTGTACCACCATGACCAGCTTGAATTTTTTTAATTTTACGTGTCTATGTGAGTGCCTGCATAATATGTATGTGTGTACTTGTGTGCCTGGTGCCTGGAGAGGCTAGAAGAGGCTATCAGATCCCTGGAACTAAAGTTAGAAATGGTTGTGAGCTACCCAGTGTGAGTGATGGGAACCCAGATCCTCTGTAGGAGCAGCAGATGTGCTGGGCCATGTCCAGTCCCATCTAATGGCTTTTTAGGCTCATCCTCATTGTGGCACATAGCATATTTCCTACTTATGGTTGAGATCTTTTCCATTGTCCAGTTAGTTCTTAGTTTAAAGTGCCATGGAATGCTGCTACACTTGGAGTGAGACCTGCTCCCTAGTTCTCCAGATGTGGCTGAGCTTGAGAGAAGGCAATCTTGACCACATAAACAAGAGTATTTTAGCATCACTTAGAAGAGTCTGGTTTGTGTATTTCAGCTTGGAAAACATTTTTTATTCAATATTTTTATTTTATGTGTGTGAGTGTATTACCTGCATGTAGGTAAGTACACCAATGCTGTGCAATGTCTGCAGAGGTCAAAAGAGGTCTCAGATCCCCTGAAACTGGTGTCATGATGGTTGTTAGCTGCCACATGGGTGCTGGGAAGAACAGGTCCTCTGCAAGAGTAATCAGTGCTCTTAAACACTGAGCCATCTCTCCAGCCCCACTGAAAAGATTTTATAAAGTGATTTGACTATGTACATGCAGCAGAGGTCTTACTACATTTAAAAATAATAGCCAGGCTGGGTGTGGTGGTGCACACCTTTGATCCCAGCACCCAGGAGGAAGAGGCAGGTGGATCTGTGTGAGTTCAAGGCCAGCTTGGTCTACATAGCGAGCTCCAGGCCAGCTGAAACTAAAGGGAGACCCTGTCTCAAAAAGACCAAAAAAAGGAAAGAAAAAAAAAAAATAGTAGCTGGGTGTGGTGGTGCAGGCCTTTAATCACAGCACTTGGGAGGCAGAGGCTGGGTTCAAGGCCAGTCTGGTCTACACAGTGAGTTCCAGGCCAAAAAAATAAATAATTAAAATAATAGCTCTATTGAGACAGTATTCACATGCCACAAAACCATCCTTTTAATGTATGTAATCCAGTGGCATTTTCACATAGTCAGAGTTATATGAGCTCCAGCTGTCTTAATTGCAGAGCATTTTTATCACCCCCAAAGAAGCGGATATCCATTAGCAGTCATTCCCCAGTTCCTAGTAACTGCTGATCTAGTTGATATGATTGTAGGTAAAATCGTGTGTTACTCTAAATGAAATGGTTTCTATCTTTGAAATGAGTGGAGAGGTCTCACTGTATTGCCCGGGCTGGCCTTGAACCTCTGAGCTCAAGAATTTCTTCTTCCTCTGTCTCACGTGGGATTACAGACTCACAACACTGCACCCAGCATGAAATTGTTGTTTAGCTACTGTGTAGGCAGATATACAACTGATTTTTGTGTAGTGATTTTATATTCTGCAACTTTGTATGACTCTCTTACTTGTGATTTTTAGTAGATTCCTTAATTCAGTATAGAATCAGATTATGCTGTGAATAGTCACTTTTTCTCCTAAATCTCTATACCTTTTCCTCCCTCCTTCCCTTCCTTCCTTCCTTTCAGAATAGACCTGCCTTAGAGCAGTCCTCCTGTGTCTGCCTCCCAAGTGCTAGGATTATAGATTTACACCACCACCTGCAGTTCTTAGGATTTCTCCTCCCCCTCCCCCTCTCTCATTCTCTGTTTCTGTCTCTGTTAGCATTTTATTTAGTGTATGTATAAGAGTTACATGGTATACATGTGGGGGTCAGAGGACAACTTACAGGAGTGCTTCCTTTCACCATGTGGGTCCTGGGGATTGAAATCAAGTCATGGTGGCAGGTGCCTTCACCCACCAAGCCATCTTATTGGCCTTAAAAAGAATGTTCCAAGCTGGGTGTGGTGGCACACACCTTTAATCCAGCAGCACTTGGAAGGCAGAGGCAGGTAGATCTCTGGGTTCAAGGCCAGCCTGGTCTACATAGCGAGTTCCAGGGAAGCTGGGACTACATGGAGATCCTGTCTCAAAAAAAGACATCCCCAAAAAAACAAAAAAATGTTCTACCCAGTTGTAGTGGCACACACCTTTAGTCCCAGCACTTGGGAGGCAGAGGCAGAAGGATCTTTTTCTGTGAGTTCAAGGGCAGCCTGGTCTACATAGTAAGTTCCAGGCCAGCTAGGGCTGCAGGGAGACCCTGTCTGAAAAGATAAAAAATAAATAGATTAAAATAGAAAAAAAAAGGGGCTGGAGAGATGGCCTAGCAGTTAAGAGCTCCGACCACTCTTGCAGAGGACCCGGGTTTGATCCCCAGCACCCACGTGGTAGCTAAGAACTGTCTTTAACCCCAGTTCCAGGAGAATCCAACACCCTCTTCTGACCTCCACGGCATTGCACGACACGGGTGCACAGACCAACATGCAGACAGTACATTCATACACATACAAAAATTTAAAAAATTTTTTTAATTAAAAAAAAAGAACATTCCATACAATCATAGGGTTTTCTACATTGCTTTCAATTACAAACCGTCTTTAACTTTATTTTAAAGTTACTGGTGAGCTGGGCGTGGTGGCGCACGCCTTTAATCCTAGCACTTGGGAGGCAGAGGGGCAGGCGGATCTTTGTGAGTTCAAGGCCAGCCTGGTCTACAGAGTGAGTTCCAGGACAGCTGGGGCTACAGGGAGACCCTGTCTCAAAAAGACAAAATAAATAAATAAATAAATAAATAAATAAATAAATAAATAAATAAATAAATAAATAAATAAAAAATAAAGTTACTGGTGAGCCTGTGGTGGAAATAGAACCCCTATGGAAACAATATGGAAGTTCCTCAGAAGAAACAGGACAGTCAGTGTTATCCGATAGTTCTCTTCCTTGATTTATACCTAAGAAGATTAAAAGCAGGGACTTGACCCAAGACTCAGGAGGCAGAGACAGGTGGATCTCTGTGAAAATCAAGGCCATCCTGGTCTGAATAGCGAGTCCAGGCCAACTGGGGCTACTGGGAGACCCTGTCTCAAACTGCTTCTCCCCCGCAAAAAAATAAAATAAAAGTAGGGAATCAGAATAGCCAAAAGGTAGATAGGCATATGATAAAATGTGGTCTATACAGAAATGGAACATTACTCAGCTTTAGAAAGCAGGGGATTCTGGCATGTGCTGCAACATGTATGAAAATGTTGAGAGATGTGCCAGGAATAGTGGTACACACCTTTAATCCCAGCACTGTGGAGGCAGGAACAGGTGGATCTCAGTGAGAGGCTAGCCTGGTCTATATAGGGAGTTCTAGCCCAGCCAGGGCTACATAGTGAAACCGTGTCACAGACAGACAGACAGACAGACAGACACAAAAAGGACAAATGTTGTATGAACTCACAGACATGAAGTAGTAGAGTTGTCAGGTTCTGTAAAGTAGCACAGTGGCTGCCACAGCCTGGGGAGATGGCCAAGTGGGGAATTCTTGTTTGATGTGGACAGTTTCAGCTAGAACGCCATGTCTAAGAAGTGAATGGTGGTGCTGGTCATGATGGTAGTGTGGGTGGCCTTCATGCCACTGAGCTGTCCACAAAGAAACTGTTAAAATGGGAAACTTTGTTGTGTGCATGTTACCACAATAACAACAATAAAAATCACAGTGTTGTCTTTGGACTTGAGATAATAGACTTTGGCTTTGTTTTTTATTTACTTTCTTTTTGAACTGTCTCTAGCCTAGGTTGCCCTAGAACTCATAGGAATCCTCCTGCTGCAGCCTTCTCTGTACTGGGATGACTGGCATGTACCACCACTCCTCACTAGACTTTAGCTTTAAACAACCTTCCTATACTTACTCATTTTTTTCTCTTCCTCCTGTTCCTCTTTAGGACTTTAGTACAGTATTTAAATTTTATGACAAGATAGTTACAAAGTAAATCCAAAAGAAATACTGTCCGGGGCTGGAGAGATGGCCTAGCGGTTAAGAGCGCCGACCGTTCTTGCAGAGGACCCGGGTTCGATCCCCAGCACCCACATGGCGGCCGAGAACCGTCCGAAACTCCAATTCCAGGAGAACTCCAGTTCCAGGGGAATCCGAAGCCCTCTTCTGACCTCCGCGGCATTGCACGACACGGGTGCACACACCTACATGCAGACAGTACATTCCTACACATACAGAAATTAAAAAAAAAAAAAATTAAAAAAAAAAAAAGAAATACTGTCCAAGGAAATCTGTAAGCCTGTTTGTCAATGAATTGTATTAATATTAAAGACGTTATTCCTTTTGCCCAGTGTCCATCTTACTGTGCTAGGATTTCAGTGTGCGGCAGAACCCTGAACTTCTTAAACTTTATGAGGTGAAGGTGAAGTGCCTTTGGACCATCCTTTTTCACTATGTTAATGAAAACACTATTCTACAGCTTCTGATTTTGTATTGTAGCACAGAGTCCGGGGGTCCCTTAAACATTTCGTTCCCTTGAGAGGGTGGTGTGAAGCTTGGTTCCTTATCACATAACTCCAGTAAACCTTTCTCAAAGGACTTGGGTTTTTTGTTGTTCTTGTCATTGTTTAATATTTTATTTTTACTTTGTAGAGTGTTTTGCCTGCATGTATCTAAGTGCACCTGTGTTGTGCAATGTCCACAGAGGCCAGAAGAGGGCATCAGATCCCCTGGAACTGGAGTTAGGGACAGTTATTAGCAACCATGTAGGTCCTGGATCCTCTAGAAAAGCACCCAGTGCTCTACCCATTCAGCCATCTTTCCAGTCCCTGGGTTTTTTGTTAGTGTTTTTTGTATGTTTGGGTTTGGGTTTGGTGGGTGTTTTTTGGTTTGGGGGTGTTTTTTTGTTTTTGTTTTTTTGTCTTTTTGAGACAGGGTGTCCTTATAGCCCCAGCTGTCCTGGAACTCACTTTGTACATCAGGCTGGTCTTGAACTCACAGAGATCTGCCTGCCTCTGCCTTCCGAGTGCTGGGATTAAAGGCGTGCACCACCACACCTGGCTTTGTCTTTGTTGTTTTTTTTTATGTAGAGTTTTGCATCGTCCAGGCTGGCCTCAAGCTCTCTGTAGCCAACAATAACTTTGACAAATGTGATCCTCCTGCTCCCACCTTAGGGTGCTGGGAGCACAGGTGTATCCACCACACCTGGTTCATGTAGGGCTGGGGATTGAACTTAAGGCTTTATGTGTGCTAGGCAAGTACAACCCAGCTAAGCCACAGCCCCTGCCGTGCCCCTCAAGGGATTTTAAAACTTTCTTATTTTCCAGATCGATCTTGGAAAAGGAGGGACCAAAGTCACTTTTTAGAGGCTTGGGTCCAAATTTGGTTGGAGTTGCTCCATCAAGGTAAGCATTCAATGGCTGAACTAGCTTATGTTGAACAGTGTGCTCTGCTGAGTCCTTTCGTGCACCATCAAGGTAAGCATTCAATGGCTGAGCCAGCTCACGTTGAACAGTGTGCACTCGTGAGTCCTTTCTTGCCAAAGGATGACACTGTTAAATGGCTGCTTGCTTTTTCCTGTGTCAGAATTGCCAAAATGTGTCTGATGTGGAGAAGTAGTGAGGACTACAGGCTTGTTTTTTAGTGTGCAAGAAAATTCTGGTTATTTAAGTATCAAAATAAATCTGTTATCAGCATTTATAATCTAAGAGAGTTTCTTACCTTTAGTGCAGTATGTTGTCAGCCCTGGGTATCACCCAGAAGCATGGATGGGTTAGAAACACCCAGTCTTGGGGCAGACCTGTGTCAGAAACTACTTTGTAACAAGATGTCCAGGTGATTCATACGTACTCCAGAACATTAGTCTCAAAGAACTCTAAAGAGCTCTAAAATTACAAAGTTATTTTTTTAATTCTCTTCAAAGCCTGCATAAGCTCTTTGAATACATAGAACTTCATTATCCCACTGCACTAAGCACTGGCTCCATTCATTTTTTAATTAATTAAAATTAGAGATTTCATTCCTTAGTCTCACTGGCCACGTTTTAGGAACTCAGTATCCACACTTAGCTAATGGTTGTCTATTGGAAAGTTCTGTATTTCAGGAAGTTCCGTTGGATAGTGTGAATAGAGAAGGTAATTGTGACAATATAAAACCAACAAGTGAGAGTGTGTGTCACAAGCCAGTGTTCTAACGTGCAGTTTAAAGGTTTTAATTTACTTCTCCATTCTGGAATCTGTTAGTGCTTTATTCCATAAAATAAAAATAAGTGTTCTGAATAGAAGTTGGGGGGATTGTTTCTTGGTTTGGTTTGGTTTTTTTGCTTTTGTTTTTCTTTGTAGTTTTGGTTTGGTTTTTTTTTTTAAGTTTTATGTGTATGAGTGTATTGCCTGCATGTTTGTAAGTGTACCCATGTGTTAAGTGCTCACAGAGGTCAGAAGAAGATGTCAGATCTCCTGAAACTGGATTATAGACACTTGTTAGCTGCCATGTGGGTGCTGGGAATTGAACCTGGGTCCTCTGCAAGAACAGTCAGTGCTCTTAAACCACTGAACCATCTCTCCAGCCCCAAAATATACTTTTTTAAAAGTTACAGTACATGTCTTTGCTTAAATGGGTTAGTATTTATCCAGAATGAGGATTTGGACATGCATTTCCTAAAATCTCATTTTCCTTTAGACACTTCTAGAGGAGTTCAAATCTCAAAGTGCCTGTGGCAGGCTGGGGTTTTAGCAGTGAGGTCCAGCTTCCGGTTCTGTGCTGGCTTCTTCCATATTTGCTCTCATATTAATCTCCTACATTTTGCAGATATTGCAGAGGGACGTACACACTTTAAAGTGCCATAATGATTTCTTTATAGCATTCTTTCTTTGTTCTAACAGGGCTGTATACTTTGCATGTTACTCCAAAGCCAAAGAGCAATTTAATGGCATTTTCGTGCCTAATAGCAATACTGTGCACATTTTCTCAGCTGGCTCTGCAGGTATGTTGTCCTAGGGAGTGAGATGAGAGGTTCTCACTTCTCAAAGCATGCATTGTTTTGTTTTGTTTTGCTTTGTTTTTTTTCCTTGCAGAAATCAGAAATTAACGCCCTGCCTCTTTTGCACCTAAAATCATTTTTCAAAAGCTTTACATTGGAATTCTATAAACGTGACCTTTAGAGAGCGATTTGTAACTAGGTTTCATTTTCTCTGATCACTCAGACTTTATTCTCAAAATGTACACATTTTCCTGCATGCTACTGATCAGGGTTGTGCTTCTTTTGAAGAATGGTAATGTTTTTCATGTCTTCCCGCCTTCCCCCATTGAGTTCTGTAAGTCAGAGCTGCTTCCTTTCTGACTCTCCCAGGTGTCTGAGGCATGTCTGCCCTTAACAAGTGGATTGTGTAGTGAGGGTCTGAGGGCAGGAGGGCCAGTGCAAGGCCAGAGGATTTCTGTTTGTTCTGAGTGTGTGTGTGGTACCAGAGGTGAACCTAGGGCCTTATACTTCTAGACAAGTGCTGTTCTCTACTGAGGAAGTCCTTTCCCCAACCATAGAGCTCAGGGCAGGACTTTATCTGAGGAAGTGCTTGTCAGACAGCATGGGCTTGTGGGTTGCTAGGAGAAGCCTAAGGCCTTTCATACACAGGCTTCTGTCCATTTAAATTTTAGAGAATGTATATTGGCTTTTCAGAATATCTACCTTCTGCTGGCAATCTATACTGTGTCCTCATCAGTTTCATGTACCTTTGTATTTTCAATAAAATTACAGTCCATCTGAATACTTACAGATTGTGCTTTTCTAGACCTGAAGTAGAAAACAGTGTTAAACAAATCTATCTCACACAAGAACAACATTTCTTCCCCATTAATACTGAGCTCTGAGAAGAACATCGTTACCATTCTAAAACAGGTTAATCTGCATTTAATGGACTCATAGTGAGTTAGCTATGAGCTAGATACTGTTAATCAGCTTTGTAATGCTTATAAAATTAATCAGAAGCCCTCTAGCTAAAGCCAGCAGACCTTGAGGAAGCTTTTAAAACCAGTGTCCTTCATATCTACTAGATTGGCTTATTCAAGGACTCTGGAAATGATGAGGTAGCAGAGGACAGTGGGGCTGGTCCCATGCACTGGTGGTTTGGTTGGTCTGCAACGATTGGCAGTGTTAAATAAAAATCCAGAAAGCTAGCCGGGCGTGGTGGCACACGTCTTTAATCCTAGCACTTGGGAGGCAGAGGCAGGCAGATCTTTGTGAGTTCAAGGCCAGCCTGGTCTACAGAGTGAGTTCCAGGACAGCTGGGGCTACAGGGAAACCCTGTCTCAAAAAGACCAAAAAAAAAAAATCCAGAAAGCTTACCAAAATAATGATTCCTGCAAGCAGATCAGTTTTTTATATATAGTTTATTATTTTTATTTTATGCATATGTATGTAATGTATGGAAATATACCCGTGTCAGATTTCCTTAATCTGGTATTGCAGATAGTTGTTAGCTGCCATGGGGGTGCTGGGATTCAAACCCGGGTCTTCTACAAGAACAACCAGTGTTCTTAACTGCCAGCCCCACAGTTTTGAAAGTTCAGTTTCTTACATTTTCAAGTTTGCATTCATATAATTGAAGATTTAATTCCTTTATTCAGAGTTAGAGATAGGGTAATTTCCAGATTAAGTCAGCAACTTTTAAAAGTTATTTCTGCACCTGAAGTTTCTAAGTTAAGTTTTTAGTTTTTCTGCCCTAGGAATCACATGAACTAAAATACCAGCAGCACCATCTAGAGGCTGGATTGGCTAGGCATGACTGATACCTGGGATCCAGCAGTAGCAACAGTAGTTATGCTTTAGAGGACCATAGCTTCCGTCTTCAGTGTAGAAAGGTCATTGCTTTTTACTGTTCAGCTTTATGAAGCCTTTGAATCTTGACTTGAGCATTGAATGGTCTAGACAGCTTTAATAAACTGACTGTGATGTCTTTTTCCCCTTTCAGCTTTTGTCACAAATACCTTAATGAATCCTATTTGGATGGTTAAGACAAGGATGCAGCTAGAACGAAAGTAAGTTATTAATAATAGTTCATTACTTATTATGAAATTTCCTGGTGGGGTTTTGTTTGCTTTTATGTATGTTTGTTGTTGTTTTCCTCCCAGTACCAGGTCCGGATTCTATCCAGTAGGAGCCTTTAGCTGCTCTTCTGGTTTTCTCTTCATCTAAGCATTGAAATTTCTTTTGAGATCTATACTGCAAGCATTGTGGAGAGAGGGGGTCACAGAGAACAAGGGAAAATGGACTAAAGGTCCTTTCAGTGGCCCTCACTTCTCAGCTTGTCTCCTCAGGGGTTCTTTGTGGACCCCACCTCGGGTGACATGAATTCTCCAGAGGCCTGGTTCTCTGGGGGGGGGGGGGGGCAGACACTGGAGGGTGCTTTGACTATGGCCCTGAAACTTCCCAGGAGTTCCTAACATCTTTATACTATGCATTCAGCATTCTGGCGAAATCTATGAAGATGTTGTGATTGGGGAGTGGGGGGTAGGGGGAAGTTGGAGACAAAGTCTCGCTGTGTGGCCCAAACTGATTTCAGATTGCAGTCTGCTGCCTCAGCCTTGCTAGTGCCAGGATTGCAGGTGTGCACCACCATGCTCGGCTAGAATAAACATGTTTAAAGAAATGGAAACCAGTTGTTGAAATATAGTTGTCAACATTTAAAAAATATATTCTACTGTAATAATGCTTCTTTCATATATTAAATAAGATTTATTAGCCATCCAGCAACTCCTGTAATTTTCAGATATGAGGATGCTAAACAATGCCTTTTAAACTTGTGACTGTGATAAAGAAATACTTCTATTTGTGTGAAACACAGCTGCCACTGCTGTGGCCTATTACCCAGATTCCTACTCACTGAAGAAATGCTGGTTTCTATTAGCAGTGAGGGCTAAAATGTAATTTCCTTTATTTTTTTGTTTTTGAGACAGGGTCTCCCTATATCCCCAGCTGGCCTGGAACTCGCTGTGTAGATTCTGCTGGCCTTGATCTCATGGAGATCTTCCTGGCTCTGCCTCCTGAGTATTAAAGACACGCACCATCACACCTAGCTTAAAATGTCATTTTTCTCCCAATCTAAGTTCAGGAAACTGCCTGGAATCTAAGAGCCTGTGTGCACTATGGCCTAGAGGTGTGCGGGAAGCTCTAGAAGAAAGGAAGATGCTCGGGGTGGGGGAACAGGGGGGCCCTAGCTGGATTCGTTGTCTTCTCATGGCCATGTAGCCTCTGACCTGGGACTCTAGGTTCCCCAGTCCATTCTGCCTTCTGAAGCAGTTGCCAGAATCCTATGACAAATGTCAATTACTCTCAAGGGTAAAACCCTAACTCTGAGCCAGTAATTCAAACAGGCCTTTGCAATTTCCCCAAAATGTCATGTGTGCCTTATGTGTCTGTCTTCCTGAGTGTGCAGTCCTTGCCACAAATGTCCCTTCCCCTTTATGGTCATGTTTGTCTGGCAAGCCTTGTCTCCTAGCAGCCTTTGGCATCACCCCAGTGCCAGGTGTTCACAGTGTCCTACTGTTGATTCCATTTAGCCACAGATAAATGCACCATCAGCTGCAAGCCTTTCTCTGATGCTCAGGATATCATAGCTCTTTTTTGGGTGAGCTCAGTGAACTTCCTGCCTCTACAGTGAGCATTTCTTATTGTGGTGATTGCTGGGGAAGAATTCCAGCTGCAGGATTGCAGCGTTATAGCCAGTGAGCAAGAGTATTAGAGTCTGGTGGGACAAGGGGTGTGAGGAGCCCCGGAACACTAGAGGGTTCCCAGTCCAATTCAGGTAGGACAACAGGAGGAGGCTAGGGAGGGCCTCTTGAGGCACCAACAATTCCTACCCTCTTGAGGGGAGCCAAGTGCTGATGGCAGAGAGATATGTCCACTAAAAAGCGTGCACAAGAAAGCAGAGTTAATCAGAGGAAGAATCTTAGCAATTTAGCTTAAATCTGTTTTGTTTTTTGTTTGGGTTTGGTTGGGGGGGGTTGGGGTTTTTTTGTTTTTGTTTTTTTTTAATATTTTATTTATTTATTTATGTGCATGAATGTACTGTCTGCATGTGGGTCTGTGCACCCGTGTCGTGCAATGCTGCGGAGGTCAGAAGAGGGTGTCGGATTCCCCTGGAACTGGAGTTCTCCTGGAATTGGAGTTACAGACGGTTCTCAGCCGCCATGTGGGTGCTGGGGATAGCGGGTGCACAGCTCTCAACCTCATCGAAGCCGCCTAGGGAGGCCATTCTCCAGCCCACTAAAGGACTTTTTTTAAAAGTTATGGGGNGGGTCCGCATCTCTAAGCCACAGCAGGGCAGAGCTTGCCCCAAGGCCATCTTCCGAGGAGCTCAGCGTTCCCCACATTTGGGAGGCCGAGCACCCTCGGGGTGAGGCGTGCAAGGTCTACCCTCTGGCTGCTGCACTTCTCACGTGTCTCTCCTAATTATTTAGTTCCCAGTTTCTCGGCTTCTCCAGGGGAAGCTGCCGAAAGGAGCCCCATGTGCGCCGTGTACTGCCACAGTGCGTGGGGCACCGCTTGCCAGCTACCACCACCCTACCCGCCGGGCTGCAGAGGCCCAGGAGGGCAGGTGGCCAGGGACAGCCGGCCTCGGTGGGAAGAGGAACCTGCCGGCCCCCCGCTTCGGGTTCGTGCGGGGTGAGGGCGAGAGTGGAGGCGCAGAGCCAGGGCCCCGCAGCGCGGGAACGGCGGGGGGTGGGGGGGCGGAGGAGGGGGACCAGGGCTCGTGCTTTCAGGCCGCAGCACTCGACCTCCGCGGCGATTCCGTAAGAGCAGCACGCGTCCAGCCGGCGGCGCACTCTCCGTATATTCCCGAGTGGCCCGCCAGCGCCGAGGCCCGGCCCGGTGGACGGGCAGCCTCTGGCCTAGCATTGCGCGCTCACTCCCTCCATGCGGCTTCGGGTTTGGGGGCGCGGCCCCTGTGTAGGCGGCGCGCGCCGCGAGAGCGTATCCGGCCAGCAGCTCGCGCCGTGACCTTCGCCGCTTTGTAGCCGGCGCGGGCCCGCCCCCTTGACTCGGCGCGCTCCCGCCACGCAGCCAATTACGGCGCGGGGCGACCCGGGTGGGCGGGGCGCCGGCGCGGAAGCGCCCTCAAGCGGCCGGAGATTAAAAGCCACGCACTAGAGGCAGGAGGGAGCCCCGCCTGTACCCGTTGACTGCGCATGCGCGCGTCATGCGGCTCGCTGACCTGCAGGGTCAGCTCCTCCGTGTCAGTGGTGGGGTGCATCCTCGCTGACCTGTAAGGTCAGCTCCGCCGTGGCTGCAGTGGGGAGCACCTGGAGGGTGCGGGGAGGCTTTTCCTCCTGTTAGGGTCCCTTCCTAGCGCCGGGCCAAAGGCCGGTTGTAGCTCCTGAGAACCACAATGGTTAAAAGATTTGCCAAGGTGCAACAACAAAATCGCTACACAGCATGGGTAAATAAGGTTAAATTTAAATAGTCACAGGATAAGCCCATGTTCTCACAACACAATGGTCTCAGAACAGAATGCAAGCTACTAGCTAGGAGTGCCGACCGCTGGAGGGTATGGTGGCCCCTGGAGGTAGGTCACAAGTTCTAAACAATGGGGGCTGGAGGAGATCGGGCCCCTAGCCTGTTAAGCCAGCGCTCCGACCTTCTCTTATCCAGAGGACCGGGGTTCGGATCTCCAGCATCTTGAGCCCACATGCGGCCGAGAGCTGTCTGAAACTCCAATTCGCAGGAGAACTCAGTCCCAGGGGAATTCCGACACCCTCTTCCTGACCCTCACGCGGCATTGCCACGACACGGGTGGCACAGACTTGCATGCAGACAGTTACATTCCATACACATACGGAAATAAAAAAAAAAAAATATAAAACATTTAAAAATGTATTGGGCCAGGCATGCCATCTCTACAAGCCCCCCCGCAAAAAATTTATTATGTATATGAATGTTTTTTTTTTTTTGCCTGCATGTATGTAATCCCATGTCATGCAATGCCTGCAGACAAGCCAGGTAAGCAAGTGTAGTGGATTCCCCTGGAACTGGGAATTAAAAATGGATGCGTTTCTTACGCCGCCATGTGGCGCGTGCTTGGAAAACTGAACACCATGACAGTGTCATTCTGCAAGAACAGGCCAGTGCTCTTAACTTGAGTCATCTCTCTTCTCAAATCCCATTCGATACTTTTATTACTCCTTTATGTCTCTTTCACACCGCCGGGTTAACTCCCTGGTTTAGCTCCAGCTTGTCCTGGAACTAACTCGCTCTGTAGGATCCAGGCTGGCTTGAACTCACAGAAGGTCTGCCTGCCAATTCTAGGCCTCCCAAATGCTAGCGGATTAACAGACGGTAGCCACCACAGCCTGGCCTGGTGGCATAGCCTTTAATCCCCAGCACTTTAGTAGGCAGAGGCAGCCGATCTTTGAGTCCAAGCTAGCCAGGGATACTCATAGGTTCGGTCAACCAAAAATGAACGGAAGTATTGCAACAGATTTTTGTTTATTTACGCGCGGGATATCGCAGGGGTCAGCACATCGGAGTGCAATGGATGAGACTCACCCTGGGAAATCCACATTCTTGATCATGGTATCTACCCTGCCAGGTAAGTATGCAACAGATATTTGTATATAACTACAAAATATGTTTCTGTGACCCCCCTCCCCCGTTTAAGATCAAGTTTTCTGTGGTCAATGATGGGTTGTGGGCCATTGTTACCTCTTGCTTTCTGTTGCCAGTTAATTTATCCACACCCAACCATCTGCTCACTAGGCAGGAATGCATAACCAGGCTAAGTGAAGCATGAAATGAAGGCAGGCCTGGATGGCTTCTTTGAAGCTTTCACCAGCCCTGAGCACACCTAGGGTGTACTGTCCCACAAAACACATTCCACCTATTTAAGCATCATTCCCTTTCCTGAAGGGTAATTTTACCCCGTTGTGTGTGGTGTGTGGGGGTCCTACTCTATGAACATGTGCATCTAAGAACTGTTGTGAACACCCCTCAAGAGCTTAGTGTTTAAGTTTTTTAAATTTACTTTTTATTATGTGTATGAGTATTTTGCCTGCATGTGATTAAGTACAGGAACACCCAAACAAAGGCCTTAAGAAGAGGCGCCTGGATATCCTAGATACGTGTGAGTTGTGGTATTGTGTGCTCCTGAAGTTGAGCCATACAGGTGCTGTGGCGAAACTGAACTGGTTCCTCTGCAATTAGCGGAGCCAATGCCTTAACTGCTGAGCAGTCTCTACAGCCCCACACTTAGGTATTCCTTGACCACTGGAATCTCTTGAGAATTCCTAAGCTTTAGGTAAAGGAAGGAAGTATTTGTCAGATCCAGGCTTGGACTCAGAACATTGCTGGCAGACCCATGGGTTAAATTGGTCTCTAGCTGGTGGAACTACTGGAAGGTGGTGGAAACTGTTGAGGCCTAGTATCCTAGTGGCCTAGTCTGGAGCCTGTCCTTGCAGGGAACTGTGGACTTGAATCTCTTGCCTGCTTCCCAAGCTGTTAGATGGTTTTGCTCGGCCATGAGCTCCTGCCTCCCTACAGGGCCCAAGGCAATGGGTTGATCAATCATGAATTAGAACCTCTCAAACACTTGAACCAAAATAAAAACCTTGTCATCCTTTGGACCATCCCAGACACTAGCTAACACTGCAATCACGGTACTCACCATGCTTTCTTCAGGCCCTTCGGGCATCTTTTATTCATTCGGGACACAAATTCCCATGGATGGGTTTCCCAATCATTATCTGAACCATCTCAAGCAAATTGTATGTAGTCAGGGTCTCCACTTGTCAGCAAGTATGAATAGTACCACCTGTCTTACAAGGATGTTGAGGTATGCCTGGGTGTGGTGGGCGCACGCCTTTTAATCCTAGCACTTGGAGAGTCAGAGGCAGAGGCAAAGGCGGATCTTTGTGAGTTCAGGCCAGCCTGGGTCTACAGGATTGTGAATTCCAGGACAGCGGAGGCACAGGAAGACCCTGTTGCAAAAAGACCCCAAAAAAAAAAAAAAAAAAAAAAGTGATGTTAGAATTAACTTATATGAGAAAATGCCTGACACTTCCAGGGCTTGGCAGATACCAGTATACGATGAGGGTCTGCACTGCTCACTGCTGCTGTGATAAAATACTATGAGCCAAAATGACTTATGAAGAGTTCCTTTTGGCTTCAGGTTCCAGAGGACAGTCCATAATGGTAGAGGATACAAAGAAGTAGGCAAGCCAGACAGAAGTGGAAAGGTGAGGCTATAAACCATCAAACCTACCCTGAGTAACATACTTTATCCAGCTGAAGCTGCACCTCCCCTATGGACTCGCTTCAAACAAGCCGCCATCCAGTCCGGGTTCGGCGCAACGCCATTTTATTCCTAGCAGTTGGGAGGCAAGAGGCAGGCGGATCATTCTTTGTGAGTTCTATGGCTCAGCCTGGTCTATCAGTATGATACCGAAATTTCCAGGACAAGCCTGGGCACAGCGAGGACCACATAAGTCCCTCCCGAAAAGACAAACAAAAGAGATACCAGCAGCCACACACCGCGGTGACTGGAGTCCATGGGAGCTTCTCTACCATTTCAAACCACCAATGGACCTGTGAAATGCACATACATATGTATGTGTAAAGACTATTTTAAAAACATTGCGAATCCCTGGGCTGGAAAGCCCATGGCTCTAGCATAAATGAAGCACCAACTGCACTCTTGTTCAGAGAGGCGAGCTGCTACAGGTTGATCCGATTCCCGAGCCACGCGAACATGAGCAGCTAAGATAGACCGTTGCTTTTAGTTAAACTCCGAGTTCCGAGAGGGTAGCTCACTCGATGTCCCTCTTCTGACCTCTCGCATCGCTCCTCTAGGCAACTCGCATGGGCACAAGAGGATGTCGCTTCATAGTTCCGATAACATGACAGAAGAGAATTATATAAGGCCAGGTCGGCTTACACATTAAAAAAACTGAGACAAAAAGTTACTCTAAAAAGGTATAAAAAATTAGAAATATGGATAACAAATCCCTCCACGATGAGTACAGTTTTATGTTGAATGAAGACAGAATGGGCCACGTTTAAGGAATGAATTGCTTTCGGCAGCCATCTGCGCCTACACTCACAGCCCGGCGGCTGTGGTTTCTTTCCACACAATTCTTCTTCACTGTTGTCTCCACTTTCTACCATTGTATTGCTTGCAAAGATCGCACTTATGGATTACCACCAACAAAAAAGAAAGAATTAAAAGAAACAGGGAATACAGTGACGTGGATAAATCTCATGAGGCAATGGGAGGTGGGAAGCCAGGCCGGTCAGGGATTTCAAGGCCGTTCCTCTTTAAGCCTATGAGTCTCCAGACCTCACCTGGGTACATCGGTGGACTTGTCTCAAAACAAAACAAGCAACCTAATTCTCAATCTTCATGATAGATAAAGTTTAGAATAAAGGTCAAGGTGTGTGTACTCTGAATCAATATAAAAAGACGGAGACATGCTGTTGCTTCCACAGATCGTGCCATTATCAAACTCAGACTACTGTGAGGCATTTCGGAATGGAAAATCAGCTTTCCTGTCATGCCACTCTTCAGTATGGCAAACATGAATGGTGAACGTAGTGTACAACTCATTTTGGCTTCTTAGATACTTTTTTCCCTTTCTTACCTTCCCATTCCTCTTACCTTACTCTCTAGTTACTCATACAATGTATATTCACTAGATGTAAAACAGGGCTTTGCTATGCCTCAGCTCCTGAAACCTTATTGTTATTGACCAGGGGCTGGCCGTTGAGAATTCTTTTGTGGTGATCTCACCTGCACTCATTGTCTAGTCTCCTAAGTGCTAGTGATTCACACGGACATGGGTTTAATTCTACCTATCAGTACTTGAACTTCTTACTTACACTCACTCTTTCGTATATTCCATCTACTAATAAGTTCTCAATTAAAACTGGCATGTTATCAAATCATATGTAGTAATTTTGATCCCTGGTAGCTTTTTCTCCACAGTCATTATAAGACCTCCAATCAACCCACAATTTTTGATGGCTTATCCATTGGGTACATCTTATAGCTTTGTACATTCTGTTCAGCCACCAGGAGGATATATAGAAGGAACAGTGAGGATCAGAAGTGTTGAAGGATACATCCTTCAATGTGTACACTGTAAACTTGGAGGTCCCAGTGCTATGCTTGTCTACACGAGACCCTGTTCTTAAATTAAATATTAAGGTGAAAGAGTCACTAGTTAAATTATTTCTATCATTTAGGAGAGATGGAGTCTCATTGTAACTACAGGCTGAACGGCTCAAATGCGTTGTTTACGCTAGTTCACTCGGGCCTGGGTCCTTGATACTTCTTCAAATATCTTCCTGCTTGAAGCACTCTACGGAGGCTTAGGAATTACAAGGTGTGCCATAACCATACTCGTGCTCTAAGACTCTCGCTAATTTTCAAATATAAGCATAGCAAACACACAGTATTTTCCCATTAATGGAGAGCATGGTGTGACTTATACGCTACTCGCATCCAATAAGCACCCTTGAGATGTAGAACAGAGGCAGGTAGATACCCTCTATTGCAGTTCGTGGCCCACGCCAGGCCCCTATATTACCGCCACAGTGTGTGGTTACTCAAAACCCAAAAAAAAAAAAAGGAAAAAAAAAAAAGAATTAAAAACAAAAGACCCATAACCTCTTGTAAGAAAAGCGTGTGGCAGAGGAGGAACAAGGAGGCGGACAGTTTCCTCCTGATGTCACCTATGTGCCGTAGTACATTGATGCCGCATCGTGCGATCTCCGCGAGCAGAGACCCGGGCGTTCAAAATCCCCCAAGCACCCACATGGCCGCCTGCGACGACCATATATCTGTGAACTTCCAGAATTCCCAGAGAGGAACTCGCAGTTCCACGGGTGGTTACTGCTAATCCGACACCCACTTCAGACCTCCGTGGGCACCCTGCATGAGCACGCGCATTCGGATTGCACAAACCCTACTCTCATTGTTCAGGCCACCAGATGTTACATTCGACGTACGATTAGAAAAAATAGACAAAATAAAAATAGCAATATTAAAAGAAGGCAAGGCCAGAGGTATCCTGAGAGAACATAATGAGAACCATAGGCTTCTAGTGGGTCTAACAGCTCTAGGCTGCTTGTGCTTGCAGAGTACGCTGAGCGACTGTGTCACCACTGATACGATTGCCCAAGGGCGCGATCCCCCCGGTGGCTGGGACATACTGTGCATCAAAAAACACTGTCCATAAACTGCCCTAGTTCAGCTGCGCGATCGTTATTATCTGCACTGGGCGCCATTCCTTCTAGATGACACTCCAATGCCCAGGCAATCCTATCCTGAACATTTTTACGAACATATTCAGAGTATGCACTGTATACAACCACATTCAGGACGAAGACAAACTCAGGAAAATAACGCCATTAAAATAAAATTTCTTTTTTTGTGTATTAATCTGCGATCGACATTCAGGGTTATGGTCCCTTCTAGCTCCCTCTCACAGCGAAATCATGACTCCTTGGAGCATCAGCATCAAATAGTTAAGCACAGGCACATGGCAGTGTGCTCTTGACCTACAATAAGAGAAGGTGTATACAAGACTGACTAGTCCTTAGTCTCATGAGAGTTAGTGTGATGTGCCTTTCCTCTGTTGATAGCCTCTCTTAGCTTATCCGATTACCTGGATCGAGTATCATTATTCGTGTTATCGACTTGGTGTAACTTGGACCATTTAGTACAGGAGGCCCGTTGAAAATAAGCATCAAGGAAGCTCGAGAGTTTTGTCTGCATTGCCTCACCATCGTGAGTGCACGGGTCATCTTCTCCACTAAAGTGGTGATACCTTGCCTGTGCCATCTTCCTCATTACCCATCGACCTCCAAGGCATAAACGAATATCAGAATATGCAGTAGGTTAAGAGGAGAGCATACGTGCTGTTTTCTTTTTATCTACTTCTCCTCTAATTATCCAAGGAACCGCCTTTCATCGGTGGTGATGCTCCGGAACCTCGCCCGCAGGTATGTTGCCCATAAGGGCCTACAATGGAGCCTATGGATGCTCTATAACAGCAAGAGGAAGCGGCACAAACCTCCGAGTTACACTTAATATTAAAGATTGTATTTCAACCTGCATGGAACAGTCTTAATATTTACTGCCCAGATAACGGCTTCTCTGAAATCGGGTAGTCTGGCCTCTCTACATCCTTCAAGGCCTTGTGGCTTTAACTTTCGAAACAAAAAAGTATATAACTACACAATGGTGGAGACGATTGAATGACAACTCAATGAACCTCTCCCAAAGGTGAGACATGGCATGATATTGGCCACAACAGCGATATGTCTCAAGACAGTGTAACAACAAGCAACTGAGGAGTTTCTACGCACCTATCTTTCCTGTTCTCTCCACGTTCCTTCCCAAAATTACTCTCCACAATCAAAGTCACTTATGTGAGACCAACAAGAAATATAATCGTCTTGAGGCGAGTATTCCAGTTTTATGCGTGCTTAGAAGTCTACCGAAAACTGTGTCGTCGCCGTCCTAATCTTGGAGCTAGGCTTGGTTTCTCCACCCAGCAGAGTGCACACGTTATAGAATTGTAGAGAGTGACAGCTCAACAAAACATTGGAGCCCTTTAAGTAATTGTGGTATATTCTGGCATTCGCGCTAGCTAGAAGCACAAAAAATCAGTGTCCGTCGGCCATAAAGTGAAGAGAAACCAATGTAAGCCTTCCTCCCGGAACAACCACGCGTGTTCCTAAGTCTGCACCCTACCAAGCTGTACTGTGTACCTTGGCTCCACCATGCTCCTCTACGTCGACCTCGAGATCTAACAAGCGAACTCGGATGACCTCCTCCGTAGCGAGAGCAGCCATATCACTCTACCAGGTAACATGAATTCAAGATGGGATGAAGGTACGCACCTCCTCCATGACCTTGTTGGCTCTTCCTGGCTGCGCTCATGAAAGCAGACCGCTACCGTCGTGCAACCGTGACTTCATGTGCAGACCTGCGTCCCGGATAATACCTGCCTTCTTATAGGCCCATACTAACCCATAACAGCTCATCCCTCTCCATGTCTCAGCCTAACTAACAGCCAGGCTTCCATTCCATGCATCAGAACCCAACCGAGGGCTCTCTTCAGAATAAAAACACGCTGCTCTCATCTCCGTAGGGGCGCTCTGATTGGTAGAGCTGCGAGACCTAGAGACGGTTCGACTGGGGAGGCACGCCCGGGGAAACTGCATCTTTCCTGGTGCAGTCTCTTTTCAGGACCATGATAGGCTTGAGTTCGCTCCGCTGCGGCAAGGTCCACTCCGCAACGGGCCACCCCACCATGCGGACCTGAAAATACCTTGATTACTTGCTAGACGGACTCCAACTCTCACACTAGAGGGAGGAACTCTCAGGATTTCCACTGGGAACCTTCCTGCTGTTACGAGAAGGCTCTTCTGACTAGAAAACATCCTACCAGCGCGCACATATTTTCGCGTGCACTGTTTTGTGGTGTTCCTGTTGTTTTGTTTTGGGGTGTAGTCGAAACAAAACCGACGTCCCTCTACTAACGACTAGAGCCCCTGAGCGTAGGCACATGGGCAACACTTCCCAACTCACAGAGCCCATATCCTACTGACAATATTCTGTAGTTTAATATGAACTATTGATATTCTACATGAATATTGGGATATTCTATTTAAAAAAAAGAGAGACAAAAACATAACCGATCCCACATTTCTCAAGTGGGGAGCTTGCGACATAATTCAACTTAATGACTCAAATGGATTATTTGTAGTTGCTATTTTTGGCTGTGGTACACTGATGCTATCAGATGTGACTTCTGCCTGTATTTGACACCTATTGCTCTATAGGTCTCCAACACTCTTAGCAGGCCAGTTCTCTTGGCATGCTTCATGGTCAGGCCTCAAAGAGATACTTCCCCTGGAGCCATTGCGGGAACTGAACCCGGATATCATTCCTCCATGAAAGAGGCCAGCCTAGGTCGTTGCATGTCACATAACCACATTGAACATAGTCATCTTCTGCCAACTCCACCATTAAAAGCGAAACAACTCTTAATCATTAATTTAATATAAATAAATAAAATAAATTAATTCAATTTTATCTTAATTTTTATGTGTATGAGTGTGCTGCTGCAATGTAGGTTCTTGCACCGTGTCGTGCAATGCCGCGGAGGTCAGAAGAGGGGTCGGATTCCCTGGAACTGGAGTTCTCCTGGAGTTGGAGTTTCAGACGGTTCTCAGCCGCCATGTGGTTGCTGGGGAATCGAACCCGGGTCCTCTGTAAAGAGCGGTCAGCGCTTTAACCTCTAGGCCAATCTCTCCAGCCCCCTAAAGGACTTTTTTTAAAAGGTTAGTGGGGCTGTAGTTGTTTGGCTAAGGGTACAGCTCAGCAGTAGAACAAGTGTTTAACAAGCACAAAGCTCTGGGTCGTTGATCCCTAATTATCAAAATTTGGGAAAAGTGCTGGAAAAAAAAAAAGTCTTGAAATAGATTTATTCCGCATTGTAGTCAAAGTGGAAGTTGAATGATTTTTCATTTGGCTCCCAAATTTTTTTGAATCAAAAAATTTAAAGTAATGTTCAGATTTGAGGCTTTGAAAACACCAGCAGTTCAATAACCCACATTTCTGCCCAACGAATTCTGGCTACACTGAGGAGTGGAGCAAGGCAGATATCACTCATACAACCATGTCCAAGCAGTCACTGTCAGTGTCTCCACCTGGTCTGCAGGGGCACAGGGAGCATCCAGATTCAAAACCATGGCATGCTTAACCAGTGACACTACACATTCCCTGCTGAAAGCCTGTGGACTCTGAAACTGCTGGTGACAAGCATCTTGAGTAAGAGACCCTCAATCTGTATTTGCTGGTCTGGTCTGTGCCGCAGGACACTGGAGAGATGACCTCTAGTGACAATGCCAAACCTGAGTCTTTCAGGGCTCCAGGAGGAAAGTGAAACTTACCATGTGGATAAGCCACACAGGAGGCACATCCTTTAGAGACAGCAGCAGCTGCCATGAGTCCAAAGAAGCTTGCGGAATTTTTCTCAGTTCCATTTGTGGAAGAGACTAATGGAGCTTGTTTCAGATACTTCTTCAAACTTTCATAAATAGCAAAACAGATGATTGTTTCTGAGATCCCGGCATACGAGGCAGTTAGCCCTCTGTAGAAGCCACGGACGCCTTCTGTCTGGTACACGTGTCGAGCACACTGCAGTGCATTCATCTGCTTGCAGCCTCTCACCCTGTCAGAGAGATCACATGACAGGCTGCCTTAGAACATACCACACCCCAGTCACCACGGGTGATCGGGGGTGGGGGGTCCTCCCAAGACTTGGAATGGACACCAAGGAGGGAAAACTGTCCTCCTTGTTCTGAGGCCTGCTGACCCTTGGCTCACTGTGAGGCCAGGTTAATTAGTTGGGACACCTGACTGGCCCAAAGAACAGTTTGCATCTGAATTGACAGCCAGGGGAAGAAGGGCTTATTACTTATCTCAATCTAGGAAATACAGTCAGGAACTATCCTTTTCCCTAGCCTAAGTAAGTTAACTAGGTAGCAGAAGATGTGGGAGGCATAAGTAGAAGAGGACCAAACATATATATAATATATATATATCTTATATAAATAAATAAATCATGAAACAAATGCTGAGGGAAAATTCACCAAAAGTTTCAGAGGACTTTCTTTAGTACTGGGGTTTACACTGAGAGGCCTTGTACATGTGGCAAGCGCTTGACCACTGAGGCGTTCTGCCAAGAGCAAGGCCTTCCTCCTTATCCTTTTCTGTCTCAATAGTGTGGTTTGTGCTACAGAAGCCAGGGCCTCATATACGAATGGTGTATTACTATTTCTGAACTTTGCTCAGAGCCCCTGCTTTAATCTTTTCACAAAAATGATGATCTAGAGAAGGTGCACATGGCATCCTTTACTACCATTCTCTCTGACCTCACTTTATAAGGAAAGAAACTTTGAAGTGACCAGTCAGCTTTTGGTTTGGTTCTTTTGGTCTATAAACCAATGTCCTCTGTTTGAGAGTCATTGAAACACTCATTCTGTTTTACAGAATAAAATATAAAATCTACCTTCACACACACACACACACAACAACACACACACACACACACACACACACCAGCGAGCAACAGCCAGGTACAGTGTTCAGCTCCATAACCATCAGTATTTGGGCTGCTGAGGGTAAGAGGACCGATTTGACTTTGAGGCTAGCTTGGGGTCCGTTATTTTTTAGGAGTGAATCCCCTGCCTTCAAAAGGAAGAAGAGGGTGAGCACGGTGGCACATGCTCTAATCCCAGCACTCAGATCTATGACAGATCAAGGCCAGCCTGGTATACATAGGAGTTCCAGGCGCTGGGGAGCTAAAGGAGGACCCTGTCTTAAAACCACATCCAAAGGGAGGCGAGGCAGGTGGATCTCTGTTAATTCCAGGCCCAGTCTTGGTCTACCATAGTGAGTTCCAGGACAGCTGAGCACAGGGCCTGTCTCAAAAAAAAAAAACCCCCACCCCCAAAAAAAAAAAAAAAAACCGGGCTGGAGAGATGGCCTAGCGGTGGTTTAAGAGCACCGACTGCTCTTGCACGGGACCCGGTTTGATCCCCAGCACCACATCGCGTCTTTGAGAAACCATCTTTAACTCTAGTTCCAGGGGAAATCCGATGCCCTTCTTCTGACCTCCCGTGGCATTGCACAACACGGGTTGCCACAAACCTACATTGCAGGACAGTACATTCATTACACATACAAAAAAAAAAAAAAAAAAAAAAAAAACCGGGCCTGGAGAGATGGCCCTATTCGGTTAAGAGGCCAACGGTGCTCTTACAGAGGACCCTGGTGGACGGTTCAATCCCCCAAGCTCTGACCGCTCTTACAGAGGACCCGGGTTCGATCCCCAGCACCCACATGGCGGCTGAGAACCGTCTGAAACTCCAACTCCAGGAGAACTCCAGTTCCAGGGGAATCCGACACCCTCTTCTGACCTCCGCGGCATTGCACGACACGGGTGCACAAACCTACATGCAGACAGCACACTCATACACATACAAAAATAAATAAAATGAAATTAAATATTATTATTTAAAAAAAAAAAAAAGTCCTTTATGGGAGCTGGAGAGATGACTCAATGGTTAGGTGCACTGGCTGCTCTTTCAGAGGATCCGGGTTCAGTTCCCAGCACCCACATGGCAGCCAAAGAACTCCTGACATTGCATACACATGGTGTAAATACATGCAGGCAAAATACTCATACACATAAAATAAAATTTTTTAAAGTTGATTAGGCTGGATGTGGTGGTATGTGCCTGAAATCCCAGCATGTAGAAGCACACAGAAGCAGGGAGAGCTCTGTGAGGTCCAGGCCAGCCAGGGTTGCTTAGTGAGACGCCATCCCAAAACAAAACAACAGGAACAACAACAACAACACAAATGGGTTGTTTTCAAAAGCCTCTTACACAGGAGTGACAGATGCACCCAGTGAGCCAGATAACAAGTATTAAGTCCCATTATGTGCTTGGACACCACTAAGTAAGCCTGAAGACTGACAGAAGAGGTTTCTGGGCCTCCCAGGGTCTAAGGTCTGCACAACAGGCCGGAGTGACGGTGATCTGAAAGGGAGACCCGATGGGCTGAGACTTGAAGGAAGCTGGCTTTTCAGCTAGACAGGAAGGTGAGCTGAGGAGAAAATCAGGAGTGGAGCATGGTCTCAATGAACTTGCCAGCGTACGGCTGCTCTGGCCAGCCAGGAGACACAGAGGAGCCTCACCTCCTTCCCCACTTGAATCTGTACCGTAAACAAGTGTTTCTCTCTGCAGAGGTCATCCGGACGAGGCTGCGAGAAGAAGGCACCAAGTACAAGTCCTTTGTGCAGACAGCACGCCTGGTGTTCCGGGAGGAAGGCTACCTGGCCTTCTACCGAGGACTGTTGGCTCAGCTCATCCGGCAGATTCCCAATACTGCCATTGTGCTGTCCACCTACGAATTCATCGTGTACCTGCTGGGAGACCGTGCTCAGTAACGGGCCACACAGTTGTGCTCTAGAAGAATAAAACTGAAAACCCTAGAGATTTTCTTTTCCATTGATGTTTAGTATTTGAAACTGAAACAGGAAAGGCCGTAGAATCTCTGGCTTGTGTTACCTGTTGGACATTCCTTTTGGATTCATGCTTTCTGGAAGGTTTAAATTCATTAACGTTAATAGTTAATTATAACTTTTTTTTAAAGTTAAAACAGGCTTGAGGATTAAGCAGCAAGTAAATTAAATCATGCTATTTAATTTAAGTGTAATGGGTTTGTGTTCTCTGTTATGCTCACTACTATAGACTAGCCACGGGCTTCAGCATCCCAGTGAAATGGGCCCTGGAAATTAGAGAAAGAGGATAAAAGAAAAACACAACTTGTTCTCTAATCTGCATTTACGTTCATACTGATGATGGAAAGAGAAGTCACATTCTGGTGACCCGGTGGGCAGACTTCCCATGCTATTCCCTCTGTATTTCCAGTTCCCCAGAAAGATTTGTCAGTAACCTAAGAGAGGCTCTAAAGAAGAAAAACTATAACTTTCTTACACCTTTCTTTGTGAGTTCAAGGCCAGCCTGGTCTACAGAGTGAGTTCCAGGACAGCTGGGGCTACAGGGAGACCCTGTCTCAAAAAGACAAAAAAAAAAATTTTTATTTTATGGGTATGAGTGTATTGCCTGAATGTGTGTAAGTGCACCTGTGTTGTGCAGTGCCCATGGAGGTCATAAGAGGGCATCATATCCCCTGAACTGGAGTTATGGACAGTTGTCAGTTGCCACGGGGGTGCTGGGAACTAAACCCAGGTCCTCTGCAACAGCAGCCAGAGCTGTTAACCACTGAACCATTTCTCTAGTTCCTAGGTACCCCTTTTTTATTTTATTTTTATTTTTTATTTTTTAATGTGTAAGAATGTACTGTCTGCATGTAGGTTTGTGCACCCGTGTCATGCAGTGCCACGGAGGTCTGAAGAGGGTGTCGGATTCCCCTGGAACTGGAGTTCTCCTGGAATTGGAGTTACAGATGGTTCTCAGCCGCCATGTGGGTGCTGGGGATTGAACCCGGGTCCTCTGCAAGAGCAGATGGGCTCTTAACCACTAGGCCATCTCTCCAACCCCTTTTTTTTTTTTTTGTTTATGTTTTTGTTTTTTCTTTTTTTTTTTTTTTTTTTTTTTTTTTGCAGGAAAAGTTTCTAATATAGCCCTGGCCGGGCCTAGAACGCATAGAGATCTACCTGCCTCTGCTCCAAAGTGCTAGGATCATAGGTATGTGCCACCATGCCTTTAAATGAGAAATAGTTTTTTGTTTTATTAATTGCTGAGTCTTCAGGCAGGTATATGATGGCAAACCTGTAATCCTAGCCCTTCCTAGAGGGCTGCAACAGGAAGATAAGAAGTTCAAAACCAGCCATGACTACGTAACACATTTGAGGTCAGCCTGTGTGAATGAACTCCATCTCCAACTGAATACAATAATTTTACTAGGAGTTTTACTTATTTAAAGCCAGGGGTTCTCGGTAGCCAAAGCTGCCTGGGACTCCTTATGTCCCTAAGGATGATTCTTCAACTTTGATTCCTCCTGTTTCTAAACTCCCGGTGCCAGAATTACAAGCAGTTACCACCACACTCAATTTTTGGGGTTGCTGGAGATCCAGCCCAAGGCTTTGAACATGCCAGTTTTAATGGACTTTAGTAGAGGAACGAAGAGTGAGTGTAGTAAGCCAGTACTGGTTGATAAATGCCTGTCTCCTAGCACTTAGGAGCCTAAGACATGAGGATCACCACAAGTCCAAGGCCACCTGGTTTACATAGAAAGCTCCAGGCTAGCCAGTTACATAGTGAGAAAAACTTGTATCGAAAGAGGTAAGGAAAGAAGGAAAGGGAAGTGAAAGGGAAAAAGTATCTGAAGCCAACATGAGTGACCCTAGTTACTTCGTTCCTCTAAAATGCATGACAGGAAAGTGATTCATTCCTAAAAGCTCACAGTTAGCTGTTTTGATAAATGGCACGTAAGCAACAGCATGTGGTTTATGATGCAGGGTTAAAACCCTGAACAATTTATTCTACAACTTTATCTATCATGAAGATTGGATGGAATTAGGTTGCTTGTTTTGTTTTTGAGACAAGGTACCTGTATCGGCCTGGGTTACTATGTATGTAGACTCAGTCTGGGCGGTCTTGATTCACAGATCCCTGCTTCCACCTCCCATGCTCTGAGATTACAGTCATGATTCTGGTTTTTTTTTTATTTGTGGATAAATTGGATCTTGAGCACCAAGGTAGAAAGGAAACAAACAGGAAAAGAAGGGGAAAGAACCACAGCCTGGGCTGTGAGTGGGGCAGTGCTGCCATTCATTCCTTACTCATTCTGTCTTTCACAAACTTACTCATAGGGATCCATTTTTTAACTTTTAATATTTTTTTTTTTATGTGTAGACGTTACTGTCTGCATGTTGGTTGCGCCATCTGTGTCATGCAGTTGCCCGCAGAGGTTCAGAAGAGGGCATCGGATTCCCCTGGAAACTGATGAGTTGAGTTTAACGACGGTTCTTAGCTCACATGTGGGTGTGGAATCTGAACCTGGGTCCTCTGCCAGAGCAGTTTGTCTTAAACTGCTGAGCACATCTTCTCCAGCCCCAGGATTACAGTTTTAAATAGTATTAAACTAAACTGATGTTGCATTTAACAGAAATGGTCGGTTTGAATAGAAATGACAATGGACTCAAGTAACCGGGTGGTGGACTTTCAAGATGAGAGATTTCTATAGGAGGGAAATTGGATGGTTTTTTTTTTTTTTTTTGTGGTGGTTGTTGTTGTTTTTGTTGGTGGTGGTGTTTTGTGTTTTGTTTTTGGGTTTTTGTGTGTTTTTTTGTTTTTTTTGTTTTTTTTTTTTTTTTGTTTTTTGTTTGGTTTGTGTTGGTTTTGTTTTTTTTGTTTTTTTTTTTTTTTTTGTTTTTGTTTTTGCTGTTTGTTTTTTTTTTGTTTGTTTTTTGCGTTTTTTTTTTTTTGTTGTTTGTTTTTTCTGTTTTGGTTTGTCTTTTTTTTTTTGGTTTTTGTTGTTGGTGTTTTTTGGGTGTTTTTTTTTTGTTGTTTTTTTCGTTTGGTTTTTTTTTTTTTTTTTTTTTTTTGTTTTTTTTGTGGGGGGGGTTTTTTTTTTTTTTTTTTTTTTCTGTTTTTGTGGTTTTTTTTGGGGTTTTTTTGGTTTTTTTGTTTTTTTTGTTTTTTTTTTGTTTGTTTTTTGTGTGGAGTTTCTTTTTTGTTTTTTTTTATTGGTTTTTTTTGTTTGTTTTTTTTTTTTTTGGTTTTTTTTTTTTTGGTTGTTTTTGTTTTTTGTTTTTTTTTTTGTTTTTTTGGTTTTTTTTTTTGTTTTTGTTTTTTTTGTTGGTTTGTTGTTATGCTTCTTTTTTTTTTTTGTTTTTTTTTTTTTTTTGTTTTTTTTTTTTTTTTTTTTTGTGGGGTTTTTTTTGTTTTTGTGGTGGGTTTATTGTGTTGTTTTTTTTCTTCTTTGTTTGTTTTTTTTTTATTTTGTTTTTGTTGTTTTTTTTTTTTTTTTTGTTTTTTTTTTTTTTTTTTTTTTTTTTTTGTTTGGTTTGTGTTGTTTTTTTTTTTTTGTTTTTTTTTTTTTTTTTTTGTTTTTTTTTTTTTTTTTTTTTTTTTTTTTTTTTTTTTTTTTTTTTTTTTTTTTTTTTTTTTTTTTTTTTTTTTTTTTTTTTTTTTTTTTTTTTTTTTTTATTTTTTTTTTTTTTCTTTTTTTTTTTTTTTTTTTTTTTGCTTTTTCGAGACAGGGTCTCCCTGTGCCCCAGCTGTCCTGGAAATTCACTCTGTATGGACCAGGCTGCCTTAATCACAAAGATCCGCCTGCCTTCTGCCTCCAAGTGTAGGATTAAAGGCCGTGCGCCACCACACCCGGCTGGTTGGCTCTGTTTGAAGCAGTCATAGGGGAGGTGCAGCCTTGCTGGATAAAGTATGTTACTCAGGGTAGGTTTGATGGTTTATAGCCTCACCCCACTTCTGTCTGGCTTGCCTACTTCTTTGTATCCTCTACCATTATGGACTGTCCTCTGGAACCTGAAGCCAAAAGGAACTCTTCATAAGTCATTTTGGCTCATAGTCTTTTATCAAGCAGCAGTGAGCAGTGCAGGACCTCCATCGTATACTGGTATCTGCAAGCCCTGAGAGTGTCAGGCATTTTTTCATATAAGTTAATTCTAACATAATTTTTTTTTTTTTTTTTTTTTGGTCTTTTTGAGACAGGGTCTTCCTGTAGCCCCAGCTGTCCTGGAATTCACTCTGTAGACCAGGCTGGCCTTGAACTCACAAAGATCCGCCTGCCTCTGCCTCTGCCTCCCAAGTGCTAGGATTAAAGGCGTGCGCCACCACGCCCGGCAATCCTAACATCCTTGTAAGACAGGTGGTACTATTCATACTTGCTGACAAGTGGAGACCCTGACTACATACAATTTGCTTGAGATGGTTCAGATAATGATTGGGAAACCCATCCATGGGAATTTGTGTCCCGAATGAATAAAAGATGCCCGAAGGGCCTGAAGAAAGCATGGTGAGTACCGTGATTGCAGTGTTAGCTAGTGTCTGGGATGGTCAAAAGGTGACAAGGTTTATTTTGGTTCAGTGTTTGAGAGGTTCTAATTCATGATTGATCAACCCATTGCCTTGGGCCCTGTAGGGAGGCAGGAGCTCATGGCCGAGCAAAACCATCTAACAGCTTGGGAAGCAGGCAAGAGATTCAAGTCCACAGTTCCCTGCAAGGACAGGCTCCAGACTAGGCCACTAGGATACTAGGCCTCAACAGTTTCCACCACCTTCCAGTAGTTCCACCAGCTAGAGACCAATTTAACCCATGGGTCTGCCAGC
Source organism: Rhizomys pruinosus (assembly GCA_009823505.1). Lineage (NCBI taxonomy): Eukaryota > Metazoa > Chordata > Mammalia > Rodentia > Spalacidae > Rhizomys > Rhizomys pruinosus. Next base: position 806,219 of record VZQC01006857.1, read on the forward strand.
AATGTTCTGAGTCCAAGCCTGGATCTGACAAATACTTCCTTCCTTTACCTAAAGCTTAGGAATTCTCAAGAGATTCCAGTGGTCAAGGAATACCTAAGTGTGGGGCTGTAGAGACTGCTCAGCAGTTAAGAGCATTGGCTGCTCTTGCAGAGGACCCAGGTTCAGTTCCCAGCACCTGTATGCTAACAATTATCCACAACTCCAGTTCTAGGATATCCAGCGCCCTCTTTTGGCCTTTTTGGGTGTTCCATGCATGTAATCACATGCAGGCAAAATACTCATACACATAATAAAAATAAATTTAAAAAACTTAAACACTAAGCTCTTGAGGGGTGTTCACAACAGTTCTTAGATGCACATGTTCATAGAGTAGGACCCCCCACACACACACACAAAACCCTTCAGGAAAGGGAATGATGCTTAAATAGGTGGAATGTGTTTTGTGGGACAGTACACCCTAGGTGTGCTCAGGGCTGGTGAAAGCTTCAAAGAAGCCATCCAGGCCTGCCTTCATTTCATGCTTCACTTAGCCTGGTTATGCATTCCTGCCTAGTGAGCAGATGGTTGGGTGTGGATAAATTAACTGGCAACAGAAAGCAAGAGGTAACAATGGCCCACAACCCATCATTGACCACAGAAAACTTGATCTTAAACGGGGGAGGGGGGTCACAGAAACATATTTTGTAGTTATATACAAATATCTGTTGCATACTTACCTGGCAGGGGAGATACCATAATCACAAAGGTGGTTTTCCCAAGGTGATGCTCATCCATTGCACTCCGGGTGTGCTGATCCTGCGATTCCCCCTAAAAACAAAAATCTGTTGCTAGCTTCCTTCTTTTTTGAGATAGAGTATCCCTGGCTAGTTGGAACTCAAAGATCCGGCTGCCTCTGCCTCCTAAGTGCTGGGATTAAAGGTATGCCACCAGGCCAGGCATGGTGGCACACGTCTTTAATCCTAGCATTTGGGAGGCAGAGGCAGGCAGACCTCTGTGAGTTCAAGGCCAGCCTGGTCTACAGAGCGAGTTCCAGGACAGCTGGAGCTACAGGGAGACCCTGTCTTGAAAAGACATAAATAAATAAAAGTATCATGGGATTGGAGAGATGGCTCATCAGTTAAGAGCACTGGCTGTTCTTGCAGATGACCCAGGTTCAGTTTCCAGCACCCACATGGCGGCTAGAAACCATCCATTACTCCAGTTCCAGGGGAATCCTACACTCTTCCTGGCTTCTGCAGGCATTGCATGACATGGATGCACATAAATACGTGCAGGCAAAACATTCATATACATAAAATAAATTTTTGGGGGGGGCTGTAGAGATGGCATGCCTGGCCCAATACATTTTTAAATTTTTAATTTTTTTTTTTATTTCCGTATGTGTATGAATGTACTGTCTGCATGCAAGTCTGTGCACCCGTGTCGTGCAATGCCGCGGAGGTCAGAAGAGGGTGTCGGATTCCCCTGGAACTGGAGTTCTCCTGGAATTGGAGTTTCAGACAGCTCTCGGCCGCCATGTGGGTGCTGGGGATCGAACCCAGGTCCTCTGTAAGAGCGGTCGGCGCTCTTAACCGCTAGGCCATCTCTCCAGCCCCCATTTTTAAATGTACCATCCCTCCAGGGCCAATACCTCCAGCTCGGCCACTCTATCTAGTAGCTGCATTCTGTTCTGAAACATTGTGTTGTGAGACATGGCTATCCTGTGACTATTTAATTTAACCTTATTCCCATCTGTGTACGATTGTTTGCACTGGCAAATTTTTAACCATTGTGGTTTCAGGAGCTACACCCGGCGTGGCCCGGCGCTAGGAAGGGACCCTAACAGGAGGAAAAGCCTCCCCGCACCCTCCAGGTGCTCCCCACTGCAGCCACGGCGGAGCTGACCTTACAGGTCAGCGAGGATGCACCCCACCACTGACACGGAGGAGCTGACCCTGCAGGTCAGCGAGCCGCATGACGCGCGCATGCGCAGTCAACGGGTACAGGCGGGGCTCCCTCCTGCCTCTAGTGCGTGGCTTTTAATCTCCGGCCGCTTGAGGGCGCTTCCGCGCCGGCGCCCCGCCCACCCGGGTCGCCCCGCGCCGTAATTGGCTGCGTGGCGGGAGCGCGCCGAGTCAAGGGGGCGGGCCCGCGCCGGCTACAAAGCGGCGAAGGTCACGGCGCGAGCTGCTGGCCGGATCCCCTCTGCGGCCAGCGCCCCTACCCCGCCGCGCCCCCAACCCGAAGCCATGGAGGGAGTGAGCGCGCTGCTGGCCAGCTGCCCCACCGCCGGCCTCGCTGGCGGCCTGGGCATTACGGCGTGCGCCGCCGCTGGCGTGCTGCTTTACCGGATCGCGCGGAGGTGAGTGCGCGGCCTGAAAGCACGCGGCCCTGCCCGCCGCTCCCGCCCCCCCACCCCCCGCCGTTCCCGCGCTGCGGGGCCCTGGCTCTGCGCCTCCACTCTCGCCCTCACCCCGCACGAACCCGAAGCGGGGGGCCGGCAGGTTCCTCTTCCCACCGAGGCCGGCTGTCCCTGGCCACCTGCCCTCCTGGGCCTCTGCAGCCCGGCGGGTAGGGTGGTGGTAGCTGGCAAGCGGTGCCCCACGCACTGTGGCAGTACACGGCGCACATGGGGCTCCTTTCGGCAGCTTCCCCTGGAGAAGCCGAGAAACTGGGAACTAAATAATTAGGAGAGACACGTGAGAAGTGCAGCAGCCAGAGGGTAGACCTTGCACGCCTCACCCCGAGGGTGCTCGGCCTCCCAAATGTGGGGAACGCTGAGCTCCTCGGAAGATGGCCTTGGGGCAAGCTCTGCCCTGCTGTGGCTTAGAGATGCGGACCCCAGCATTCAAAGATGGCCTTGGCTATCTGCCTCCGTGGTCAAGAACAGAAATGGAATGGCCTCTTTAGCAGGGTGTAAGGAATACCCCACTGTTTTCCCTTCTCTAGGGACCGGAGGACGTAGGAATTGGTGAGAACATCTTGGGGGAAACCAGGGATGGTCAATTAAGACTTTAGGTAAGGAGAAAAAGGACTTACTTGTGGTCACTCAGTAGCAAGGAGCTGTGGCCTGAACCTTGGGCAGTCTGGCTGATGAGTCTCCTTCCTTAACCCTGCTTCTTCCTCAAAGAGAAAGCAGGCCAAAGAGAGTTAGGGACTGGGGGAGTCAACAGAAGAACCCTGGGGAAGGGATGTCAGTCTGTCTGGAGGAGGGGTTCACCTCCCAGGAGGACTGAGAGTTCCTGACTTACGACCTAAGTCTCTGTGTCTTGTTCCTACCCGGGTTTTGGAAGCCAGGGACCTTGCAAGAGCAGCTGGTCCAAACATCTTTTTATATACAGAGGAGCCTAGGCAGTTGGCTCAGGTTCCCAGCAGAGCTTGTCCAGAGCCCAGGTTCTTCCTGCATACCATTGCCCCTCTACCTGCCCAGGATGGGGCATGTAGGCAGAGGGCAGAGCCTGCACTGGCTCACTTGTGTTGAATGGGGCTGGAGGCATGAATCAAGCCTTGGTGAGGTGCAAGGTATGAGGGTGCCCAGAAGTCCATGCCCCTGGATGACACAAGAGGGTGAAGGTGGAGACATGGATACTGTTGCTGATGATGGTCAGAGAAGGATCATTTCTTCCCAGGTACCCTGAGGTGGCCTCATGAACACTGATTTCATCTGGAGGTGGTGAATTGGCCACTGTCAGGATTTGGAAGCAAGACTAGCCTAGTATACTTCTTCCCTAGGAGAGAAATCCATGGTGGTATGGAGTCATTGGCTTTGGGTGGGGGGTCAGGGTTGAAGGACCCAGAGGAGAGCCTGCAAGGGATTGTTTAAGAATAGTGGCTTGGTAGAGTGGGTGTTTGCAAGGTTGGCACAGAGATAGCAGAGGACAGGACTATGGCTCTGGGAGCCATGTGGAAGAAACGTCCTCTTAGCTCTGTTCAGGTCAGCCCCTCCTGGTTGTCTTTTTTTTTTTTTTTCATATGTATGAATGCACTGTCTGCATGTAGGTCTGTGCACCTGTGTCGTGCAGTGCCACAGAAGTCAGAAGAGGGCATTGGATTCCCCTGGAACTGGAGTTAAAGACAGTTCTTAGCCACCATGTGGGTGCTGAGAATCGAACCCAGGTTCTCTGCAAGAGCAGTCGACACTCTTAACCGCTAGGCCATCTCTCCAGCCCCCCTCCTGGGTTTTTTATTAGTTGGCCAAAGTGCCAAGGGATTGCATCTCTGAAGTCCTCCAGAACCCACATCAGGGCCTGTCTCACTCTGGGAGTCCAGTGACAATTACTGTTAATGGTGGGGACATCTGCCTTCCTGTACAGGTATCCTGCACAGGTGACAGCCCAAGCACCTGTATGCAGCAATTAGGCAGCAGCCTGGATGCAGTGTCGTGCTTTCCATTCTATAGCTGGAGAAACAAGGCCCAGAGGCTTCCCCACATCATGCAGCTGTAGCAGAGCATGCCTCACACCCATATTGCTGCTGGCCAGACTGCTTTTCCACACTTACAGGAGGACCCCAAATTCCACATCTGTGCCACTCCACCTCTTCCTGCCACCACTCGGGTGTGTCTTGTCCCTTTGCACATGTTCAGGATTCACATACCTACACTGATCACCGACCTGCTTGGGCAGCCAGTGGCATCTGTTGGTGTTTATTGGGTTATATTTCTGGTGGATGGACAGCCTCTCAGGAGTGTAGCACAGCCTGTCTTACCACTCAGGCCCTATAGCACTCCTTCCTATGTCTGGCCTCAACTCACCACTCTGACCTCCCTCCTGCCTTCTGCCCTGCTGCTCAGTGCACCTGTTCTTTCAAGACAGGATATCCTGGTAATCCCAGCTGTCCTGGAACTCACTGTAACCCAGGCTGGCCTTGAACGCACAAAGATCCACCTGCCTCTGCCTCCCGAGTGCTAGGATTAAAGGTGTGCGCCACCACGCCCCGGCAGAGTGCTCCTGTTCTTAGGAGGATGGCGTGTGCCCTGCATGTTGACTGTCTGCTGTCCCATCATATGCTACCAGCCACTGTGTGAATTCTCTCTCTCTGTCCGTGTCCTCAGGCAGCCTTTTGCTCATCTTTCATCTCTGCCAGCCTTATGTGGTGCTTGGTGGACTGGTATTTATTTGCATCTCTCCCAGGCCAGTTCTGACCCCTGTCCGAGGCATCAAGATTTGGGGTCTGTGTTGTTGCAGGGGGCAACTGCTGGGAGGCTGGGGCGGGAAACCTGGAGAGCTTTCTGGCCCAGGCAGTGCTCAGTTGCAGTTTGGTCCTGCTGCCGCTGATGAAGTCCCAAGGCTCCACCTTGACTCTTCCTCTTAGGTGAGGTCATGCTTGAAAGAACAGGGAAGGAACAATCTGTGAGGCTGAACTTTCCCTGGACCCTCAGGGAATCCAGTTCTCACAAGGATATTCTCTTGGGTCCCTAAGATGAGCACGCTGGCTTCCCACAGACTCAGAACTCCTGGGACAGCTGAGCCCCATCCCATGTCTTCTGTGTGGCACAGCACTAGGTACAGATCCTGACGGGGCCCTGGGCCAAGGAAGTGGAAGTAGTGCCCAGCTCTAAAACAGAGGAATGCTGAAGTGTGGGAGCAGGGGTTTTGCTCTACCTAAATGTCTGTGTCCTAGGCACATGTTCATGTTTCCTGTGGGTGTGTTCTGGGCTCATGGAGGGTTGGAAATGACGTGTGCAGCTGCCTTGGTCACTTCCAAGGATCTATCCACCAAAAATGCTCTCTCTGGCATCTCAAGAGTTTAGCGTGAAGGTAATGAGCTGGGAAAGTGGCTTCTGGGCACCCCTACCCACCCACAACAAGGTGGTCTGAGCTGGATCATATCGCTGCTCTGCAGAGCTTGGAGCAGCACTAGGCAGAAAAGTAGCATCTGCAGAGTCATCTTCCTTCCCTGAGTACAGGAACATTACATCTCCTTACCTTCACCTTGTCCACCAAGTGTGGTTTGTCACCTAGCCAGGTTGTGGATCAAGGTTGTTGGCCTGAGGAAGGGAAGTGGGCTAAGAAGTCCGAGGGAAAGCCGGGTGTGGTGGCGCACGCCTTTAATCCTAGCACTTGGGAGGCAGAGGCAGGCAGATCTTTGTGAGTTCAAGGCCAGCCTGGTCTACAGAGTGAGGTCCAGGCCAGCTGAGGCTACAGGGAGACCCTGACTCGAAAAGACATTAAAAAAAAAAAAAATGCAAAGGAAATGCTGTCAAAGAAAGTTAAGCATGAAACCTTTCCTTTATTGTTCAGACTCTNGGATCTTTGTGAGTTCAAGGCCAGCCTGGTCTACAGAGTGAGGTCCAGGCCAGCTGGGGCTACAGAGAGACCCTGTCTCAAAAAGACCAAAAAAAAAAAAAGTCCGAGGGAAAATGAAGGGCATGTCCCTCAACAATGGCTGAGTGCATGCAGGGTATCGTAGCCCACGCCTTTAATCTCAGCTCTTAAGAGGCAGAAGCAGGTGTATCTCTGCAAGATCAAGGTCAGGGCTAGAGAGATGGCTCAGGGGTTAAGAGCACCGACTGCTCTTGCAGAGGACTCAGGTTCAATTCCCAGCAACCACATGACAGCTGAGAACTGTCTTTAACTCCAGTTCTAGGGGAATCCGACACCCTCTTCTCACCTCTGCAGCATTGCACAAAACGGGTGCACCTAGCTACATGCAGACAGTACATTCAGACACATAAAATAATAAATTAAAAAAATTAAAAGATCAAGGCCAGCCTGGTCCATTTAGTGACTTCCATTCAGTTGGGTGAATCCCGAGGCCGGGGTGGCCTGGCCTGGCCTGGGAACAGTGAAGGGGAGGTGGGTGGAACTGTTTGCACATTCCCTCCCCAGTCTGATGCATGAGGCCTTGAGCACAGCTGCACTGGTTGGTGCTAGAGGATCTGATATTCTGGCTAGCTGCCTGTTCCTGCCCACACACTTGGGGGCTTCTCTGGAATAAGGCAGCTGTAGAGATACCACCTGGCCAGGGTAAGCAGCAGCAGCTGCTCCGGCTGTAGGGAGCACCCTCTCCCAGCATTCCACCCTTCGCAGAGATTAGGCTCTGGCTTTAGGGGAAGTCTAGCCCCCACCTTCCACTTGCAGACCAGGCTTCTTCCAGAGGCCAGGAGCCATATCCCTAGCAACAGAGCTGGAACCCCAGAGTAGAAATGATGGCTTCCTAGGTGGGAGGGGCTTCCTGGCAAGCTCCCTACTGCAGAGCCACAGTCTCGGCTTGCCTGTCTTTGGTCTTCAGGTCATGCACAGGACTTGGCCTTTCCCATCAAACAAAGCAAAGCTGAGGAGCCCCGTGGTCAGTGAGTGTGTTGTCCTTCACTTGGGCAGATGAGAGGTCACACTGCCTGGGCACCAGCTATGTGCATGCCTCATGCATAATTACAGAAAGGCCTGTAAGAGAGGTACAAGTTAACCACTAGGTAAGTGTTTAATTGCTCAAGAATGTCAAGTGTGGGGACCCAGCAAAGCGGATTTCCAAACCTCCAGCCGTGTCTGGTGTGGTTCCTTTGTTGTTCTTCTCATTGTTGGAGCTGGTGAAGCTGCCGGGTGTCAGGCACTAGCAGCAGCTTCTCCTATGCAAGAACTCTGAGCACCCCGTTTGAGAAATGAGGGACTAAAAGACCTCCCAGGAGGTCAAGGGAACCCCTCTGAAACCATGCCTGGCCGGGTGTGGTGGCTCACGCCTTTAATCCTAGCACTCGGGAGGCAGAGGCAGGCGGATCTTTGTGAGTTCAAGGCCAGCCTGGTCTACAGAGTGAGTTCCAGGACAGCTGGGGCTACAAGGAGACCTTGTCTTAAAAAGACCAAAAAGGGCTAGAGAGATGGCCTAGTGGTTAAGAGCGCCGACCGCTCTTACAGAGGACCCGGGTTCGATCCCCAGCACCCACATGGTGGCCGAGAGCCGTCTGAAACTCCAATTCCAGGAGAACTCCAGCTCCAGGGGAATCCGACACCCTCTTCTGACCTCCGCGGCATTGCACGACACGGGTGCACAAACCTGCATGCAGACAGTACATTGATACACATACAGAAATAAATAAAAATTAAAAAAAAAAAAAAAAAGAAAGAAACCATGCCTGTGGCACGGGGCACCTTGCCTAGTTCACTATCTTTAGGTTCTTCCTGTCAGCCCTGTGCTATGGACAAGATAGAGGGTCTACACTCCCCCCCCTTTTTTTTGTTTTATGGAGAAAAGGTCTCCCTGTAGCCCCAGCTGGCCTAGAACTTGACCAGGCTGGCCTCTACCACCCAAGTGCTGGGATTAGAGGCAGATGTCACCCACCATACCCAACCAAACTTTTTAAAATTATTTTTATTTTATGTATATGAGTGTTATGCCTGCATGTATGAGTGTACTTCTGTTGCACAATGCCTGTGGAGGCCAGAAGAGGGTGTCAGATCCCCTGGAGTCAAGGGTGTTTGCTACTAGCCATGTGAATCCTGGGTCCTCTGCAAGAACATCCAGTGCTAAGCAATTGCTGCACCCCCCCAAAACTTTTTTTTTTTTTTTTGGTCTTTTCAAGACAGGGTCTCCCTATAGCCCCAGCTGTCCTGGAACTCACCCTGTAGACCAGGCTGGCTTTGAACTCACAAAGATCTGCCTGCCTCTGCCTCCCAAGTGCTAGGATTAAAGGCGTGTGCCACCACACCTGGCCCCAAAACTTGTTTTTAACTCTGTGTGTCTGTGTCAGAGACAGATAGCAGAGGCATTGGATCCTTCTGGACTGGAGTTACAGGTGGTTGTGAGCTACCTGATGTGGGTGCTAAGAACTGAGCTCGGGTCCTCTTGAAGGGCAGTATGTGCTCTTACCCTCCGAGCCATCTCTCTAGCTTTCCTTCTGGTCATTTTGAAGACTTAGGCCTGAGCTTGGTAGGAGGGAGTGTCAACTATAGTTGCTGGGGTGCCCCAGCCTCACCATCCCCATGTTGCTGTCATTTATTGCCGCATACTAGGACTAGCCCAGGACACTTAAGTGCTTCTCGTGAGCAAGCCCATGGAGGGAAGTGTTCTTGTGTCCAACAGAACTCCCTTAACCTGCGCACAATGGGTGGAAGGGAGTGGGCCCGGCAGTGTGGGCTGCGTCAGGAACTGGAACCCTGCTTCCTAGGGTGTCCTTCCTCCTGGACCTGACAAGCCAGCCGGGTAGTGACAGCTGGCCCTTTCCATTACAAAGCTGCTTGTGTCTTACATTGTATCCATATGACATGTGGAAGCAGTGGGAGCTGTGTCTAGCCCGCTGCTCAGGCGTGCCTTACAGACTGAGGTTGGCAGTTGGGAACCCAGGGCACAGATCTAGAAGTTGCTGTAGCTGGAGACTTAGTTCTTTCCTCATTCAGGGTGCAGGATCAGAGGGCCATGCTGTCTGAGCAGGAGGACCATCTGTGTGGGGTGGCTTTCCACTGCACAGGCCTCTAGAGTTGGACAGGGCCTCTGAGGGAGGACAGGGGTCAGAAGGACAAGGTCAGTGTACTGTAGCTCTGCAGCTGCTTCCAGATTTCTGGGACTGGAAGGGACAGTTACCCTGTGTCCCATCCCGTCCCCCATCCCCCACCCCCCACCCCCGCAGTGCTTCATGATCAACAGGGCAGATGGAGCTGGGCTCTGAGCACAGATCACTTAGTGTCTGGACTAGGATTATCCTGCAGCCCCACCTGTCAGTGCGGCCAACAAGACCCACTTTGAGCTTTGGGCCTGGCTGAGCAGCTGTAACTTGTACCTGCCCTTGTCTCTAGTCCCTGCCCTTTCCCTCCTCAGCTCTCCTCTAGGGATATTTTTTTCTGGGAAACACAAGTGGCTTCCTTCACATTGGAAACTCCTGCAACACCCCTTGGACCTGGTTGCTGTCTTTTATGGCAGCAACTTATGTGGGTTGAGCTATTGGCCTAGGCCCTGGCCCTGTGCCATACTACTCACCGCAGCACCCATGTCTAAGACCCAGGACATCAGGGCTGGCCCTGGGTTCCCAGGTAGATGTGCCAGAGCCTACAGGATGTGAGTCTGCAACTGCCTCCTGGGAAGTGCTTCCTGGGGTATGACCTCCAGCTTTGGCGATCCCGCTCCCTTAGCTGGTCAGGACTCGGCAGCCTTATGTCTTCCAGGTCTTCCAGGCTAACCCTGCTGTCCTTGGTCCACAGGGTGAAACCAACGCACACCGTGGTCAACTGCTGGTTCTGCAACCAGGACACACTGGTGCCCTATGGAAATCGCAACTGCTGGGACTGTCCCCACTGTGAGCAGTACAACGGCTTCCAGGAGGTTCGTGCTATGGGTGGGCGGCCAGTAGTGAAGCTGCTGCTCATAGCTGGCCTCGAGCGGGTTGCCCACATACATCACCTCACTGTATTCCTACTGTGATCCTGGCACCCTGACTTCATTTGAGGAAGAACAGGTGCAAGGAGCTGTGGCCACTTGTCTACAGTCTTAGCACAACAGGTGCCAGGTTTGGGATTCAAGTCCAGATCTGTGCAGTTTCTGCAGGGGAAGAGATACAAGTATTCAGTCTCTCATAAGTTTACTAGCCAGCCACCATAGACAGTGAAGTAGTGTGGAACAGATAGCCTGCCAGTAGCCACAGCTTACAAACTGGGGTTTTGATGCTGTGAGCCTCAAAGGGATAAAACCAAGTGAGATATATGGGGGGACCTCAGGGTCTGCTCGGAAGCATAGGCTAGGTAGCTTCTTTGCACCTAGACCTTTGGGGTTCCATGTGAGGCAGTCAGAAGGAATTTTGCTGCTTGTTTGTATGAAGAAAGCCAGAGTGGGGCTATCTGAGATCCCGGTGCATCCCTGGGTGGGCCTCTACCTCAGACAACTGGGGAAGCCTATTACCCCCACCCTTTGGGAAGGGCCCCCACTGATCAGGGGCTCCTCCTCCCTCAGAATGGAGACTACAACAAGCCGATCCCTGCACAGTACATGGAACACCTGAACCACGTGAGCAGTGCACCCACTCCCCGTGACCCCGCTCAGCCACAGCAGTGGGTAAGCAGCCAGGTTCTGCTTTGCCGGAGGTGCAGCCACCACCAGACCACGAAGATCAAGCAGCTGGCTGCTTTCACACCACGAGAGGAGGTGAGCATGGGCAGGGCCTGGCAGGGCCAGACAGCAAGCTGTCTGTTCACCTTCCCCTTACCCCACATTCCAGGGTATAGGGTTTCTTCCTTCTCAGCTAGAGCTGAGCTTCTTGCTCTCTGTGTGTTCTGTGGTCACTGGGTATAGTAGTTACTTTTTATTGCGCTGATAAAATGCCATGACCGCCGGGCATGGTAGCGCATGCCTTTAATCCTAGCACTTGGGAGGCAGAGGCAGGCGGATCTTTGTGAGTTCAAGGCCAGCCTGGTCTACGGAGTGAGTTCCAGGACAGCTGGGGCTACAGAGAGACCCTGTCTCAAAAAGACAAAAAAAATAAATAAATAAAAATGCCATGACCAAAAAGCAACTTATGGAAGAGTTTATCTTGGCTTACAGTTCCAGAGGGCTAGCTAGAGTTCATGACGATTGGGTCATGGCAAGAGGCAGTGGGAGCAGCAAGCTGGCTGAAACAGGAGAGTGAGCTGGAAGTGGGGCGAGGCTAGAGACTCCGAGCCCATCCCTCCACCCCCATGGTGGACTTCTTGTGGGCAAGGCTGCACCTCGAAAGGTTCCATAACTCCCCAAACAGCACCAGCAACTGAGGACTAAGTATTTACATGCATGAGCCTATAGGGGACATTCCTCACTTAGACCACCACACTGGGGGACACTGCAGAAGCCCAGAGCCTGCCAGGCCATAGGGGTTTGTCCTGGGCAGAGGAGGTGGAGGCGGATCCAAGCCCTGCTCAAAGGGGCTGGCTTGCCAGGTCCAGCCTGGGAAGGAGCGGAAACCAGGTGTGAGCCAGGAGCCCAAGAGGGAGCCTCACAGGATAGCTCGGAGGGTGAACATGTGCTGTCAAGCCTGATGATCTGGCCTCTACTCATGCTGCCACATGCATGCTTGCACATGCATACACTAAATAAATAAATGTAATTCTTTTAAAAATATTACAAATAGCTGGGCATGGTGGCACACGCCTTTAATCCTAGCACTTGGGAGGCAGAGGCAGGCGGATCTTTGTGAGTTCAAGGCCAGGCTGGACTACAGAATAAGTTCCAGGACAGCTGTGGCTACAGGGAGACCCTGTCTCGAAAAGTCCCCCCCAAAAAAAAAAAAATCTCGAAAAGACCAAAAAAAAAGTTGCAAACAGGCTAAGAGTAAGAGAGAAAGGCTGACACTAGGTGACTTTCCTGTGTGCCCTTACAAGAGATTACAGTGACAGCAATCCCCAATAATGCAGATGGAGACATTGGGGGTACCCTGATACATCCCTGAGGGAGCCAGGAAGGGAACTTGTCTTCTGAGCTATGGTGGAACCCAAAACCCCTTCAGCTTTTACAAGACTCAGCTAGCCACTCTGGTGTTTTTTAGAACTTTCAGACTCAAGGAGAAAGACAGGCTCTGGTCCTGCGTTGTCCTTCTGTCTGCATCTAGGGAACACCTTCCCAGAGTCAGCAACTCCTGTGTCCTGAGCTCCTGACCACCAAGTATGTCCTCCAGCAGTAGCACTTCGTTATTAACTCTGTTGCTGTGGGCCACTGCCTGGTGTCAGCCCTCACTCCTAGAGCCCTGTGTCACCATTTGCAGTGGCCAGGTCAAAGTTGACCTCAAGTCTTACCAGTAACACACACAGGGATTTCAGGAGCCACAGACACATCTCCTATCCTCATCTATAGGGCCGATACGACGAGGAGATCGAGGTGTACCGCCACCACCTGGAGCAGATGTACAAGCTGTGCCGGCCATGCCAGGCTGCTGTGGAATACTACATCAAACACCAGAACCGCCAGCTGCGCGCCCTGCTGCTCAGCCACCAGTTCAGGCGCCGGGAGGCTGAACAGGCCCACGGGCAGGTCTGAGGCAATGGGGCATTTGCGTGTTGAGTCTCTGTGGGCCCAGTAACTGGGGGGAAGGTAAAGCTCAGCACATCAGGACCCCCTTCCTGGGAACTAGCCTGTGCCCCCTTAGTGTCATCTGCTTGGATGGGTCTTCTCAAGAAGAGCCTGGGTTGCGATGTGCTGGTGGGTGGTCTCATACTTTAGACTTGGTTTGAGGTTGCCCCGCCATCCCTTCTGCTGTGCAGACACGACACTCTCCTGGCGTGTTCAGCACTCCTGTTCACAGGGGTGGGAATCAGCTCAGAGGCCAAGACACTAGTACTGGGCGTAAGTGCACCATGCATGCAGTGCCCACAAATGGCTAGAAAAGGCTTCAGATCCCCTGCAACTAGACAGATGTTAGCTGCCGTGCAGGGAATTGAACCTATGTCCTCTACAAGAGCAGCCAGTGCTCGACCCCTGAGCCATCTCTCCAGCCCCACTAAAATTAACTCATTTTATCATAGTTCTTTTTATATATATAGTTTCTGATATCATAGCTCTTAATGGGATATTCTACTTGCTTTTTTAGAAAATCATGGCCAGGAATGGTGGCATGCTCCTGAAATTCCAACCCTCAGGAAGCAGAGGCAGGCAGAACTCCGTGAGATCAAGGCCAGCCTGATTTACATAGTGGGTTCTAGGCCCAGGGAGACTGAAAAAAATTAAACACACAAAAAAAAAATCATGGTGGGACTGAGATCAGTGGTAGAGGGTTTGTCTAGCAGGCAGAAGATAAATAAAGGTCAAGGGTGTTGAGCACACAGAAGAAGAGTCATTTCCCAACACAGACTATCCTGTAGGCCTTATTTTTTTTTTAACTTTTTTAAAACTTTTTTTAATTAATTAATTAATTTTTTATGTGTATGAGTGTACTGTCTGCACGTAGGTTTGTGCACCCGTGTCGTGCAGTGCCTTGGAGGTCAGAAGAGGGCATCAGATTCCCGTTTTTTTGTTTTTGTTTTTAATTTTTTTTTTTTATTATTTATTTTTGTATGTGTATGAATGTATTGTCTGCATGCAGGTCTGTGCACCCATGTCGTGCAATGCCGCGGAGGTCAGAAGAGGGTCTCAGATTCCCCTGGAACTGGAGTTCTCCTGGAATTGGAGTTACAGACGGTTCTTAGCCGCCATGTGGGTGCTGGGGATCGAACCCGGGTCCTCTGCAAGAGCGTCGGTGCTCTTAACCGCTAGGCTATCTCTCCAGCCCTGTTTTTTTGTTTTTGTTTTTGTTTCTTTTTTGTTTGTTTGTTTGTTTGTTTGTTTGTTTGTTTTTTTGGTCTTTTTGAGACAGGGTCTCCCTGTAGCCCCAGCTGTCCTGGAATTCGCTCTGTAGACAAGGCTCACAAAGATCCGCCTGCCTCTACCTCCCAAGTGCTAGGATTAAAGGCGTGCGCCGCCACGCCCAGCTTGGATTCCCCTGGAACTAAGAGTTAAAGACGGTTCTTAGCCACCATGTGGGTGCTGGGAGTTGAACCCAGTTCCTCTACAAGAGCAGTCCGTGCTCTTAACCGCTGAGCCATCTCTCCAGCCCCAGGCCTTATTTTTATGTAAAGTACATTAAATTTGGTAGGGAGCCATAAGGGGAGGTACAGATGGGGGGGTCCAAATATCATCTGATTATTTCAAGTAAAATTCCAATTTATTTATTTATTTATTTATTTATTTATTTTCTTATTTGGCCTTTTTGAGACAGGGTCTCCCTGGAACTCACTCTGTAGACCAGGCTGGCCTTGAACTCACAAAGACCCACCTGCCTCTGACTCCCGAGTGTTAGAATTAAAGGCAGGTACTACCACACCCAGCTCTAAAATTCTCAATTTTTAAAAAAGAGGGGAGAATTGTCTCCCACTAGGAAAGAGTCTCACTCCTGTGTCTAAGAATGACCTAGGCCCACAAAGTCTAAGACTTGTACCCTTGGCTGGCCCAGAACTTGCTCCCTAGACCATGCTGGCCTAGAACCGCCTGCTTCTGCCTCCCTGGGGTTGGATTGATTGAAGGTGTGCACTGCACATCTGGCCAGACCAGCGGTTTGTCTAGCTTTGTGGTTCCTAAACTGAATAATGTACTAGCACATTTTTATTGAACCTTTGCCCAAGTTACCTGCACATTTTATTGAAGTTCCAATTAAAAGCATACTAGTTTTGGATGAAAACTTGACAAAATGATTGAAAAGGTTAGAAGAATAAGATCACCACAGTATAGGAAGGGTTGCTTTGAGGAGGGGCAGGGTGTAGGCTTGTCTTGATCTCACAGGATCCACCTGCCTCTTCTGCCCGGGTTCTGGGATTAAAGGCTACGTCCCCCACACCCTTCGAGAAAGGGTTTCTTTTAAGGAAAAAGGAGCAGAGCCCCTCCCCTTAAAGACCCTTCATGGTGGGATAGGGTGGGATGAAGCTGTGGTAGCCTGAACATCAAGGAAGGGACCATGGAAACAACCACTGAGTATCTGGGCCCTGGCCAGCTCTGCCACAGGGGGCACAAGTGTGGCTGTCAGTGCCCTATGGCTCCTCATGACCTGCTTCTCCCTCCCTCAGAGCTTCTGCTCCTCAGCAGTGAAGGCCCCAGTCCAAGCCATCTTGCTCCGCGCCCTGGCCTTCCTGGCCTGTGCCTTCCTGCTGTCTGCTGCACTGTATGGCCACAGCGAACCCTTCACCCCAGGGGCAGCCCTGCCCCCAGCCCTGCCTCCCGGCAGCAACGGCTCAGCAGCCTCAGACAACAGCACTGCTCCCGGGGCCGAGGGCTGGCAGCAGCTGCTCGGCCTGCTTCCCGAACACACAGCAGAGAAGCTACACGAGGCCTGGGCCTTTGGGCAAAGCCACCAGACAAGCATTGTGGCCATGGGACTTCTCAGCTGCCTGCTTGCCATGCTGCTGGCTGGCCGCCTCAGGTGCGTGTGGGGTCGCGGGTGTGGGTGGACAGAAGTCTGCACACTGCATTGCTCTTCAAGAGTGGGAACCAGGAGACTGGTGGACAGCACAGGACACAGGACTATAATAAGGAGCGGTAGCCCTGGGCTGTGGAGGCCCAAGGGAGGGCTCTTCAGCCTTATGTCTTCCCCAAGCAATGGCAGGCCTGTCAAAGATCCGTGGCCATGCTCCTCACCTCCCAGCAACAGAAGGCAGCTTCCTAACTCACCAGGCAGCAGGCGTAGAAACACCAGCCTGCTTAGAGCTGGGCAGCCTGTAAGTTGGAGGAAGGACTCAGTCCAGTGACCTCCCTCTGGACCCTGGACCCTGAGCCAGTCCCAGTGTGGGAAGGAGACAGGAAATGTCAGCTAGAGGGGCGGAGTTCTGTCCTGTCACTTGGCGTTCATGCATAGCTCTGTCTCCAGCAGGCTCCGAAGGATCGATGCCTTTGCCACCTGTCTGTGGGCCCTGCTGCTGGGGCTGCACCTGGCGGAGCAGTACCTGCAAGCTGCCTCACCCAGCTGGCTGGACACGCTCAAGTTCAGCACCACATCCCTGTGCTGCCTGGTGGGCTTCACCGCAGCTGTGGCCACAAGGAAAGCAACCAGCCCACGGAGGTTCCGGCCCCGAAGGTCAGAGAAGCAGCAGTGACTGCTGGGGGGAGGAGACAGACAGACAGACAGGCCTGGGTTTGGCCCCTGCCTGGAACAAACACCTCTGGTCTTGTCTTTTCTTCCCTGCCGTGCTCCTACCCCTTAGCAGAGCCTTGGTTCATGCTTAGCCCCTCCCTCCTCCTTTCCTTCCCAACACCACCAAGCCACCCCCAACCTGGAGCCCCCAAGTGCCCTGCAGCTGCTTCCTACTGCCATCACCTCTCTGGCCTAAAACCCTTTCACAGCCCCAGGGACATGAACATGGGCAGCACTCACACGACCTGCCTCTGACCCATGGCTTCCTGCTAGCTCAGGACACCCCTGCCCTTGCCACAGCTCTTCCCTGGTTCTGACTCCGCAGGCTGAGGGTGTAGGCCTGAGTCCTGGCATGGGACAGTGGCGGTGACTTCCTGCTGAGCCCTTGTCATTTGCCTAACACTGGTAGTTGTCAGGACCGGTGCTGCTCAGCACAGTAGCCAGGACTAGAGCACAGCTGCCCTCACCCCTGGACTTGTGCCTGGTCCTGGTCCTGTTGGAGCTGGGCTGTCTCTCTGGGTTCCTGACTTGGAGACCTTCCTGATACTCTGGTCCTTCAGCCTTCTTCCCTAGGAATGGAGAGTTCAGTTTTTGAGCCCAATCTGGCCTTGACTGGTTTGTGAGCCAAGCCCCCTCCCAGGTAGACAGTAAAGAATTGTGCTGCTCCTTTATGGTCTCCAAGCTCTGTTGGACAGCCAAGCAGAAGGGGGAAGGGATCATCCCCGGTTAGTAGCTGGTCTACACGAATAGGGGACCCAAGGGAATATATAGGCCATTGGGACACCAGATCATTACCGATGTCCTCTCTAGCCTTTCCCTGGCTTCCTTGGGACAGCTCATGGAGGGTGCCAGGCTTCTGTCCACCATTTCCGGGGGGACTACAGGGTCTGCATAGTCTCCACCTTCCCTGCCATCCCCCTTCAGGCACAATGGCCCGAGAACAGCCACAGATGGGTGCTTGCCAGCTGCCTGGTCCTGACCAAGGCCTTGGAAAACTGAGAGAGGTGGGGCCCCGGGGTTCTGGCCTTGGACGTGAGGACCACGTGAGGCAGTACATGGGGACACTCTGGCAGTTGGCTCTGCTTAAGGGCTGTATCTGAGTCCCCAGCAGGAGCATAGACTTACCACTGCCTACCTGCGTGTCATTTCTGGTGGCCCCTGAGTGAGCTGTATACTGCCTCTAGGACTGTGGCCTGCCACTTGTCCTTTAGCATAAATCCGACTACAACTCTAGCCCAAACTCTGCACCAAGGCTTTGAAGGGCAAAAGCAGATTACACGTGTGAGGGTCATACCTAACATGGACCGCCAGCTACTGGGTCTTTGAGAAGTGACTAGTCACTGATACCTGGGGCCCTGTAGGGAGCTTCAGAGAGGTGGCCAGGCCCCGCTGCTGTGAAGTTGTCGTTTGAGGGTTCTTAGCAGCTACCTTCCCCTCTGAACCCCCATAATTAGACAGCAGTTTATGTCCCATTCATGTGGTAAGCCCAAGAGAGGAGGAGTCTGGGAGATTGCAGCGTTGCAGGGTTCTGCTTGCTCTGGCAGAAGGGCAAGGAAGTGCCACTCTAAAGAGGTGTGGGAGATGGCATGGTTGAGATGTGGGCCAGCTGCTGCTGACCCTAGAGGCACAGATACCTGAGAGGCCAGGAAAAACTTGTCTTTTTACCCCAAGAAGCAGATCTACAGGAAGGGGATGGCAGCATCGGGCTGTTAGCCGTGCGTGCTTTTATGTGTGTCTCAGATCTCAAGGAGGCTGGCAGTGTGATGCTAATTTCTGCATTCTTGGCATTGGGTAGGGGCAGTGTCTGTGTGTGTGTGTGTGTGTGTGTGTGTGTCTATATGTATATACATATATATTTAATTATTTATGATAAGAGTTGGCTCTGGCTAGCCAGGCTCCCCTGTCCCCATGGAACATGTCGTTCCTGCCCTCTGGTGGGTATAGAAAGGCATGGCAGAGAAGGATTCCCAGTCTTCTTGGAGCTTTGTTACTTTTTAACATTAATAGTCTGTCCTTTAACATTTATTTGGAGAAAGTGCCAGAACCTTCTGTGGTCACTGGCAGCAGCCGAGGAAGTGCGGGCATCTTTCTGTTGTGGCTTATTGACTGGGGACAGCAGTTCAGAGTGGGATCTGCCCAGGAGCAGGTGGTCATTCCTGAAAGGTGAAGGAGGCAGACTCAACCATACTACGCCAGGCCCAGCAGACTCCCCAGTAACCCTTGTTCTGGAGCAAATCACCAAGACGGCCTTCCAAGACTCCTCAGCCAGCCCACCCGCCCATCCACTATGTTCTCTCTCTGTGCCCCACGCAAGTCTCACGTGTCTTGTGTAGAATTGTGGAGAACTGTCTAGCGACCCTAATCGCTGTAACTACTGATGGCCATAGACGTCGTGTTTTGAATGTTGTGTTTTCAATAAATGCCTCCCGGGCCTTGTTCATTCCGGTTGGCACCAGGTACTGCGTCTTTTTTCTTTCATGTTTCTTCAGAAGGGCTTCTATGCCAGGGCTGGAGGGTCGGGTGGGGGGGGTTGTTGGGGACACTGGCATTGGCACAGGCGTCTGGGTAGGGAGCAGGTTTGGGAGTTGGTAAGGACACCAACTGGCTTGAGGGCACAGCCGCTCCCTTGTTTTGCTGCCTTAGTTTTCCCATGTAAACAAACTGCTCTTAAACAGGACACTCTTGACAGGGCTGCCCAGAAGAAGTCCATGAGGCTCCCCTTCGTGCTGGATGAGCGCAACTGACAGCCTCAGCCTGGTGGCCCTTCTCACAGTGCCCCCAGGGGGCCTGGGGACTCAGACTTTGACCCTTGGCTTCAGCCTCTGTCCAAGATGGGTTCAAGCACACAGGCAGTCGGGGGGCACTCATCTAAGAAGCCTCGGCACCTTTGCAGATAGGCGCGCTTGTGGAATCTCCAGAGTGGAGCCAGTCAAGCCCCTTCCGAGCTCCCACCTGCCACTTTACCAGTATCCACAGCGAGGGGACAGACCTCCAAAGCCCTCTCTCACAGTGCTGACAATGTCTGTGGCACCCAAATCAGAAACAGTCCCTAGCCTTGGTGGGTGGGACCCCGGATTTAACGATGGGGCAAGCAGAAGCTAGACACAGGTACGCTGGCTTACCTCTGAGAGTCGGCGCCTCTGGTCCAGCCTTACGGGACAGACCCTCTGCACTGCGTCCCCTGCTGCTTGCCGATCCCTGGGGTTGCCTGTTCCAGGATTGCCCTTGCCTCTGGCCATGGCAATGGTGGACACAGGAGCCCTAGTGCAGAGTCCTACCGCCACCTGCTGGAGGGGCCTGGCCATGCACCTGCTCTGAGGCTAACACCCGGCTACTGTAGCTTCCACAGACACTTGGCAGGGCCCAGAACGCACCATCCTCCCACAAGAAGCTCATTCGTTACATGGTCAAGCAAGTGGTGCCCGGGTTCCACCGTATCTCGGCTGCCCTTAAAGTGCCTGAATATATCTTCCTGGACCATTCCTTGAGGTCCTGACAAACTATTGTGATTCTGAAATGATAATACAAACAATAGACTTTTTTTTCTTTGCTGCCTGAGCTCAAACTCAAGCCCTCGCAAACACAAATGGCAAACACTGTGTCACTGAGCTATAACCCCATCCCACCAAATCATCTTTTCTACCTAAAGGCTGGGCGTTCCCCAATCTTAGAGCAGAGTAGGCTTTAAGAAAAAAAGTAGGGTTTTAGACAGGCCTGAAAGACGGGTCAGGAGACAGAGTTAAGGTGCATCCAAGCTATGCTCCACTAAGCTCCTCAGTTCAGAAGTTCAGGTGGCTTCACAGTCCTTTGCAAGAGACTGGGAAGGTCACAGGGTCTCTGGGAATTCACCATCCGGCCGTACGGGAAGTAGCTGGGAGGAGAGGTGGTACAGAGCTTGGCTAGCGGTAGACCCCAGCACTCGGCCATGGCGGCATGCCTACCTCGGCCCTGCTCACCCTGGGGCCTGACCCTGCAGTCCGTCCGCCATCATTGTCTGCTGGGCTCATTTGCCCCTTGGGACTGAGGTAAGGCTGGACACCCGAAACTCCTTCCAGATGGCAGACTAATGTATTAACTGCCTCTGTCCCCTTCCCCTCCGTAATCGGGTGCCTTAATCAGAAGCATGGTTGGCATTCTGGCCTGAGGCCAGTGGGTCCTGTTGTGTGATTTGTACCGTCTCGAGTTAAAGAGACACTGTCACCTTCTGTCTTTTGGTCAGCTTTGTGGTGGTTACTGGGTCTTTTCTAAGTTTGAGTTTAGCGTGTGCCTGGCGAGAGACCCTCTTCCCGACAGTCGGAGGCCCGGCCTTCCCCTGCACTGCAGAAGGCTGAGCTCAGCTGCTCCATTGGAAGGCTCTAGATAAAGAACAGGAGGTGGCCAGAAGAACCCCAAGTCTCCTGAGCCTCTTTGATGCCTGGTCTAGGGCTAGGCATGTCTGCTTCAGGGCTAGGGGGTCGGCGTAAGGTTGGCAAGGGTGATGGTGTCACTTTAATGCTGAGACGAGTAGTAGTAGTAGATTGCTGTGAGCCTGAGGGGGTCGGAGGGGGCATGCAAGGTGGGGTGGGTCATGCTGGCACCTCCCAGCCACCCGCTCCTAATGAATGGACGACTGCTTTTGTGCTTCAACTAACGCACGCCTCCTCTGGGACCCCAGCTCAGGCCCACCTCACACCCTGGGAAGGGCAGGGTCCCACTGTGCAGAGGCTTGCTCCAGAACATGCCAGGCTTACCCTCTTCCTCTCTCTGTGCCCCATGGGCCCTTGCAGGTACTTCACAGGAGACCCCGCCAGCCTTTTCCCCTCCAGCCCCAGCCTGGCCATGCCTTGCCCGAGCGTCACAGCTTCCCCGCCTTCCCTGTTCATCCCCACCCCACCTGGCTTCCTGCCTCTCACTAAGCAGCAGCTCTTCCGGTCTCCCCGTCGGATATCACCGTCTTCACTGCCAGGCCGCCTCAACCGAGCCCTCTCTCTGGGAACCATACCTTCTCTGACACGGACAGGTAAGACTGCAAGCATCGATGACATAAGCAGGGTGACATAAGCAGGCTGGGGGAGGCTGGGACCAGCTGTGGTAAGAGATGGGACAGGAGCAGAATTGTTTTGAATCCCTGCTGAGGAGATGGCGAGGGTGGGCTCAGCCCAGGTGAGCCTACTCGGAGCCGCATTGACTGTTCCCACGTTCACAGCCTGCTCCTCCCCTCGGGAGTAGGCCTGCTAAGAGGATGTTACCGTGGGCGTTTGTGTGATTCGAGATGATACCTTGAGCATCCTCTGAAGAGGTCTAGAGATGTCTCTCAGTTGAGAGCGTGATGGTCTAGCATGCAGAAGGCTCTGGATTCGGTCCCCAGCATTACTAGACTGGGCATGGAGAGGGCTCAGGATTTAGTCCTCAGCATTGCTAGACTGGGCATGGAGAGGGCTCAGGATTCAGTCCCCATCATTACTAGACTGGGCATGGAGAGGGCTCAGGATTCAGTCCCCAGCATTGCTAGACTGGGCATGGAAAGGGCTCAGGATTCAGTCCTCAGCATTACTAGACTGGGCGTGGAGAGGGCTCAGGATTCAGTCCCCACCATTGCTAGACTGGGCTTGGAGAGGGCTTAGGATTCAGTCCTCAGCATTGCTAGACTGGGCATGGAGAGGACTCAGGATTCGGTCCTCAGCATTGCTAGACTGGGCATGGAAAGGGCTCAGGATTCAGTCCTCAGCATTGCTAGACTGGGCATGGAGAGGGCTCAGGATTCAGTCCCCAGCATTGCTAGACTGGGCATGGAGAGGGCTCAGGATTCAGTCCCCAGCATTGCTAGACTGGGCATGGAGAGGGCTCAGGATTCAGTCCCCAGCATTGCTAGACTGGGCATGCAGAGGGCTCAGGATTCGGTCCCCAGCATTGCTAGACTGGGCATGCAGAGGGCTCAGGATTCGGTCCCCAGCATTGCTAGACTGGGCTTGGAGAGGGCTCAGGATTCAGTCCTCAGCATTGCTAGACTGGGCATGGAGAGGGCTCAGGATTCAGTCCCCAGCATTGCTAGACTGGGCTTGGAGAGGGCTCAGGATTCGGTCCCCAGCATTGCTAGACTGGGCTTGGAGAGGGCTCAGGATTTGGTCCCCAGCATTGCTAGACTGGGCTTGGAGAGGGCTCAGGATTCAGTCCCCAGCATTGCTAGACTGGGCATGGAGAAGGCTCTGGATTCAGTCCCGACGTTGATGGAGGTACAAAGTCACCTTCAGTTGTATAGCTGGTTTGAAGTCACCTTGGGCCTCAGGAGGTGCACATTCACCATGCCTTGCCATTTCCTTTCTTACTGGAACTTGTGCCCCTAAAGGGCAAGGGTTCTGTTTGGGTCACTTGATTTGTTGACCACTTAGTGCTCTTGGAACCTGAGACTCAGCCCTGTCCCTGTCTCGAGGGACTCTGTCTTATATCCCCTCACCTTTCCCAGTGGAATCTTCTAGGAAGTTGATTAGAAGGCATCCTGTTTTGGTTTTGTTTCCTAATTTACTTTGTGTGAGTGTAGGTACGGCACACACATGCCATGGAATGCACGCGTGGGTCAGAGGATGACTCTCAGGCATCAGTGCTCTTTTGCCACCTTGTAGGATTCAGGGGTCAAGCTCGGGCCTCATGCCTGCCCACAGTCTGGCATGTCTACGCACTGACCTGTTGTTTGTGCTCTCAGAGACACAACCAATGTGGCTTGCCCTCTCCCACACTTGGAGACGCAACCCAAGCCTGCTGGATTAAGGGGAGACGGGAACAGAGAAGCAGGAGCTGCCCACGGCTGTCTGCTAACCTTAGGGGCTAGTGATTGATAACCTTTCTCTAGCCCACCAGTTAGCACCTAACACCTACACCAGACATTGACCTATTGATTCTACTATGGAACTCTCATACTGACGCTTGATCAGCAGTCCTCAGTCCATTTCTGCCAGCAGAGACATCCCACTCGCACCCATCATCCAGCTGGACTTCACAGGCTGGCACCAGATTGGTTCTCGCAGCCTAACTCCCACTAGCACTCAGCACACAGGCCTGGTGGCTTAACTCACACAGCAGGTGCAAATGGAGATTCGACTTATTGTTTGCAGCCCGTCCTTCCTTTATATAAACAGAATGATCACTTCTCTCAGCCAATGTTAGACCTCTGCATCATACTCCCTGTATACATCACTCGCTATTGTTCTGTCCTTGGGTCACAAGTGAGTCACATGTTGATCCAAACCATTCTCACCTAGGGGCAGAGTCAGATGCTAACGACAGGCAGGCAAAAGACAGTGCAAGCCGGGCGTGGTGGTGCACGCCTTTAATCCTAGCACTTGGGAGGCAGAGGCATTCGGATCTTTGTGAGTTCAAGGCCAGCCTGGTCTACAGAGTGAGTTCCAGGACAGCTGGGGCTACAGGGAGACCCTGTCTCGAAAAGACCAAAAAAAAAAAAAGACAGTGCAACCACAGACGGCCTGCCTCTGCCTACACCGAGCCATCTCATTGGCCCTACATCCAGTTGTTTTGTTTTTAAATTTTATTTATTTTTGTATGTGTATGAATGTACTGTCTACATGTAGATTGGTACACCTGTGTTGTGCAATGCCTTAGAGGTCAGAAGAGGGTGTTGGATTCCCCTGGAACTGGAGTTGAAGATGTTTCTCAGCTGCCATGTGGGTGCTAGGGATCGATCCCAGGTCCTCTCCAAGAGCAGTCGGTGCTCTTAACCACTAGGCCATCTCTCCAGCCCCCCACATCCAGTTTTAAATGTACCTGGGCCTAGAGTTGCCCTGAGATTATCCTGGTCTGACTCTCTGGGTACCAAATGAGCTTCAAGGCAGAACATGGGAATTCAACTCCATCAGACCCCCTGAGCCCCAGTCTCCTGTAACCGTTCAAGGTCCTGCTGTCGCTAAGAGCTGAATTTTAGCCCATCTTACAGGCTACTAAATTCAGGCAGCATCTCCCTTTGCTGCGTGCAGATTGAGCATTTTCCCTGCCAGAGATGGGTCCCTACAGGAGATAACATTTGAGCTAAATGGATCCAGGCTTGGGGGTGGGGTAGAGATGTGAATGTCTTCCACGCAGATACTCCTGTGTAACCATATGTAAGCCAGGTTGCTGGAAGAGAGTAACTACAGCCTTTCTCCCATCAGGAATTGTTCTGCAGAGAAAATGTCAGGCTCTGTACAAGGCTTGAGGGGTAAAGCACTTGCCTAGTGTCATGAAGCCCCGGATCCTCCTCAGCATCTGAAATAATAAAATGAGGCTGTTGTGTCTCTGGGATTCTGATGTTCTGATGAGAAGTGAGAACAGTTGACCAGTGGCATGGGTGAAGCCCAGTAGGTGCTGCTGCTGCTGCTGCTGCTGTGCAGGAGGTGGAAATACTTCTGGCAGCGTACTGAGTGCAGGCTGTTCAGGAAGGTTTGCCCTTCCCCTCCTAAGCAGAGATGTCCTCCTTTGTCTCCTGCAGCCAGCCTCACCCAGACTAGCAGCTCTCGGAGCACAGACTATGCTGAGAGTGCCGAGACAGCCCTGCGGGGCCCCAGAGCGCACTCATTGAGGATGGCGGGGTTGGTACACCTCTATCTGAGGTCCCTGGGAGGGGAGGGTGGGAGTCCCGGGGGTCATTTAGCCTTTACAGCAGAGCTCGCTGCCCCTGAAGACAGCAGATCTTTGCTAAGGCCAGAGCTGAGTCCAGCCAGGTTCTGGTCTCTGAACGTCCGGTGATACAGAACCCCAGGTGTCCAAAGGGAGTAGGTTCAAGAACAGGTTCTTGTAGGTTCATGGCTCCCTAGAGACCAGGTCCTCCGCGGCTAGCCTCCGTCACTCTCTCGTGGTCCTGCCGCCAGGGCCCCACAGAAACCCCCTCTCCCATCTTCTACAGACCTCTGTTTTGAGGGCACTCTGATGGGCATGCTGGGGTGTCAGCACCCCATCCCAGATGCCTGGTGTCTCATGTGGCTCTAGCTGGAAGAACATTAGACATGTGAGGCCTGGCTCCACACGCACTGACAGTGCATCAATTGACAAAGAGGTTGTGTGTTGGGTGCTCTATGGGTCCAGTAGTTTGAGACTGAGAATAGTTGATCCCCGTGGGAGATGATAATGGGACTCAAGATCACTGAGAAAATGTTGCCTTGTATGGAAATAAGGGCACAGAATAAAGAAACAGACCAGAACCACCCACTGACTTCCTGGGAGCCACTGGAGCCTTGGGTTTCTTTTATCTGCAAGGTGGGACTGTTGCCAAGTACCCTGGGTGGCAATTGGGACCATTCAAGTGCCTGTTTTCTTACAGCCCATGTGGCGGGACGTGGGGAGCAGGGTGCGGGCTGGTCATCTGCAGGCCTGGCTACGTTGCATTTCCCTTTCTGCCCAGACTCAGGACACCTGTTCAGCGGGAGCCGCCCACCTTCTCGGGGATCTCCACCAGGGGAGGTTTCTCTTTCAGGTAAGGAGAGAAAGAACTGGCAGAAAGAATTTGAAAGCTGTTTTAGGGTCTGGTGAGGCCCAGAGATTGTATACAAGCAAAGCCAATCATGAGCTTTGGGGGCCAGTGGACCTGTGTAAAAACTTCAGCCTTGGCTAAGAGACAAACATGCTTGTGTAGGTTTTTTCTGGTGTGAACTAGGGATGGGGTCGTTAGAGGCAGCATCGCTATGTCCAGTAGAGCCAGGCTTCAGCCGTACCCTCAGTAGGGCTTAGGCTCACTGACCTCAAGCCAGATCTGAGTCTGCTTCTACCAGGGCCTGGCTCAGCCCAGCGAAGTCTAAGGGAGAAACAAGGCTCTTGGACCTTCCAACCACCTGCTCAGCTCTTGGTCAGACACTGGCCCCTCCCTCCGGTTCCAGCAGGGCTTCCCACTGTCCCCACCCTGAGCACCAGGGCCAAGTAGCAGGTGACAAGCTTGGCTGCATCAGTGCTACGAGTCTGTGTCACTGCCATCACTGTTTTGTCGGCTCTCTTTGCAGATTACTTCTCTTTGCTGTCTGGCAGCCTCTCCTCCTCTCCTCTCCCTTCCCCGGCACCCTCAGTGGCCAGCTCCATAGTCTCCAGCTCCGGCTCCCTGCGCCACCGCAGGCCCCTCATCAGCCCTGCCCGGCTCAACCTGAAAGGGCAGAAGCTGCTGCTGTTCTCGCCTCCTGGGGAGTCGCCCAGCACCCCCAGCAGCTCGGAAGAGCACTCACCGCCCAATGGCAGCCTCTTCGTTGAGCCTCCCAAGCTCCCTCAGAGGACTCCCAAGCGGGACATAAAGGACACCATGGGTACGTGTAGGCCTGAAATGTGCAGTAGGTTACACCTTGGGGCCATGGGAAAGAAAAGGAGGGCATCAAATAGCAGGGCAGAGACTTAAGACATCTCTCGTGACCCACTGGAAACAAGTGCTGATCCCAGTGGTCATTGGGACCATCTTTGGTCACTCTTTGAGTACTAGACTTGCCAGCATGGCTCTAGTGGCCTTGAGCCCTTGAGGACGTGTCTCTTCACTGGCTGGTTTTTCTTTTCCTGCTGTAATAGAGTTGCAGGGTCTTCATCTTCTGGGACCTATGGAAAGTCCATTATGCATGTTGTGGGTCTATTTGTTTTGTCCACACTGAATTTTCATTATTAATTGGACTCTGCCCAGTGTGGTGGTACAACCCTTTAATCATGGCAGAGGCAGGTGGAGCTCTTCTACATAGTGAGTTCTAGGCCAGCTGAGGCTACAGGGACCCCTTGCCTCAAAAAGCCAATACAAAAAAAATTTTAGTTGGACTCTAAAACTTGTCCATGAGCTTTCTTGGGTCGATAAGAATGTTGCTAGCCGGGCGTGGTGGCGCACGCCTTTAATCCTAGCACTCGGGAGGCAGAAGCAGGCGGATCTCTGTGAGTTCAAGGCCAGCCTGGTCTACAGAGCGAGTTCCAGGACAGCTGGGGCTACAGGGAGACCCTGTCTCCAAAAGGACCAAAAAAAAAAAAAAAAAAAAGAACGTTGCTAGATTTGACCATGGGCTGAGTGTGGGGAGGGAGAGGGGAGGGAGTAGATTCTCCAAAGCAGCTCTGTCCTCAGCACAGATGCCATACAAGGACCTGGCCTTCTGTCGCCTGGAGCAGATGCCTGGTTTGGAACAGGCCAGCTCCCCTCTTCCCAAGACTGAAGCAGAGCTTCACATTGCTGTTGGTGGGGGCTGAGCCGTGAGCACCGGTGGGACTCGCTCTTCTTTCTGCAGACATGAGATCGATGCTGGCAAGAGACAGTGCCTGCGGCAGCCGGGCCATCAAGAAAGAGGATGACTCATCGCAGTCCTCCACCTGTGTAGTGGACACCACCACCAGAGGGTGCTCGGAGGAGGCTTCTCACTGGAAAGGTCTGTGACCCGGGTATAGGAGGCTGGAGGTGCGGGGAACAAATCCAAAGATCCCTTTCTGGGGAGTGTGGAGCTTGGGCCTAAAGCTGCGCAGTCTGTGATAGAGAAAACCTAGAGTAGCACAGGATTCAGCCACGCCAGCCCACGACTCTTGTGCTGACAGAGCACGTAATGAGGACAACAGGGATGGCACTGCCCTACGGAGAATGTGCCTGTGCTCTGTGACACCAGGCCACAGGCCTGGGTGCACAGTAGACTTCATGGCTGGGTGGATGCTGCGGTTGGGCTGGGCCTGCTTTCTCTGCTAACTGACCAGGTGGGGTTTGGAACTGTCCGTGTTTAACCCTAGGGATGCCCCTGGGCAAGGAGGCAGGGCACAGGTAGCAACAGAGACGGGCTAACAAATCAGGTTTACCTGGGAAGATGGTCTTGAACTGACCAGGAGCCAGCACTGCCCTAAATCCGAGAGACTAGGCAAGGTCACATGACCTTGAGGCTATATGGGACACACACCTAGGCCCCACTGTCTACTTCTGAGTTTTTGTTTTGTTTTGAGACAAGGGCTCATGTAACCAGGCTGGCCTTGAACTCACTGTGTAGCTGAGGATGACTTTGAACTCCTGATTGTCTAGCCCTTACCTCTCAAGTGCTGGGATCATAGGATGTGCCACCAGGCCCAGCCATGTCTACTTCTTATCTCTGAGACTGGAACAGGGCAGCCCCCACCAACTCCTGTTTCTTCATCTGTAACATGGGTGTCCTGATCATCCCCTTATCGCCCTGTGTGGTCACAGGCTCTGGAAGGCTCCACCTTCAGGGAAGCAGAGCTGCAGCAGTACCTTCAGGAGGGCCCCAGGTCCTTCACACAGGGAGGGCTTTGTGGAGGAAGATTGGGTGAGGGCCTGGCCTGCTAGAGGATGGGTGCCCTGAGATGGGGCTGATTCCCCAGCCCTCCTTCCATCCAGAGGATTCGGGTATCAGCCATACTTTGTGACTGGGTGCCCTGCTCTTACAGGGCGTGTTGGCCCCTCCCTGGTCCGAGGCCTCCTGGCTGTGAGCCTGGCTGCCAATGCACTGTTCACCTCCGCCTACCTGTACCAGAGCCTGCGCTGACCATCCAACGTCCCGAGCGACCCTCTGGAGCACAGTGCCTGGGTTGTGCTGCGTCCACCACTGCCGCTCAGATCCCTCCTTGAGGGGCTCTGCCTCTGCCTTGACACCAGGGCGACTGACCTCCTGGGTTGAGACCCTGACCTCAGGATAGCCATTCTCCTCCCCTGACAGACAGCAGCCAAGCAGGTCTGAGGTCACGCTCTTTGCCTACCACCTCGGCTGATGTCAGGTTGTTTGGTGCTGACACTCTGGCCCCAAAGCCAGGGATCTCTGACAGGCTGCCTGGCTCCCAGCAGCACGAATACTACTGTGACACAATGGGAGCTGATGGGCTGACTGCCGTGCTCCAGCTCACCGAGTCTCATCTTCGTACTGTACTCCTAGACTCCAGGGGTCTGCCTCGAGCCCCGCCACGACGGAAGAATGCCCCTGGATGGTGGTAGCAGGGAGCCTGAGTCACCTCATCCTCATCGCTGCCCACTCTAGAGAGCAAGCCTCCCCAGCTAGGCATCGCTGTCTCGTCTTGCCCCTGACAGCTGGCTCCAGGCAGGGCCGAGCAGGTAGAGGAGCTGGGGCTCTCGGGCCCCTCAGGACCCGTGCTAAGGACCTGACCTCCTGCTTCCCCTGACTGCTACCATGTGCACCTGTTCTGTGACTTCTTGTGACCTTCCTAGCAAGCAACCCCATTACCCTTTTGTCCAAGTCGTTCCTTGAAATTACCCACAGGGTCCTTTCCTGCCCTCAGTCCCCCAGGAGCTGCACAATTCCCTACCCCAAGCCCATTCCCCTCCCCTTCCTGCTGCCGCCAGCCTGGGCTCCACATGACTTCTGGCTCCCCGTCACCTCAGCTGCCCTTCCTCTCTACCACTGCCTCCCAGGGAAGCTGCAGACTTGCTGGGGCACGTCCATCCAGCCCCATCAGGAGAAGAAAGGAACCTTGGCTTGACACTGGCCCTTAGATACTGTGGGGCCATGTGTGCTTGCAGGACTTAGCCCAGGCATGTGTGCGTGCGTGTGTGCGTGCGTGCGTGCTTGCGTGCGTGTTATACCACTTGGGACTCATGGGGAGGGGCATGGGGCAGGAGAAGGGTCTTCACTGTCATTCAGGGACAAAGTTTAATTTTATTTTTCTACACATTTTTGCCAAGTGAGGTATGTGCTTTGAAGCAGATGCCCCAGTTCTCTCTGCCAGGGAGGCTGTTTTCTTAAGCTCTGGGTGCTTTTTAGTACTTTTTTTTTTAAGATGTGGAAGGAAGCCAGGTGTGGTGGCGCACGCCTTTAATCCCAGCACTTGGGAGGCAGAGGCAGAAGGATCTTTGTGAGTTCAAGTCCAGCCTGTCTAAAGATGGGGAAGGAGACCTGACACAGCCTCCACCCCTGGTCTGGGCAGCCGGAGTCAAGACTCTCAGGTGTCCAACTGCCGCCGCGGGCTCCATGGAGGTGCACCCTGGGGTCTCCATTTGTACAGTGGGTATGTTTTTAAATTTTACTTCTTCCTTAATAAAAACCAAACTGTTCCGCAGTGTCCTTGTCTCCAGCCTTGAGGAAGCACCCAGGCAGGGGCTGCAGGCCCTCTGGCAGCACCTCCAGACCAACCTGGCACCCAAGAGCAGCGGCCCTGCACCCCGTGCACCCAAAAGGGCTTTTGCTAAAGTTTTGTTTTTTTGTTTTTTTTGTTTTTTTTTCTTACAAAGGGGGTGGGGAGAGAAAAACCTTAAAAAAAAAAAAAAAAAACATCGTCAGGCTGTGCTGTCTTCATTGCTCCGCTCAAACTCCCGGGAGGGAGGGCTCAGCAGGGGTGGGAAGGGGCCACTTAGGGGCGAGCTGCTAGACATGTCATGCTCTTGTAATCCACACCCAGTGGGCCCATCGACCAACAGATTGGTGTTGCCTGAGCTAGGGCACACATGGAAGACATGAGCCCCAGCCCCCAGGCTTCACGGTGGAAGGGTAATCTAGTGTCATTTCCATTGCTGTGGTAAAGCATCTGGACCAAAAGCAGCTTAGGGGAGGAAAGGGTTTATTAGGCTTACACCTCCAGGTCACAGTTGACCACTGAGAGAAGCCAGGGCAGGAATTCCCAGGCAGGTCTACAATAATCCACGCAATATTGCCTCTGACCAAGGAACTCATTTCACAGCCACAGAGTTTGGGCAGGAACTGTAGAAGATGCTGCTGGCAAGCAAGCAGCCTGATGCTTAGCTAGCTTGCTCATAAGTTCAGGGCTGCCTAGGAAATACTGCTGCCCGAGGTGGATTGGACCCTTCTATATCAAGACACCTCCCACAGGCCAATCTGATATGTAGGACACTCCTCAGTTGAGATTCTCTTCCCCCAATGATTCTGGGTTGTGTCAGGTTGGCAGGTAAAGCTAACTAGGTCATAGGAGGTTGGCATGTGCCAAAGACCTGATCAAGCCCACACAATAGCTCTGGGTCCCCCAAGCTACAGCTCAGCACCTGCAGGTACAGAATGGGATGCTACCTGAAAGACTGGGAAGGCAAGGGTACGACATGGTTCACTCACAACCCATCCCAACTTTCCTTGGGAAGTCACCAGCCATTGCTTGACTCTACCCCTAGGCCCACTTCAAGGCTACCTGTGAAGTAAGTGTAATGTCTGTCACTTTTTTTTTTTACTTTATTTTGTATGTGTATGAATGTACTGCCTGCGTGTAGGTTTGTGCACCTGTGTCTTGCAATGTCGCGGAGGTCAGAAGAGGGTGTCGGATTCCCCTGGAACTGGAGTTAAAAACGGTTCTCAGCCACCATGTGCATGGATCCTCTGCAAGAGCAGTCTGCACTCTTAACCACTAGGCCATCTCTCCAGACCCTTTATTTTTATATGTATGGGTATATTGTCTGCATGTGAGTATGCCCATGTGCAATCAGTACAGGTTCAGAATCCCCCAGCTAGAGTTGTGAACCATTGCTACCTGCCACATGCATGTTGGAAACCAAACCTGGGTCCTCTGTGAAACAGCTAGTGCTCATAACTGGGGAGCGATCTCACTACTCCATCACTGTTTTGATAGTTTTCTGAGCAGGGCCTGTGTGTGTTTTATATTGGGTAATTACATATTGTGTTCAGGGCTCACCCTGTGCGGCCACCTTAACCCTTTCCTTGCTACATCCTGTGGCACCACTTCACAAAGACTTCCCCTTATCAGTATTTCTGTCCTTGAGCTTTTGAAGGACTTGAGATTTACCAGATTTCAAGTTGATGGGGTTGACCGTGGCTCCCTGGCCAAGTGTGAGCTTGGCATGCCAGAGATTCATTCAAAGCACTGCAGAAAAAAATCAAGTAGATGGCCAGCAAGGTGCCTGGAGAGGATAAAGAGAACTTCCTCCAAGCCCGAAGACCTAAGGTCAGTTCCCAGAGGTCACATGGGGGAAGAACTGGCTCTAGCAAGTTGTCCTTGACTGCCACACCTGTGTGCTGGCATGAGCACATGCAGGCAAAATGTATGTGGATGGGCCAACTAGATGGCGTAACGGGTAAGGGTGCTTGCCACCAAGTCTGGCAACCCTGATTGCAATCCCTGGAACCCACATGGTGGAAGGAGAAAACTGTCTCAAGTTGCCTTCTGACCACTGCCTGTGAATGCATATACACGCACAAGCAGGATTTCTTTAAATCAAGCTGGGCCCAGGCATGGTTCGATCAGGAGGCAGAGGCAGATGGATCTCTGAGATGGAGGCCAGCCTAGTCCACACAGCAAGTTCTAGGCCAGCTGTGACTACTCTGGAGACCCTGTCTCCAAGAAAAACGTCGAGAACCTACCTTTTCTCTGTCTTGTTCTTCCCCTTCCCTCATCTTACAATTCACTCGAAAAGGCACTAGGGACAGGTATGGTGACTGACTCCTGTAATCTCTACTCTGAAAGCTGAGGCAGGAGGATTGCCATGAGTTCCAATCCATCCTGGGCAACAGATTTGAGGCAAAAGATGGGGTGGGAGGAGGTATCATGTAGCAGCTCCCCTGGGCTCACACTGAAGGGGTACATGGAGGGGTCAGCTAGGCAGAGAGGAAGAGGTGGCCCCTTGTTATCTCCTTGAGGTCAGGGACACCAGTCAGTGCTGCATCCTCAGGACATGGGATACCCCTTGGATGTCAAATGTGAGGTGTGTGATGGTGCAGGAGCACACCTGTAACTACCCCTTGGTGGTCTCACATCACTAATGCTGTATGAGCAGGTGACAGGGCATCCCAGAGAGAATAGACCTATTTCATGTTTCTGCCCTGGCCACTGGGAGAAACAGACCAACTTTAATTTCAGTGAGAGGCAGGATGAAGTGCATGCGATTTGAGGGCCTGCATTGCCCAGTTGGGGACCTGGTGAAGCCCCAAAGGAGTGGCTAGGTATGGGCAGAGGTGGCAGCATTGGGCACAGAGGAACTGTGCTCCCAGCACAAAGGGAACACAGCTCCGAAATTGATTCACTTGCAGAGTGGGAAGTGAGAAGTAGGAAGTCTGGGAAAATGGAAACAGTTGTAGCAAAACAAGCCTTGATGCCCAGCACCAGTGGTACCCAGGAGCACAGGTTATGCTACACCTGTTCCTATCAGAAAGGAAAGTGAATTCCTCTGGGCTTTGTGTCTACCACACTTCCAGCTGCCACCTACCTCCTGCACTGCCTCACATTGCCACCAGGGGGCGCTTGGTGCTTCCTGGAACCCAAACCAAAGGCCTAGAGGTGAGGCTACAGATGCTTCGAGAAAAGGGCTGCACTGAACTGAGCAGGGACAGATGCTCACACAGATGAGGACCCACCGCAGCCTCCAGCCCTGAGGAGGCAGGAGCTTCACAGACAGGCACTTGGGATTGCACTATGTGGACATCCAATGCTGGCACTGAACCAGAGACAAATCTGCAGGAGCCCAGAGCACGAGCTTCCAGGCCAGTGAGGTGGATTCGGGGGGGGGGGGGGG
>VZQC01006857.1:857676-939979 GCA_009823505.1 Rhizomys pruinosus
CCCTTCCTTCCTCCCTCCCTCCCTTCCTTCCTCCCTCCCTCCCTTCCTTCCTTCCTCCCTCCCTCCCTTCCTTCCTCCCTCCCTCCCTTCCTTCCTTCCCAGGTTCTCCCTATAGCCCCAGCTGGGCTGGAATTCACTATGTAGACCAGGCTGGCTTCAATCTCACAGAGATCCACCTGCCTCTGCTTCCCTAGTGCTGGATTTAAAGGTTTGCACCACCACACCTGGCACCTACCTTTTATTTTAAGACAAAATCTGGTTAAATTGCTCAGCCTGCCTTTGAGCTCACTCAGTAGCCCAGACAAGCCTTGAACTTGCAATCCTCCTGAGTAGCTGGGATGGACAGGCCTGCACCACCAGGCTTGGCTATTTTGTTTTAAACTGGCTGAACAGATCTGCACTGGGAATGACTCATCATCTTCTGTTGCTGCCACAGAAAAGTACTGCTCTATGTCTAGAGCAGAAATGTCCAGTCCTGCAATGCCCAAAGACTATTCTAGAATAACTAAAATAATGACTCAAGAACAAGTTATGGGAGGTCAGTCTGCCTCATGGATAGAAACACTTTGTGTGTGTCTGTGTGTCTGTGTGTCGTGTGTGTCTGTGTGTGGAGGTCAGAGGACAACCTCAGGTGTCTGCTTTCCCTTGTTTTGAACCTGTTTCCTGGTCACTGCTGTGTTCTCCAGGCTTATTGCCCCGCGAGCTTCTGGGGTTCCCCTCCTTCTACCTCCCATCTCATGGTGGGATTCCAGATGTGCATTACGTGACTGGCTTTTATGTGGGTTCTGGAGATTTGAACTCAGATCCTGTTTGCACAGCAAGCACGTTATCCCTAAACTATCTCTCCCATCCCGGCATAATTATTTTCTATGTATTAATTTATCCTGTTGACTATTAAAAGAAGAGCATTATTGGCATTGTCCTATTACGTCACGTTAAGTCACTTGCCTCACGTTACCCAGCTCCACAGTTGCAGCACAGGCAATTTGGCTCTGGGGATTCGTGGTCTGGGTTCACCACACTTTTTCTTGGTCAGAGTGTAGGTACTTGAGCTAAGTACTTACTTTCAGCCCAGCCTGGAAGGGTGGCATTGTAGAAACAGATGGCTGGAGTTCTTTGTGGAAGGGCTTCTTGCTCCTGCCCACCTGTGACCAGGGCTCAGAGCAGCTGCCCGAGATAACCCTGCCTGTGGGCATGTGTGGGTGTCAGCGGTGAAGCAGAACAACGACACTTAATGCTGCATCCGGGAGACATTGCGGAAGTTGGTTGGCTTCAGAAGGGAAGTTCTGCTGGAGAAGGCTCCCAGAACCTGGGGCTGCAGGCCTGGCCCAGCCTGGTCTCCAGGGAGCAGCCCTACCCTTTCAGGGCTACCACCTCCTTTCCCTCCCATCAACTGCTGGGGAGGGGTGTGTGTGGGCGGGGAGGCAGACTGCTCTTAGTTCGAATCTCCAAAGAGCTCAGGTGAGCAGTTAAGTTCCCACAGCTAAGGGACCACTGTTCTTAGGATTGCTGTAAATTCTCCACCTTGTTGGGCATGGTGGTGCATGCCTTTAATCCTAGCACTTGGAAGGCAGAGACACGCGGATCTTTGTGAGTTCAAGGTCAGCCTGGTCTACAGAGTGAGTTCCAGGACACCTGGGGCTACAGGGAGACCCTGTCTCGAAAAGACCAAAAAAAAAAAATTAATAAAATAAATTCTCCACCTTAACCAGTTCATTTTACTTCAGTTCAAGGGGAAACTTGAGACAGCGTCCTCCAGAACACACATAGGACAACAGTTAAAAATAGAGTAAGAGATCAGAAACCAGAGAAAGGAAGGCAGGGGCCATGCTATTAAGGAACTTGAGGAACGAGGTCATCCTACTAGAATCTCAAATTTAGTTTGAGTTTCCTGGTACCCCAAGTAAAAAGGAGAAGACAACAAAAGCTCCTGTGGTTAGGCTCTCAGTGAGGAAGCATATTAGGGTTTTAGGAAGGTGAAATTTTTAAAATATTTTTATGTGGAAAAGTGTATTGCCTGAATGTGTATAAGAGCACCTGTGTCATACATTGCCCACGAAGGGAAGACGAGGATCCATGGAACTGGAGTATGGATGGTTGTTGGCCATCATGTGGGTGCTGAATCAAACCCAGGTCCTCTGCAAGAGTAGCTGGTGCTCTTAATCACTGAGCTATCCCTCCAGACCCAAAATTTCTTAGGAAAAGAGATTCACAATGATGACGTTAGAATGGAAGGTGAGGAGGTGAGTGAGCACTTGGAAGAAGTAGCTGCTCCTGACTGCGGCCTTCCCAGATGACACAGAGTCTTTTTTTTTGGGTCTTTTCGAGACAGGGTCTCCCTGTAGTCCCAGCTGTCCTGGAACTCACTCTGTAGACCAGGCTGGCCTTGAACTCACAAAGATCTGTCTGCCTCTGCCTCCCAAGTGCTAGGATTAAAGGCGTGCGCCACCATGCCCAGTTCAAATTTTTTTTTTTCTTTTTGGACTCAGAGTCCTTTTTAATGATGAAACTAACATGGAGGGTGCTGTGGGGACCAGAGAGAAGAACAGAAGCAGCACACCCAGCACTTGGTACCCTGGCCTCTGGCAGCATCTTGCACAGGAAAGGCATGATTTGAATCATTGTTATCCATGCATGCTTCTTAAATTTTTATACTTTTATTTTGAGGAAGGGTCCCACTATGTAGCCTTGACTGGCCTGGAACTCTCTACACAGACCAGGCTAGCCTCCAATTTACAGAGATCCATTTGCCTCTGCCTCCTATGTGCTGGGTTGAAAGGGCTGCGACACCATGCCTGGTGGCGTAATCTTTCTACCATGTGGATTCCGGAGATGGAACTTGGGCCATCAGGCTTGGCAGCAAGTGGCTTTATCCACTGCACCATCTCTTTGGCCTCCTTCCTTCCTTCCTTCCTTCCTTCCTTCCTTCCTTCCTTCCTTCCTTCCTTCCTTCCTATTTCTCTCTCTCTCTCTCTCTCTCACTCTCACTCTCTAAACAGGGTGTCCCATAACCTACGCTGGCCTCAAGCTTGCTGTACAGCGTCTGTAGTATGACTCAGAACTCCTGATCCTTCTGCCTCCACGTCCTGGCTGCCAGGATGCTAGGTGTTCCCCACCACATCTAGTTTACATGGTTCTAGGCATTGAACCCAGGGATTCAGCATCCCCATCTGACTGTCTTACAAAGATCTCTGAATACCAGGGAACTGTGTTGAAATTGCAGTCTAGACAAAGCAGGATTAGGGACAGGTGTTAGCACCGTCTGTGGTTTCAGCAGGCACATTTTCTCCCTGAAATGTTCCCAGAATCTCCTTGGCTTGGGGTGGAAACCCTCTGACGCCACCCAGTCATCAGGGCCTGGGGTGGAGGTGAAGCCTTGGAGAGAGTGAGTGTACATTCCTTGGGACAGACACGACATGGCCCTTCCACTCAACTCCTTTGAGAGTGTCCAGTTGAGTCCAGAGCCTGCAGCCCCTATCTGAGACAGCTGGGTCCATGTAGCAACTGGCACTAAACCTTCTCTCCTAGCTAGAAATGTCGGTGTCTGACCGTGGGTGGTCAGGACTGAGCCAAGGTTTCTCCTGAATTGTCAGTGATTCTTCACCCTCAAGTCCTCATCCATCTTCTACCATGGGGACAATAACTACTTCATGGAGGGGAGGAGAGGATACCAAGGCCCCAGGTCTGACCCCCAGCACTAAACTTTACCACCCAGCTGAGATTGGAAAGAACAGATGAGTTAAACACCGGATGGCTCAGCCCCTAAAATATCCTAGAAAGTTATGAAGTCACTATAGCGATCATGGGAGAGAGCCAGCTCTCCACTGAATGTGTTTGGTTTGGTTTGGTTGGGTTGGGTTGGGTTGGGTTTTGAGGAAGGGTCTCACTAGGTAGCCCAGGTTGGCCTTGTACTCACAGAGACTGCTTGCCTCTTGAATGCTGGGATTCAAGCCAAGTTTGTAAGGGACCTTTGAGCCCTCCAGGCTGCCTCGTTTGCCAGGCGGCCAGCACTGCAGCGGCAGGTCTTGGGTCCCTAGGGCTGCAGTCACCCTTTTCTTCTCCGGTCCTCTAGTTCTCCGGAGGCTGTTTCTGAATGTGTCATGGGCTCTTTGGATCTTTATTTGGTTGTGTGTCTTTGTATCAAGAGAAACCCCTTTTTTTTTTTTTTTTGGTCTTTTTTGAGACAGGGTCTCCCTGTAGCCCCAGCTGTCCTGGAACTCACTCTGTAGACCAGGCTGGCTTTGAACTCACAAAGATCCGCCTGTCTCTGCCTCCCAAGTGCTAGGATTAAAGTTGGATTAAAGGCGTGCGCCACCACGCCCGGCTGAGAAACCCTTGTGTTTAAACAGTGTGAGCTGCTGGGTCCAGAAGCACAGCAACCCTGCTGAGCGGCTGAGGGGGTGGGCGGGGCTGGAGAGGCGCGAGGGACCTGTTGTTTTTCCTGTTGTAAGTAAAAAGGAAACAAAGTGGGAAGTGGAGTGTGCGGGCTGTCAGCAGGCGGGCGGGTGCGGCCTCGCTGTTCCGCCTCCGGCTCACTAGCGCCCTGCGCCCCAGCGCTGGAACGCAGGGCCGAGCTGCTCCCTGGCTGCCTCGGATCGACTCAGACGCGCTCCGCTGGGATGCACCAAAGCTCTCCACCTGGCCGCCTCGCGGATCCCGGACGGGTAAGCGCTCTGTCCCGACGGCGTCCCGGAGGTGGGAGGAGGCTTCAGGCAGCCAGGGGCCAGCTTGCCTGCAGGTTCCCAGCATGTACAGCCAGGACCTGGGACCCACGGGGGTCTGGTCGTGGGGCTCTGGGACTGAACTGCCCTCCGGGCCCCCAGCAACCCCTGAATGCGCATCTCCCCTGCGAGCATCTTCCCCACACCAGTGCCCAGATCAGCTGGACGAGGGGCTCTCCAGCTAGGCGGAGAATCTGCACTGAGCTCCCGGGATCCCGCCGGGCAAAGAAGTGCAGAGCCCTGGGCGCTGTGGTCCGAGCCGGACGAGCAGCTCCCGCCCCAGGTGGTCCCGGATCAGCGCCCTGAGCCAGGTGGATCGGGTGCACCAGGCACCCCCCGGGACAGGAGCTTCCAGCTCCTCTGCGACCTGGCCCTGCGCATCCTCCAAGCTTCGACCACCGGAGATCAGGGCTAGATTGGGGCCGAGGTGGACGTTTCTGGGACCCATCCCTCCCTCACCTCCAGATCTGCCGTTCACCACCCGTGTTTAGTACCTAGCGAGGGCGAGATCGGCCTCCAGATCTGCGGCTGAGCTCGGGTTAGGCAGGCAAAACCGCCTCCAGCTTTGCATTTCCGGACTCTTTTTTTTTTAAATACTCTTACCCGTAATTCAGCCTGAATGAGACTCTTTTTTTTAAATTCAGTTTCCTGTTTTTA
Source organism: Rhizomys pruinosus (assembly GCA_009823505.1). Taxonomy (NCBI): domain Eukaryota; kingdom Metazoa; phylum Chordata; class Mammalia; order Rodentia; family Spalacidae; genus Rhizomys; species Rhizomys pruinosus. The sequence continues at coordinate 863,055 of VZQC01006857.1, forward strand.
TAAGGCTTTCCCTTCTGGACCTCATTCTCCATAGGTAGAGAGGAGGGGACAGAGATCACCTTTTCGTGGGCCCCCAGGTTGGGGACGGGTGGGAACATGGGGGAGTCAGAGAGCTAGGGAAGGGCGAGGAGGACTTGAGTACTGGGGGGTGTGGGATGGTGGGGGCTGGAACTGGGATTTCCGGAGCCTAGGCGCCCACGCGCTGTGCCTGGCTTAGCCCCCTTAAGGTCCTTCCAGTTTGCAGAAGGAACCAGGAGCCCTCTGAGCAGCTCCTAGGCTCCTCTGGGAGCCTCCAACCCCACAAGAGTCTCGGGGAAGCTTCGGTGTCCAGGCTCAGAGAGCTCACCCCAAAATGTCCCCTGAGAATTGAGGCACAGTCCTGCATTTATGTGAAGTGATTGTGCCTTGGGAAAGGGAGGTACATTCCATTCCCCCATCAGGCAGGCTCACTCCTCTTTCCAAAGGAAAGTGAGGTCTTATCCACCAGTACCCCCTGTTCTCTTCCCTGAAACTACCGGTTCCCCAACGTCCCTGGGCTTCTTGTCAATTGACTGGTTCCCAGGGACTTTCCCCACAACCTATGTCATTTTACATGTTTTTGCAGTTGAACAGTCAAAGGAGATGAGTGACAAATGTCTCATTTTTCAGTTGAGGAGACTCAGGTTCAGAAAAGTTAAATCATCCACCAGTTGCAGTTTGCAAGTAGCTGATCCATAATCCTAGCCCTTGGTCTGGAATCATCTGAAGATATGAAGTTCTAACTGTTCTCTTGGTGTGGGGATGGTAAGACCTAGAGACATCCTTCTAGAGACTGAGCTGCTGAGGTCCCCTAATGTTCCCTGTATTATCCACCCTGTTTGGCATCATAAATAGGGACCAATGTTCTTTTGATTGAAGAGACTGTGGCCAAACACAGGAGATTGAATCAGACCTTGGTGAGTAGAAAATGCCAATGCCTTAGCATTTCTGTAGCCTGCTGGAGTGGCGCATCATGATGTCAGGGTGCTCTGCTTCCCAGCTGGGGAGATGACTACCTGCTAAATTCTGCCTGGCTTCTCTTTGGGAATTCTCACAGACCCCCAGTGATGGAAGATGCTAGAGGTGTGGGCGAGGAGGAGTGCTCTGAAAACCCCACTCCTTGTTCTAAAGACTGCCAAGCTCAGGACCCTATGAGCCACTGTCTCCATCCCCACTGCTTGTGTTCAGAGCACCAGCCACACTTGTATAATAGAGTGCCGTGCTCCAGAGGCAGTCCCGAATGCACCAGTGCCTCCTGCAGAACAAGCTGCACTTCTATAGCTCAGTCCATGTCCTCCATGCTGAGGAGCGGCTCCAAAGCCTGCCTGGGTGCTCTGCTGTGGGTTCCATCCTCTCTCTCTGTAGCATTGACCACGTGCTCTGAGATCCCACTGGGGCCAGGGACTATGCCAAGAACAAGGCGGGGTGGGGAGGGCTGCTGCTCCCTGGGGGGCAGAGGGAGGTGTCACAGGACAGAGATCCACAAATAGAGAGCAGCCAGAGTGGTTGTGGAGGGTAAGGGGTCGCTTCCTGCTTCACTGTGTTTTTCTTCAATTGCACAGTTAAAGGGAGAAGTGAATATGCAAGTTGTGAAGCGGTTCCCTTTTGGCCAGCTGTTTTTTTCAAAATCATTTTTGTTTAGAGAGCAGTTCTCTCCCCCTCTGGGCCAGCTGCAGGGTTCAAGGACCCGTTAAATGTTTTGTTAAAGTGGGACCTTGAAAAATTCTGACTTTCCTCAGAGAACATATGCTTCCCAGGAGGTCTGATTTCTGGAAGGGACGGTCCGGTCCAGAAGGCAAGTGCTTCTGTAAAGATGGGCTAAGGGAGCCCTGTAGCAGGGCCTGTGCCTCAGGGATGAACAGAACCTGGAGGACAATGGGAGCCTGGCTTGTTTGGGCAGTGAGCAAGACACTGGCTTTGTGGTAGAAACAGCATCTCAGAAACCATCTTGTAAACAACGCAGGTTGCAAATCTCTCCTTGGTCCTGCAGTTAACACTCAGCCTGAATGGTCATTAAAGTAGCTGGTGGAAATCCCCAGCCATCATATCAGAAATATAGCCAGTTTCAAGGTGGAAAAAAACACCAGCCCAGGAACCTCCCCAATCTTCCTTTTCAGGCAACCCCTGTGACTTTCTGTGGGGTGCATCAAAATATGACCCACTCTGCGCCGCCCCCCTCCAGTGCCTTCCTTTGGGCCTAAGAAAGTTCCCCTTCCAGCTGAATATGCATGCAAACCCTTTTCCTCTCAAGAAAAGACAACCTCAGGGAAGGCAGGCTGCTTCTGGGATGAGCGCTCTGCAAGGACGCTCTAGCTTTCTGAGCTGGGAGTGATGGGCCAGGGTGAAGGGTGTGGCAGGTCTGAAGTAAGACTCCCTCCTGTCCAGTGGTTCTCATGTGGACTCCCTCCTGTTCAGGTTCAGTGGCTCTAATGTGGACTCACTCCCGTTTGGAGGTTCTAATGTGGACTCCCTCCTGTTCAGTGGTTCTAATGTGGGGACTCACTCCTGTCCAGGTTCAGTGGTTCTAATGTGGACTCACTCCTGTTCAGTGGTTCTAATGTGGACTCACTCCTGTTCAGTGGTTCTAATGTGGACTCACTCCTGTTTGGAGGTTCTAATGTGGGGACTCCCTCCTGTTCAGGTTCAGTGGTTCTAATGTGGACTCATCCGTTTGGAGGTTCTAATGTGGACTCCCTCCTGTTCAGTGGTTCTAATGTGGGGACTCACTCCTGTCCAGGTTCAGTGGTTCTAATGTGGACTCACTCCCGTTCTGTCGTTCTAATGTGGACTCACTCCCGTTCTGTCATTCTAATGTGGACTCACTCCTGTTCTGTCATTGTAGTGTGGACTCACTCCTGTTTGGCGGTTCTAATGTGGACTCACTCCTGTTCAGTGGAAATGGCTTCCACTTAGAGAGAATGTAAAGAGGCAGGTAGGGAGCTGCAGGAGAACTGAGGAGAGGCCCAGATGGGGAGCAGTCTGTTTCCTCGGTCCTGGTAGAGATGCTGCTGTGTTGGTGCCTGTGACTGCTGTAACAAAGAAACAACAACAGAATTTTTAATCTGGAAACCAGGGTTTGTTTGAAATCAGGGTATCACCAGGACTGTGTCCCATCCGGGGCGCTAAGGGAAGATGTTTCATTGCTTCTTCTAACTTGCATGGCACCAAGTGGACCTGAGCTTGTGACTTCACCTATCCCAGCTTTGTGTCTGGCTTCATAAGGCCAGCTCCTCCTGCCTGTGTCCTGTGTCTCTTATAAAGACACTTGTCCCTGGGTATAGGACCACTCACAAAAACTCATGAGGAAGGGAAGTCATCTTTTTCTTATTTTTAAGACAGGGTCTCCCTGTAGCCCCAGCTGTCCTGGAACTCTCTGTAGACCAGGCTGGCCTGGAACTCAGAGATCTGCCTGCCTCTGCCTCCCAAGTGCTAGGATTAAAGGCGTGCACCACCATGCCTGGCTTAAAGACGGTTCTTAGCTGCCATGTGGGTGCTAGGAATTGGGGGCTCTTAACCACTAAGCCATCTCTCTAGCCCCACAGCTAGCTTTTTTACTTGAGTTCTATGAACAGAACTCAGGTGAAGTGCTTTAAGCACTTGACCATCTCCCCAGCCCTAGAGAAAGGGTCTTTGCAGATACAACTAAACTTAGCCGACCATGGCGGCTAAGAACCGTCTTTAAGCTGGCTGTGGTGGCACACACCTTTGATCTTAGCACTCGGGAAACAGAGGTAGGTGAATCTGAGTTCAGGGCCAGCCTGGTCTACAGAGTGAGTTCCAGGCTAGCTGGGGCTATAGGGAGACCCTGTCTCAAAAAAAATTTTTTTTAATAAAAAAAAGCTAGCTGTGTGTGGCAGTCTCAGCACTGATGAGACAGACAGGCAGATCCCTCCAGCTCATTGGACCACCCGGCCAGCCACAGTCATGAATTTCAGACAAATGATAAACTGTCATGGGCTGGTAAGGTGGCTTAGCAGGTAAAGGTGCTTAGCAGGTAAAGGTGCTTGCTGCCCAGAGTTGCAACTCTGACACCCTGAGTTCCATCCACAAAACACACATAAAGATGAGAGAACTGACTCCACAAAGTTGTCATCTAACCTCCATACATGTGGATGGCATGTGTACCCCCATCATACACATATTTTTATTACTATTAATAATTAGTATTATAAGGCCAGGCATGGTGGCATACACCTTTAGTCACTTAGTGCACCTTTAGTACTTAGGAGGCAGAGGAAGATGGATTTCTGTGAGTTCAAGTCCAGCCTGGTCTATAAATTGAGTTCCAGGCTAACCAGAGCTACACAGTGAGACCTTTTCTCAAAACGACAGCAGCAACAACAAAAACCCTATCTCAAAATAGGTAGGATGAGGAACAACACTGAAGTCCTCTGGCCTACACACACACACACACACACACACACACACACACACACACACACGAACATGAACACATGCATGTAAGGGCACACTGAAAAGAAAGACTCAGCTGGGTGTGGTGACACACGCGCCTTTAATCCTATCAGAGGCAGAGGCAGGCTGATCTCTAAGTTCAAGCTCAGCCTGGTCTGTATAGCGAGTTCCAGGCCAGCTGGGGCTACCAGGAGACCCTGTCTCAAAAAGACACCCCCCCCAAAAAAAAAGGCTCTTTCTCCACATAACTACTTTTTCCAATCAGCACCCAGGTTCCAGGTTAAGACACACAGGGCATAGCTTTTGGGAGGCAGCCCGCCAGCCAGTGTGCTATAGAGCAAAGGAAAGAATTCTGTATGCATTTTCTAGGGCATGTGTAGAGGGCTGCTCCTGCCCAGATCTTCCTCTTCCCCCAGGTGACCCTCCCTTAGGTGGGGACTCCAGTCCCCAGTGATCTCTGCTCACCACTTTCCCAACCTCCTTCCTGCTTCTCTTTCCCCCGACTTTGACAGCTGGCAGCTATTGGCCTTCCTGGTGCCCCCAACTCCCCTCCCCCAACCCATCCCCCAACCCCTTCCCCCTTATCCACACCCCTGGTTCCAGGGAAACAAATATCTGGGGCTTCCATGGGAAAGAGCCACTTGACCCCCTCCTTCCAGCACATTCCTTCTCTTTACAGCACCTGCTTGCCCAGTGCCGTCTCTGCCATCAGAAGAGGTGACAGCAGGGCCTTTTTATTTTTGCCACTGTGTCCCCATGTTCCATAGGGACTGTAATTTGTCTTACAGAACCAGAAGATTTTGTGAGATGGAGCTTGGGGTGCTTGAAGCAGCCTGGGGAGCCCTAATTACTGAAGCCTGTAGGAAGTGGAGGCTAAGGAACCTGATGGCTTGGGGGCCCCAGGACAGCCTTGGCAGTGCCTACCTTGCTTTTTGTCATGAAAACTGCAAGAAGCATTCTCTTACAAATAAGGAAGGAAAAGCAGAAATCTGTTGAGGAAACTTCGGGAAGTCCTCTGTGTAGAGGTGGGGGGGGTGTGTGTGACAGTCAAGGCAGGTCTGCGCATGGAAGCAGAGTCAAGACTGGGTTTCTCGTTTGAGGGTGGTTGATGCTCTTAGAGATGGTCTTTCTGTTCAAATGGACTATGCCGTTAATTGATCATTGGCATTTGGATTTGGGACTGTGTTCCTAGGGCAGGCGAATGAGCCTGTGGGTAGGGCATGTGGGCCTATAGACCAGATGAAGGGGCTTTGACAGGCTTTGGGCTCTTTGGGGGTCCAAGTCCCCTGGCAGTACTGCAGCCTCTGTGATTTAGAAAGGGGATAAAGATTATCCTAGAATTTTCCCAGGAACTGTTCTGTTTTCTGCATCCACACACTCCTTTGTGCTGCTTGAGAAACTTAGGTCAGGATTGGGCTATAGCTCAGTAGGTAGAGTGCTTGCCTGGCATGCGTGAAGTCCTGGTTTTATCCCCAGCACTTCATAGGCTGGCATGGTGATAGACACCTGTAATCTCCCCTCTTGGGAGACAGAGAGAAGAGGATCAGAAATTCAAGGTCATCCTTTGCTATATTGCCAATTTGAAGCCAGCCTGTGTTACAAGCAACCCTGTCTCAAAACAAAATACATACAGGGGCTGGAGAGATAGCCTAGCGGATGGGAGCACCGACGCTCTTGCAGAGGACCCGGGTTCGATCCCCAGCACCCACATGGCGGCTAAAACCGTCTGTGACTCCAATTCCAGGAGAACTCCAGTTCCAGGGGAATCCGAGACCCTCTTCTGACCTCCGTGGCATTGCACGACATGGGTGCACAGACCTGCATGCAGACACTACATTCATACACATACAAAAATAAATAAATAATAATAAAAAAAATATCAACTATATTAGATCATTTATTGGAGCTGCTCTAAATAATGTGTCAAAGAGGAAGAAATTAGATCTGCTTAAGACAAATTATACAATTAGAAAAGAAAATTCCACCAAAATTTAGCAATGTGGAATAGGATCCTTTGAACACAAATGATTTTAAGACAAGACAAAATGAAATAATTCCAAGCAGGAATGACTGACCAGTAGGAGAAATGGAGCCATTTCGCCTGTGTGATAGGAGCATGAGTGAAAATTATTTCATGAACAAAATAGATTAGCAGTTTGGTAGAGGGGTGTTGGCATGCTTGTCATAAACTTTAAAATACTCCATCCTACTTATCTGACTATGTAGAGAACCATAGGTTTTTCCTGTGCATGGCTTGAGAAATACCTCTAGATTATTTCTGGAATATTCCTAGAATGTTTCTATAACAGGCCTCCCTTCTCCAAGCAGGTTCAGTGACCATTCCACCATCAGTTCTCCAGCAGCCAGAGAGTGGGGGATGTATTTCCTATCATTGTCCTAAACAGAAGGGTCCAAACATTGTGTTCAATCCTAATTCCAATTGTGCTTTCATATTCATCTTACAGATTTCCTGGTAGGAATTGTCATGAGGCATCCTCTCATCCCCACCCTCACTAGTGTTCTAGGTATCTCCTTAATCGTGCCTCTAAACCCTGAGCCACAAGTTATTTTCTGGAAGTTCAGGTATGCAGACCAACATGGTAAGTGACAGAAATTGCCAGAGACATCCCCATGGGGAAGGGCAGGTCATAAAGTTGAACAATAACTTGCTGAACATGCCACTTGTCTGTAGGCCTCAGAAGCTATTGAGTTAATTGATCAGGGATCTCCCTTAAGGATAATGGGGAAACACTGCCAAATGGCTCAATTCCTAGGTTATCACAAAGTCTTTCATGAATGCTTGTTACAAGACAAGTTTCATGGGGGGAGGTAATGGGACAGGAAGAGTATTAACCACAAATGTACACATTCCTACCTAGGCAGGTCACCCAACCTTCCTATGGTATGCTTGGAATAACTTATCAGCAGTCCTAATTCTTCACTCATTGTCAACATTGGACATTTTTCTGAGTCTTAACAACAAAATGAGTAGACAGCTTATTCCAAACTATTTTGAAGACATTAGGTGTCTTAAGGAGAATAAACAACTTGTTGTCTAGCCTGGGACTAATGTTACCTGAGGGAAGATGAACCTTCAGATAGTGTAACTATATCTGTGCATTTGGAAACATGTCATTTAAGTTAAAGACATGCAGTTGTTTGAAGGCCTGTATTGAAGATTTGGTTGTATGACTTTAGTAATCTGGAGCTGTTATGATGCCAGTTTATCCTTGCACATCCTGCATAGTTTTCTGAGAGGCTTTCTGACAAAACTTGATGAACCCCAATCAAAATTCACATGACATTTTTCACATAACTAGAAGAAAATTCCTAAAATTCTCATGGAATAATACAAGACCCAAATAGCCTAAGCAATCTTGGCCAAAAAGAACAATTCTGGGGATCACCATACCAATATATTTTGTAATCTCAAACTATATTACAAAGTTATGCTTCTAAAAATAGTATGATACTGGCACAAAACGAGACATTTAGATTGATGGGACATAATAGAAGACCCAAACATGAATTCATACAATTTCAACCACTTGATATTATTAAAGCTATCAAGAATACACACTATGAAAAAGACAGCACCTTCCACAAATGGATCTGAAAGAACTGAATCTTCACCTGTAGAAGAATTAATGTAATCCTCATCTTTTGTCCAGCACAAAATTCAACTCCAAATGCATCAAAGACCCTAACATGAAACCTGAAACTGCTAGAAGAAAAGTAGGTAGTAACCTACAAGGGATAGGTGTCAGAAAGGGCTTTTTTAAATCAGACTTCAATTTCTCAGGCATTATTATCAACAATTGACATGTGGGAGCTTATTAACCTAAAGAGTTTCTGTACAGCAAAATAACAACCAAGGAAGTGAAGAGAAAACCCACAGATTGGGAAAGAGAAAACCCACAGAAAGTCTTCACCTGCTACACATCCAACAGTGGATTATTATCCAGAAAATACAAAGAACTGAAAAAAAAACAAAGAATCAAGATTATAAAAAAAGACCAAATAAAAAGATGGGTTAGTATTTTGTTGAGAATTTTTGCATTGAGAATTCTCAACAAAATACTTGCAAATCCCACACAGACCCATATCAAAAAGATCATACATTATGACCAACTTGAATTTATACCAGAGATGCAGGGATGGTTCATCATATGTAAATCAATAAATATCATAAAACACTAAATGTACTGAAAGAGAAAAACTACACAATCATTTCAATTGATAAGGGAAAAGACTGACAAAATCCAGCATCCCTTCATGCATAAAGTCCTAGAGGGAACTGGACTAGAGGGATCATTGCTCAATGTAATCAAAGCCATATACAAGAAAAACACAGCCAACATTATTCTAATTGGAGAAATGTTAGAAGCATTCCCCTTAAAGGCAGGAACATGCCAAGGGTGCCCCTATCACCACTCCTCTTCGATATAGTGCTTGAAACACTCACTAGGGCAATAAGGCAAGAAAAGGAAATAAAAGGAGTACTAATCAGAAAAGAGGAAGTTTAGTTATCCCTTTTTGCAGACAATATGATATTTTATCTAAGGGATGCTAAAACTCTACCAGAAAGCTCCTAGGAACTATGTCTTTAGAGACGGGTCTCCCTGCAGCTCCAGCTGTCCTGGAACTAACTCTGTTAGACCAGGCTGTGCCTTGAACTCACAAAGATCGGCCTTTGCCCCCCCTCTGCCCCAAGTGGCTAGGATTAAAGGCGTGCGCCACCACACCCGGCTTCATTTTCTGCCTCCTAAGAGCTGAGATTAAAGGCGTGGGCTACCATACCCTGCATGCACTCAGCCATTGTTGAGGGACATGCCCTTCATTTTCACTCGGACTTTTTTTTTTTTTGGTTCTTTTCGAGACCAGGGTCCCCCGTAGCACAGCTGTCCTGGAACTCACTCTGTAGACCAGGCTCGCCTTGAATCACAAAGATCCGTGCCTCTGCCTCCAAATTGCTAGGATTAAGGCGGCGCAACCCCACCCGCTTTGTTTTTTTCTTTATTATGCTGTATATTGCCTGCATGTAATAAGTGCACCTGTGTTTGGTGCAATGCTGAGGAGGTCCGAAGGGCATCAGATCCCTGGAACCGAAGTTACAGTTTTGTTTTTGTTTTTGCTTTTTGGTCTTTTTGAGACAGGGGTCTTCCTATATCCCTAGATGGCCTGGAACTCACTCTATAGTCCAGGCTGGCCTTGAACTCTCAGATCCACCTGCCTCTTGCTCCCTGAGTGCTAGATTAAAGTGTGACTAAAAATGCCCGGCTTCTTAAGATGGTTCTTAGCTGCCATGTGGGTGCTGGGAATTGAACCCAGGTCCTCTCCAAGGGTAGCTAGTGCTCTTGACTGCTGAGCCATCTGTCTAGCCCCCCCCCCCCCAATTTACTTATTGTGCTGGNTGTGTACACCACTTAACTGTTTTTTTTTTTTTTTGGAAGATCAGGATCCAACCTAGGGCTTTATTCATGCTAAGCAAACGTTCTTCCTCTAAACTATATCCCCGGCTCTCACCTGTTTCATTCAAAGGCTCTTGCTTTGGACAGTAACATGAAGCCACATGTCTATTTTTTCCAAACACAGCACCCCTGGCCCCTGAAACCATACATCTTAGGCTATGGCCACTTATTAGATTTGCTGCACTTAATTTGAAAACATACCACATTTCACTGGTTTCCAAATGACAACTGAGTTATAATATTCAAATATCTATCACACCAAACAATAGGAAGAAAAGACTCACGGAGGCAATTAGCCTGCTGACCCCGAAACCCTCAGAAGTAAGAAGTGTGGCTCACCCATGCTTACGTTAGCTCTGAAAATGAATATTTAGTGGGATTGTTTCTAGATGGACAGGTGAGGTGAGGAAGGGGGAGAGGAGGGAAGGAGTAGGGGATTTTGGTGTTTTTTTCCCCTAGAAAAAAAACTTCTCATGAACTAGATTATCTAAGACCAAGATCTTGGCCTCACTAACTTCCTTCCCAGCCGCAGGTCAGCCGTGAAGAGGAAAACCCAAGCATGAAGCAGCACACTTTGCTCTTGATTGTCTCACAACCTGAGACTGCCTGGGCCACTTGAGAGGAGAGTAGGGACCACTTCACTCTAAAAAGCTTCATGGGTAGAAGAGATTGCTCAGTGGTTAAGAGTGCTTACTGCTCAGGGGCTGGAGAGATAGCCTAGCGGTTAATAGCACCGACTGCTCTTGCAGAGGACCCGGGTTCGATCCCCAGCACCCACATGGCGGCGAGAACCCGTGCATCTCCAATTCCGGAAACTCATTCCAGGGAATCCGCGCCCTCTTCTGACTCCGTGGCATTGCACAGACACGGGTGCACAAACCTCCATGCAGACAATTACATTCACACACACATAAATAAATAAAAAAATTATAAAAAAAAAAAAGAGTGCTTACTGCTCTTCCTGCAGATGACCCAAGTTCAGTTCCCAGCACCCACATCAGGTAGCTCACAACCACCTGTAACTCCAGTTCCGGGGGATCCAAGCCTCCTGACTTCCTGAGGGCCTTGCATTCCTGTATAAATCCCACACGGACAAAACATCATAATAAAAATAAAATCTTAAACCAAACTAAAATAAAATAAAAAAAAGGGGGGTCAGGGGGTCTAGGGTTGTGGCCCAGTGACAGATCACTTGCCTAGAACACACGAGGCCCTGAAGTTCATCCCCAGCACTGACTCAAAGACAGGAGAGGCTCAGAAAACAGCGCCGCTGGGCTAAAAAAAGCAAAGCTGGTACCCAGGCCCCAGGTTCTGAAAAAAAAAAAAAAAAAAGAAAGAAAAATCAGACAGATGGGCGGAACATAGAGGCATACACGTGTAATCCTAGTACTTGAGAGGTTAAGACCAAAGAGTTGAGAGTTCTAGCCTAGCCTCGGCTACTTAGCAAGACCCTGTCTCAAAAAATAAAGGCAACTGGTTCATATTCGTTGATACTTAAAGTGTATGTGAATTTGAGTAGTACCTAAGCCAGCAGGCTTTCATCTGTAAAGTTGGGATTAGCAGAGTCTCCTGCAAACTGGTTTGTCCTGAGGATCAGAAATAATGAAAAACTTGTTGCAGGGTATGGCCATGTAGGAAGTTCTTATTTTCTGCCGTTTGAAGTCTGAATCTTCAAGGGCCACACTAAGGGAGGGAATGGATTTCAAAGACAGGTATCCATGGCCCACGTTACTACTGAAGCTATTATGGTGTGGTGTGAGCATCATTCATTGCTGCAATAAAGCACCTGATACAGTTGACTGAGCCCTGTCTCTGCCAGCTCCAACACAAGTTGGTGCCTCTGAACTGGCAGCTGCTCCTGAAGCAGCCACCCCCATCCCTTAAAATGGGTGTGTGGAGAAGCGGCTGGGAAATGTCTGCGGAGCTGGCAGTAGCCTTGACGCAGATGGCCCATCCTTCTCCGACCTTCCCACCCCCTCCTCTGGCCCGAGGAGATAGGATGCGTAACACCAGTCTGCAGCATCCCACCCTAACCCTGATTTTGCTTTGAAGCTTTATGTTCTATTTTTAAACACTAACATTAATTTTACATCCTATTCCATGATAACATGTCATGTTTATTTTACTATAAAAGATATTTCTCCCTACTTTGGAGTCAAGTAGATGATCTGGGAAGATGTTTGTTTTTTTCCTGTGGCTTCCCTTACTCCCAGCAGGGACTCCAACCTTAGTTTTGAAAAATGTGGATTATGGAAAATAGGATGAATAATGAGACAGAATTGTGACATGAAATATTTTTCCTCTTATGCGTATGAGACATGCATGCATGTGTACATGAGTGTTCACATGTGTGCAGGGGCATATGTGTGTGTACATGCATGTATGCAGGGGCATGTGGAGGTCCAAAGTTCACATCCAGGGACTTTATCAGTTGCTGTCCACTGTACCCATTGAGGCGGGCTCTCTCCTTTGAACCTAGATCTTGTCTGTCCTCAAGCTACTCAAGCTAGCCTGCTTGCTCCCACGATCCTTTTTTTTTTCTTTTTCTTTTTTTTTTTTTTTTTCCTTTTTGGTCTTTTTCAGACAGGGTCTCCCTTTAGCCCCAGCTGGCCTGGAACTCACTCTGTAGACCAGGCTGGCCTTGAATTCACAGAAATTCGCCTGCCTTTGCCTCCCAAATGCTAGGATTAAAGGCGTGCCTAGCTAGAAATTTATATTTTAATGGGATACTTTTTATCCTAAGTGATCTATTGATTGGACAATTAGAAGTTTGATATAGGTAGAGAATTGTTAAAAGGCCAGAGGAATAAAAAGCTGAGGATGTAGCTAGGTTGGGAGAGTGCTTGCCTGAAATCCCTGAAATCCCTGGGTTCAGCCCCAGCACCACATAGACCTGCATGTGGCGGTACTCACCGCAGTCCCAGCACGTGAGAGTCACCGACAGGAAGATCAGCCATTCCAGGTCATCCTTGGCTACATAGTAGCTTTGAAGTCAGCCCCGGCTGCTTGAGACCTTGTCTCAAGATAAAACAAAAGATTATACTTCAAATTGTAAGCATTTTGTTTTAGCTCAAACACATGTGGATATACATTGGGTCACTGGTCTGCAGATGTTTGGCCAAGCACTCTGATTTTAGTCCGTGGCAGGTAAAAGTGCATAAAATACATTTTGTCCTTCTGGTTTTTTTGTTTTGTTTTGTTTTGTTTTGTTTTTTAATTTTTTATTTTTCTCTATGTGTATGAATGTACTGTCTGCATGCAGGTCTGTGCACCCATGTTGTACAATGCCTCGGAGGTCAGAAGAGGGTCTCGGATTTCCCTGGAATTGGAGTTTCAGATGATTCTCAGCTGCCATGTGGGTGCTAGGGATCGAACCCAGGTCCTCTGCAAGAGCAGTCGGTGCTCTTAACCGCTAAGCCATCTCTCCAGCCCTTGGGTTTTTTTTTTTTTTTTTTTTTTTTTTTTTTTGCTCTTTTCGAGACAGGGTCTCCCTGTAGCCCAGCTGTCCTGGGAACTTGCTCTTAGACCAGGCTGGCCTTGAACTCACAAAGATCGCCTGCCTCTGCTCCCAAGATACTAGATTAAAGCGTGTGCACACACCAGCCCACTTGTTTTTTTTTTTGTTTTTAACAGGGTCCTCTACGTATCCCAGCTGCACTCTGGAACTCACAGTGGAGACCAGTTGGCCTTGAACTTAGAGACCTGCCTGACTCTGCTGGGACTAAAGCCTACAACCACCATGCCAAGCCTTTGTTTTTTTGTTTTTGTTTTATGATCTTTTTTTTTTTTTTTTTTTTTTTTTTTTTTTTGTCTTTTTCCAGACAGGGTCTCCCTGAGTACCCCAGCTGTCCTGGAACTTACTCTGTAGACCCAGGCTGGCCTTGAACCACACAAGTCCGCCTGCCTCTGCCCCCAAGTGCTAGGATTAAAGGCGTGCGCCACCACGCCCGGCTTTTTTTTTTTTTTTGGTCTTGTTTTAATGATTCTTGACAGTCTTTTAAAGTTGTCTTAGTCCAATTATTTCAATTAGAAAGCTTCAGTGACTTGGCTTTCTTAGGTTTCTAGAACGTTCTCCTTCATTTTCATCTTCCCATCCATGTTCCACCAATTCATGTAAGAATTACATTGTAGGGGCTGAGGAGAATGGCTCAGCAGTTAAGAGCAAACCTCTGTTCTTGCGAGGACCCGGGTTCAATTCCTAGTACCCCACAGGTGGCTAAGAACCATCTTTAACTCCAGTTCCATGGGAATACCGACAACCCGCTTCTGACCCGCTGGCATGAGGACCAGGTGCACACCACAACCAAATGCAGACATTACATTCACACACACACACAACAACAAAAAAAAAAACTTAAAAAAAAGTTACATTGTATAATTAAAAAAAACCTGATCTCAGCCAGGCGTGGTGGCACACACATAAAAAAAAGACTAAAAAAAAAAAAGTACAATATTGTAATAATAATGAAAAAAACACTGGAATCTCAAAGCAAAGGTGTGAGACAACAACAAAAATCTAAAAAAAATAATTAAAATTAAAAGTTTACATTATATTATAAAAACCTGATCTAGCGGTGTGGTGCTCGGTCCTTTACTCAGCACTGGGTAGGCAGAGGCCGGTGGATCTTTGGAGGATCAGGACCGCCTGTTCTACATAGTGAGTTTCCAGGGACACGCTGGGGCCTACAGGGAGACCTCGTCTTCAAAAAGACAAAAAAAAAAAAAAAAAAAAGCCGGGCGTGGTGGTGCACGCCTTTAATCCTAGCACTTGGGAGGCAGAGGCAGGTGGATCTTTGTGAGTTCAAAGACAGCCTGGTCTACAAAGTGAGTTCCAGGATAGCTGGGGCTACAGGGAGACCCTGTCTCAAAAAAGACCCCCCCAAAAAAGACCCAAAAAACCAAAAAAACAAAAACCATTATCTAGGGCTGGAGAGATGGTCTAGTGGTTAAGGGCTCCGACTGCTCTTGCAGAGGACCCGGGTTCGATCCCCCAGCACCCACATGGCGGCTGAGAACCGTCTTTAACTCCAATTCCAGGGGAATCCGACACCCTCTTCTGACCTCTGCAGCATTGCATAACAAGGGTGCACAAACCTACATGCAGACAGTACATTCATATACATAAATAAATGAAATAATAAAATATCTTTAAAAAAAAAAAACGTGATCTCAGACACCCCATCTTCCTGCCTTGGCCACCCAAGTGCTGAGGACTCCAGGACTGCACCACTGCACCCAGTTTAGGACCCTGCCATTTGTCCCAGGCTGGCCTTGAATTTCAACTCCTCATACCTTAATGTGGGCGGGGGTGGTGGTGGTGGAGGGTGGTCATGGTGAGTCCAGGAGAAAATGAACATCCAGCTAGTAGTGGTGCATACCTGTAATCCCAGAACTTGGGAGACAGAGGCTAAAGGATTGGGAGTTCAAGTCCAGCTTGTCTGTATAACAAGTTTGAGACTAGTCTGGGCTAAATAAGAGATCCTCCCTCAAAACAAGGGGTAGGGGGAGGGCACTACTTTGATGTTGAGACAGAGGAAAGGAGGAAGAATTTGAGAATTCTTGGGGAAGATCATAGTTCAGTTTCCAGCACCCATATTGGCTGCTTCACAGCTGCCTGTAACAGGGGGATCTGGTGCCCTCTTCTGGACTCCTCAGGCACTGCACTCACATGCACAGATACATACGTTTTTAAGAAAACTGTTATTTTTATGTGTATGAGTGTATTGCTTGGATGTAAGTGCACCTCAGAGATCAAAAGAGGATGTTGGATCCCCTCCTGGATTTGGAGTTACTGACAGTTGTTAGCTGCCATGTGGGTGCTTGGAACCAAACCTGGGTCCTCTACAAGAGAAGTCAGTGCATCTCTCTGCTATCATATAATTTTTTAATGGAGGCTTTATCCCTGGATTTGATCCCCAGGTAAGAACTACATAAAGTATGACTCTCAGGAGGCTCAAGTACCCCAATACTGTTTGACATAGGGGGGTCCTTGAGGTGCCCCCAAACCAGCTAGCCTGTTCCTAAAAGGACTAGGGAGCTGTTTCTGAGCCAGCTGGGGACCAGATGGGTACTTTTTGCCTCCCACTGTTTCCTGAGGCCTCAGTGGCCTCTCCCCTCAGCACCTGTAGTCAGGGAGTTGGGGATGTGGACTCACACATGGCTCTGCACCCAGTCCCACAGCACAAAGGCTTCTGTAGACTGTCTTGGTTTTTTCTGGTGACTTCCACTTCTCCAGGTGTCTGGGAGTTTATTTGCATTTTTACTGACCTGCTGAGGTAGCTTGGTTATTTCCTCTCATCCCTGGCAGGGGGAGTTGGGGATCACTCTTCCATTTTACGGCTATGTTTTGGGTTTTTTTTTTTTTGGTCTTTTCGAGACAGGGTCTCCCTGTAGTCCCAGATGTCCTGGACCTCACTCAGTAGACCAGGCTGGCCTTGAACTCACAAGTGTAGGATTAAAGGAGTGCGCCACCACGCCCGTAGGGTTTTCTTTTCTTTAGTCTTACCTCACACAGTCTAAAATGCTAATGGAATCCACAAAGTAATTATGTCTTTTTGTATGCTAATAAATCCACTGATGACTGCCATAATCCAAGCAGATTAAAGTTGTTGCTTGCTTGGAAAAAACTAACAGCAACTAGCCAGGCGTGGTGGCGCAGGCCTTTAATCCTAGCACTTGGGAGGCAGAGGCAGGCGGATCTTTGTGAGTTCAAGGCCAGCCTGGTCTACAGAGTGAGTTCCAGGACAGCTGGGGCTACAGGGAGACCCTGTCTCAAAAAGACAAAAAAAAAAAAAAAAAACCCTAACAGTAACTAGAGTTGTTTTGGTTTTTTTTTTCCCCCAAGGGTCAAAGCCCTAAAGCAAATCCTGTGGCAGCCCCAACAAGCTAGGTTTTGGCCTGACCTCCTCATCACACCAATTAAGAGAAGCCGAAGGCCACATTGGGAAGAGCAATAGACAAAGACCAGCAGTCATTCCCAAGTGCTTGTTCAGGGTATGACACAAGCTTTAGGTTGAAATAGAAGAGAAAAAAAAAAAAAGTAGAGGCCAAGATGTCTGTCTCCTGACACAGTCCTGGGTATTGTCTCAGTTCCTGTCCTGCAAGGTGGTTCAAAGCAAGACATTATTGCTTGAGAGAACAGCATGGCTCTCAGATAATACCTTCCACTCAAAGGTGCAGCCCAGCGAAGTCATGGATAATTGCCCTCATCCAAGTGGTGGTCTGTCTGAGAGTGTTTTCACTTCCTGGAATCCCAAGGGATTGGCTGTTTAGGACTAGGACTTATGGCTGTCTTCAGCCAAACTAAAAAGATAGGCTCTTTTTATCCTGATGGTCCAGGTGAGAAGTCAATGTTGCAAAAACAGCTTTCTAAAATTAGATTTGCTACATAGTATTAAGTCTCCAAGCAGGCCAGGGTTACATAGTGAGAATACTATTTATTTTATTTATTTTGTATGTGTATGAATGTACTGTTTGCAGTAGGTTTGTGCACCGTGTGCTGCAATGCCTCTGGAGGTCAGAAGAGGATTGGATTCCCTGGAACTGGAGTGTAAAAGACGGTTTCTCACCGCCATGTGGGTGCTGGGGATATGGAACCACAGTCCTCTGTAAGTAGCAATGATCGTCTTAACTACTGAGCCCAACTCTCCAGCCCATAAAAAAAAGAGCATTAAAAAACAAAAAAGCCAGGTATGGTGGTACAACCTTTAATCCCAGCACTCGGCGGTAAGAGGCAGGTCAGATCTCTGTGAGCAAGGCCAACGGGCTACTAAAGGGCGCCCTGTCTGCAAAAGACAAAAAAAAGGGGGGGGGGCCTGAGGAGATGGTCAGTGA
Organism: Rhizomys pruinosus; assembly: GCA_009823505.1. Taxonomy (NCBI): domain Eukaryota; kingdom Metazoa; phylum Chordata; class Mammalia; order Rodentia; family Spalacidae; genus Rhizomys; species Rhizomys pruinosus. The sequence continues at coordinate 880,790 of VZQC01006857.1, forward strand.
GCTAAGAGAATGGCTGTCTTGTAGAGGACCTGGGTTTAATTCCCAGCCCACAGTGGCAGCCAACAGCCATCCATAACTTCCAGTTCCAGGGGATCTGATGCCCTCTTCTGGCTCAAGGCATTGCATTCACGTGGTTGAAAATACATCTAGTCAACATAACTCATATTAAAAATATAAATAAGGGCTGGAGGCTAGCCTAGCGGTTAAGAGCGCCGACCGCTCTTACCAGAGGACCCGGTTCGATCCCCAGCACCCACATGGCGGCTAAGACAGTCTGAACTCCATCCAGGAGAACTCCCAGTTCCAGGGGAAATCAGATACCCTCTTCTGACCTCGCCGCGCGTTGCACGACACGGCGGTGCACAACTTGATGCAGACTAGCTAATCTGTCTACATGACACATACGAAAGAATACTTAATAATCTTGAAATAAAATTAATAAAAAAAAAAAAATTTTAAAAAAAAAAAAATTATAAATAAAATGAAAAAAAAAAAACAAAGAAATAAGAAATATTATGAAATAGAAATTATAAAACTCCAAAACAAGAAGAAATAGAAACTTAATATTCCTCTCTCTTTTAACCTCCTCCCCTAACGTACAGTGTTTTGCTTTTCTTCTAAACACCAGCTCGTCTATCTGATGCTGATTGATCTGAAATTATCTCCTTCCTTTTTCTTCCTGAGACTACAGCGCGATTACTCCTTGGACTGAATCATGGTCAGCAGCCCTAAGGGTTTGCTGCTGTGAGATGGTGTATCGTAGATCGACCGCGCTCTTGGTTTACCCGACGGTAGAGCAGATTTGGGGACGTCAGAGGGCCCACCTCCGGAGGGGGGAGAGCGAGGTTAGAAGAGTCCGACGTCGGGGGGGGACCGATGTAGGGGGACACACCACACACACAAAAACAACTTACAACCAAACACTCCCCCCTCCCCTCCTTGGTATAGATCTTCCTTGACTTCGTTTGCTTCCCATCTCTTATTTTTCTTCCTTCCTCCATCCTCTTCCTCACGCTGGTAATTTGCACGTCGTTCCCTGGGAATTCGAGACCAGCCCGACTGCTGCCTGTATATGGTGGGTAAGGTGATATTGCTGTAGATTTTTTGCGTATTTATAAACCCACACATTGTTGTAGCAATTTTTTCTCTCCATTTGCAGGGTTATTCGCGCTAGGGATCTCAGAGGGGGAGACTCTATTCCTCTTCCCCCTTGCTTACTTCCTTCCGGTGTTTTTGCGTCTCTTCCCCTCTTGAGTGATCTCTCGTCGTCGTTCATCTCGGATCATCACCATCTTTCTCTTTTTTCGTTTCTCGCTTGTGTGCGCACTACTGGGCTACTTTGTGCTCTCTTAAACCACTCTGCGCTCTCGGGCGGGCTTGCTCTTCTTCTCTTCCTCTTCACCTCTCTACTCTTCTCCTGTCCTGTCACTTCATTGAATTCCTGTGTCTGGCGCGTCATTCCCCCGGGCCTCTTCTTTGAAACCTAACCTTCCGCTGCATTCCTTGTCTGCTGTCGTTTACCCCATTGTCCTCTTCACACCGAAGACCCTGTGCTTGCACCACTGTAATTATCGTATTTTGGTTTTGAGCATTCCCGCCGTTTGTCTCCTCCCTCCCCCCCCCGGCCTTTCTTCCCCCACCTGTTTTCCGTGTCCCCCCCGCCTTATCAACCTTGTCTCCCATTGATCCTTCCCCCCTCCCCCCTTTTTCTGGTGTGTGCCCCCCCTGTGCATTTTTTTGGATTTGTTTAGGGTTAACTCCTGAACACTATTGTCACGATCTGACATAAGAAGCTTTATATGAGAGGCCCGTATTCCCGCTCCTCCCTCTCTTCCTCGGANTTGCACGGACACTGGTGCACAAACTTGCATGCAGACAGTAACGTTCATACACATACAGAAATATAATAAAATTAATAAAAAAAAAAAAATTTAAAAAAAAAAATATAAATAAAATGTAAAAAACCAAATAAGAAATAAAACTCTAAAGTACAGTGTTTGCTTCTAAACAGCTGAATATGGAGAGTCCTAAGGGTGTAGAGATGGACACACACACACACACACACACACAAACACGTGCGCGCGCTCCACCTCTGGTCCTTGCTCCATCTATCTCTTCATCTGGTACTCTGCAGTTTTCTTTGTAATAAACAGGCAAGTGTAGGTAAGCTTCTCCCCGAGTGCTGTTTCCACTCTGAGGAGGGGTCATAGGAACCCCTGTTTGTGGCACTGGTAAACAAGCTGGGGCATTGCAATTGGCCTTGAAAGTGGGACAAGCTTGTGTACCATCTCCAAGAAGACAGTGTCACCACTGAATTAGAGGTTGAGCAGCTGGTATCCACTGCAGACCCCCTTGGTTGCTTGGTGTATGGGGAAGCCCATTGTCACAGATCTGAAATCAGAAGCTTTCTCTGAGAGTGGAGTGAGGAAAACAGTCTGTTCATTTAAACTCAGTCCAACTGGAAATGGGTCACAACATCTAATAGAGCTTGTAAGAACTGTCTGCATTCCTGGGTGGCCCCAGGACTATCTTGAAAGGCAAGATATGAAGCCTTACTCAAATAGACATATATCATACATTAAAACCAGCACCCCAGACCTGTAGCAGCTGCGGGCTTTGGTGGTTTTGTTTTGTTTTGGTTTTGGTATTTTTGAGACAGGGTCTCCCTCTAGTCCCAGCTGGCCTGGAGCTCGCTATGTAGACCAGGCTGGCCTTGAATTCACAGAGATCCGCCTGCTTCTGCCTCCCGAGTGCTAGGATTAAAGGCGTGCACCACTATGCCTGGTGGCTTTGGTGTTTGTTTGTTTTTAAATTTAATTAATTAATTAATTAATTTGTATGAATGTACTACTGTCTGCATGTAGGTCTGGGCACCCGTGTCATGCAACACTGCTGCGGAGGTCAGAAAAGGGTGACGGATTCCCCTGGAACTGGAGTTCTCCTGGAATTGGAGTTACAGATGGTTCTCAGCTGCCATGTGGATGCTGGGGATCAAACCTGGGTCCTCTGCAAGAGCAGTCGGTGCTCTTAACTGCTAGGCCATCTCTCCAGCCCGGCTTTGGTGGTTTTAAAAAATTATTTATTTTTATTTTAGGAGCTTTACACCTGTATGTAAAAGCACCCATGTACCCTCAGAGGACAGAAGAGGATATTGGATCCCCTGGAACTGAAGTTCTAGACAGTTGTTAGCTGCCATGTGGGTACTGGGATTTTAACCTTGGTCTTCTATAAGAGCAGCCAGTGCTCCTAATGGCTGAGCCATCTCTTCAGCCCTGGTGGTTGGTTTTGATTTACACAGTACTTACAATGTCTCACTACCAATAATCCCAGCCCTGTTATTTATTTAATTTTTTTTTTTTTTTTGAGACAGAGTCTCACTGTGTAGCCCTGGCTTCCTGGAACTTGCTATGTAGACCAGGCCAGCCTTCAACTCATAGAGATCTACCTGCCTCTGCCTCCCAAAGTGCTAGAATTAGATAGCCTAGCGGTTGGGAGCACCAACCGCTCTTGCAGAGGACCCGGGTTCGATCCCCAGTACCCACATGGCGGCCGAGAACCGTATGGAACTCCAATTCCAGGAGAACTCCAGTTCCAGGGGTATCCGACACCCTCTTCTAACCTCCTCGGCATTGCACAACACGAGTGCACAGACTTGCATGCAGACAGTACCTTGATACACATACAGAAATAAATAAATGCCGAGAGTGGTGGCGAACACCTTTAATCCTAGCACTTGGGAGGCAGAGACACGCGGACCTCTGTGAGTTCGAGGCCAGCCTGGTCTACAGAGTGAGTTCCAGGACAGCCAGAGCTACAGGGAGACCCTGTCTCAAAAAAAAAAAAAAAGTGCTAGAATTAAAGGCATGCTCTGTTCTTTCAAAAAAAATTCTTTTTGTTTTATGTATATTGTGAGGCTTCTTCACTGATGCAATAAACCAGATTGGGCTGAATCAAAGGTATAAAAGCAAGTTTAATAGGACAGTAGGGACTGGTCACTCCTGGGCTGGTTCACTGATCTCACAGGTCGGGGGAGTCTTGCGCCTGGGCTGGGGTAGGGGCATTTTAAATGGGAAGGGAGGGGAAAGGGTGGCGTGTTGGCAGTGTACAGAGGTATTACCGTATTTAGTGATTTTAGGGTCCTGTAGGTGGATCTTAGGTCTGGTGGTCACTTTGGAATCCGGAACTAGTGGTCAGCTTTGTCCGGTATCATGTGCAGGCTTTTGCAAGCATGGGCTCCTGACAGGAAAAGGGGTGTGGGGACCTCCCTGTCCACGCCATCTTTGCTCTCTGTCCTAACCTCTGGCCCAACATATATGAGCATTTTACCTGCTTGCATGTAAGCCAGAAGAGGGCTTTGGATCCCTGTCGCTGGAGTTATAGCTCATTGTGAGCTACCATGTGGGTGCTGGGAGCCTAACCCAGGTCCTTGGCAAGAGCAGGCAGAGCTCTTATCCCCCGAGCTATCTCTCTAGCCTCTATTTTTATTTTTATTTTGAGACAAAGTCTCACTAAATTGTCCAGGTTGGCTTTGAACTTTTGATCATCTTGCCTCAGTCTCCCAAGTAGCTGGCATCATAGGCCTGTGCCAACATGATTGGTACGGGTAGGGAGGGTGGGGGTGTTTCTTAGGTGGTGGTTAAAGGTGGGTGCTGTTGGCCTCTGCCCCTTGCCGGGTAGCTTTTTATTAATCCTCCCCTCAGCTGCCTGATAAAAAATGATAATCATAAGCCAGGTGTGGTGGCATACGCCTTTAATCCCAGCAGTAGAGGGGGATATCTGTGAGTTCTAAGGCCAGCCTGGTCTACATAGTGAATTCCAGGCCAGTTGAGGCTGCAGGGAGACCCTGTCTGAAAAACACCACCATCACCAACAGCAGCAACAAAAACAAAGCAAAAGAAAGAAAAAGAAAAACGGCAATCATAATTCTCTTGTGGATTATTTTGAGGGTTTCATGAAACAGTTGAGGTTCTGGGTGTCTGTGGTGCATAATGAACCTCCCCAAGCCCAGAGGTGAAAATCGGGGTCTGTTTGAGAGTGCTCAAGGTTCTGGGAGTCAACAGACCTCAGCAGAATGGCTGGTCACATTCCCAAAAGTTGGCAATAACTTGAACATCTGATGGTAGGAATCCTCTGGAAGCCTCTTCATTCGTGTATAGGCCTGGGGTTGGGGATGGCTGAAGGTTCAGCTCAGGTGGGACTCTCACCCCAGTACCCACGTATAACTTTCTGATTTGCTCAGACTTCATGACAACATGGTAGCTTTGCAACAGTCAAGTCAACCCAAGCAGAGAACGTTTGGTCACCTGCTCTGTCCTCTCTCACCTGCTCTCTTGGTCAAGTCACAAACCCACCCAGATCAGGAGCGATGCCACCTCCCAGTGGGAAGGGCGTTAAAGGACTTGCTGCCATGATACCTCCAGAATAACTAAGCATCTGGTATGATGACTCTAGTATGACTCCCTAGTAGACTTCCAGAAAATGTCACCTGCTTTTGCTACTGTTACTAGTTTTTTTGTGTGTCTGTGTGGGGAGTATTCATGTGTGTGGCTGCATGTGCACAAATGTGTGCATGTATGAGGAGGCCAAAGGTCAACAATGAGTGTCTTCCTCAATAGCTCTCCACTTTATTCTTTGAGTCGGGGAAGGGAGGGAGGGGAAGGGAAGGGAGGGAGGGAGGGGAAGGGAAGGGAAGAAGGGAGGGAGGGAGGGGAAGGGAAGGGAGGGAGGGGAGGGGAGGGAGGGGAGGGGAGGGGAAGGGAAGGGAAGGGAAGGCTTGGGCCATAGCATCTCTCTGATATTTAACACAAGGGCGCTTATTGCTTTTACTGCACGGCTCCCGCAAGTCATCTGCTCTGTGACTATGTTTAGTTTAATTCCACCAGATTTATTCTTCTAACATGTCCCTGAGAAGTTTCCCTAACACATCTAAAGGTTTCAGAAGATGATCCTAGGAAATCAGGTCCAGATACCCCAGGGTATCTTTCATGAGCTTTGATGTGGAACTCACACAACATTCTATTTGATTATTCTAACTTTCCCAATAAGTATTCACAACTGGCCTTTTCCATGAACAGAGCATGCTTCTCCATCTATAGAAGAAGCAAAGAACTGAGGCTCCACCTGGAAACCTGAGACTCCTAGAAGCAGTGACAGGTGTCCCCACACGGAAGGCTAGATGCTGCCCTGTGGTGTGGTCTATCTCCTTGGTCTTTTCTGAGCTCTGTGCTATTGCCCCTTCCTAGGACAGGAAACCAAGCTCTAGAGAACCTAGCTGACATCTCCAAGGACAGGTCTGAGCTCCTGCCAGCATTGATGCTTTTGATTGACACATGAATGAACAATTCAAATACAACCATCATTTTCCTCTGGCCTGTCCACCTTATATGCCGGGAGTCACAAACGTTGAGAGTCTCTGTTAAGATAGACTTCTGATCAGCACTTAGGGAATTGACTCAAGAAAATATGGACGTTTCAGATTCTAATTAACTTTGCTTTTTAAGTACAGTTGAGCTACTTTTTGAGTTAATTGGAGGGCAAGAATTCAAAATTAATGAAAAGGGCTGGAGAGATGGCCTAGCGGTTAAGAGCACCGACCGCTCTTACAGAGGACCCGGGTTCGATCCCCAGCACCCACATGGCGGCTGAGAACCGTCTGAAGCTCCAATTCCAGGAGAACTCCAGTTCCAGGGGAATCCAAGACCCTCTTCTGAACTCCGCGGCGTTGCACGACACGGGTGCACAGACTTGCATGCAGACAGTACATTCATACACATACAGAAATAAATAAAATTAATTAAAAAAAAAACAAAAAAAAAACAAAATTAATGAAAATATGTAAGGATGCCGGGAGATCTGGGATTCTTGTAATTAGGCTCTCCATAAACATATCAAGGGAATAATCAACGGGTTGGGGGGTGGGGAGGTGTTACGCCAGGTACACAACTCTAGCCCCAGCCACTCAGGAAGTCAAAGCTCCAGAAATTAGAGGCCAGCCTGGGTGGCACAGCAAAGATCCCATTTCTTTTTTTTTTTTTTTTTTGTATTTTTGAGACAGGGTCTCTCTTTAGTCCCAGCTGGCCTGGAACTCATTCTGTGGACCAGGCTGGCCTTTAATTCACTGAGATCCACCTGCTTCTGCCTCCCGAGTGCTGGAATTAAAGGAGTGCACCACTATGCCCGGCTAAGACCCTATTTCTAAACAAAAACCACCAGAAGGATCTCAGGGTTCAAGCTCAAAATCAGGCTGGGCAGCAAGTGGGTAACACTGAGGCATTTTGGTGTTTTATTGTCAGTAGCGTCTGAATTTTTTTCTTTCTTTCTTTCTGGCTTTAGCTTCTGTAGTCTGGTCTTTGCTCAGTGGCGTCTTAACCACACCTAGAAATACTACAGGAGATCTGGGATTCTTGTAATTAGGCTCTCCATAAACATATTGGGGGGGGAAGCTGCCACTTCCAGACGAAAGAGGCACATAGGGTTCCTCAGGGCTCACAGGACTGCATAGCAGTGAGGGGGCCTGGAAGTGTCAGGAGAGCGAGGGGAGGAGCGATGGATGAAGCAAATAAACTTCTTGAGTGAAACAAAGGCTCTGGTGACTGGGAGTAGAGGCCCGATTGGTTTCCTGTTCTTAGGTTTGGGGTCTTAGGGGCGATCAACTCTTTTTGGCTAATAGTAGCAAGCAGAGGGGCAGTAATTTCTCTATTTACTCTTGAATATTGACAGGAGTGAACCTCATAAATGTGTTTGTGTGCGTGGGTGGTCATGCATGTGCCGGTGTACGTGGTGGTCAACGTGAACATGGGTTGCTTCTTTTTTTTTTTTAATTTTTTTTATTTTATTTCTGTATGTGTATGAATGTACTGTCTGCATGCAAGTCTGTGCACCCGTATCGTGCAACGCCGCGGAGGTCAGAAGAGGGTCTTGGATTCCCCTGGAACTGGACTGTTTTTGAACTCACTGTTTTTCTACCTTCACTTCTACTTCTCAGTTCACCCATTACCACAGTCCTGGGATTACAAGTGAGGACCCAGCCCATAAGAATTATTTTCTACCTTTAGGGTCATAAAAAATCATAACGTGAAAAGACTTACTGGATAAAAATGAACTACAAAACCATCTTCTAACACTAACATGCTATGTCCTCCAAGAGACGGACAGCAACTTAAGCCTCACTCTGAAAGCCTAAGAAGATCCGGGTGACACCAATAGCGGGGCCACAGAGCTTAAGAAGCTCCGCTGAAAGCGCTACAGTACAACGTTGCAGTGGCAATAGGTCCTACGGGCTCTGAAAGTCGCATTAAACTGCAGTGCTAGTCATCAGCTCCGTAGAAAAAGCCGGTTACAGGATACAACATTAAGGGGCAGGGTGTATAGTCTCAAGAGGGGAGTTCCGGTCAAATCAGAGGAACGTCTGGAAAGACCGTAAGAACAAAGTATAAAATGTGCAGTGATGAGTCTCGACTCTGGTAAAGCCATACAGGTAGAAAAATAACTTGTATAACAGGGTCTGGTCTCAACAAATCGGACAAAGCCTACAAGTATCTTGCAAGGTGGGGCTGAGGTCTCACTGGCCTGAAGCCGGTAGCTGTTAGCAAGGCGCTTCAGTGATAGGTCTCGAGCGTCGAAAGCCTACAGTAACACTTGGCAGATAATTAGTCAAGAAAAATTGCGGGAAAAGGAGAAAGGCCAGTGGTCTGTAAAATCCATCTTAATTCAGAATGAATATAAAAATATGGTCTTTTTCCAATCTGTTTTAGATGGTGTGGTTCAAACAAATAAGGGGGGGGTCAAGGAGGGATATAGAAGGGCAACCTAAATAAAAAAAAAAAACCCTAAAGAATCAAATTTAGCTTCAGAAAGGTGAGATTCTCCTGGAACTCGAAGTGAAAGATTCTAGGAAAAAGTTGAAAACACTATAAGGCTAAAGGGGATCATTGTGGGGAGATGGAAGAGATTGTATTTTTAGTTTTTTGGGGTCTTGTAGAGACAGGTGCTCCCTTTAGCCCCAGCTGATAGACCGGCGGGGTGTGGAACTGGCGACTCTGTGAGACCAGTCTGGGCCTTGGGTGAACGTGCGGACGTGGAAGATGCGAAGGCGCTGGGAATGGCCTCGGCCTCAAGTGCTAGGAAATAAAAGAGAGTTTAGCGGGCACCGAAGAAAGGGGGGAAAAGAAAAAGCGCAGACCAATGGGGGGGGAAAGAAGAAACTAGCATATACTTTATGAGTTTTATAGAGTGAGGGGGGGCTGAAAGTATAATCCCGTTAAGGACAAGAAGTACATGTCATTTTGGGTATTTTAATAAAATGGGCTAAATTAATTTAGATATAGGATCAAGAAGGGTGGCCTTTGGTCTCCACCAGTAAAAAGTGCACGGAAGGGATTGGGGCAGTATGGGTATGGGGGGACAGAAAATTGCATCAGTGAGACTTCCCAAGGGTAGACTAAAAAATTATAGTGAATGGCAAAAGCTTTGATAAGGTTTGTTAGAAGGCAATGGGTAAGCAGGAGGTCAAGGTAGTGCAGAATCTGCCTTGAGGTCATCAGTAATCAGGGGGGAAAAGGAGGAAATCGAAAGTTAATTAGTGCCGTGAGATTGTCAGTAATATAGACGTTAAGTAAAGGGGAAAGCGATTGAACGCATCATAAAAAAGGAAAAGGGAATAGGTAACTGAAAAAGAAAATAATCTGGCTCATTTAAATTGAACAGTTAAAAGAAAAAGGAACTAAAATAATTGTAATAATAGAAAAATTCCTGACCAGAACGCAAAGAGGTGACATATCAAACGAATGGGGTCCACGTTGTCACTAGACAGGAAATCCGTAATAATTTGGTCCTTGCAAAAAAGTACAAGAGCCTTTTCCAAATCTTAGAATGACACAGAAAAACGATAATCTAAAAAACGTCAACAAGGGACTAAATAAGTACAATTGGTGAAGGATATTTACATAGACACATAAGAGGGGGGAAAAGCAAAAAGGGAAGGAAAGAAAGAGAAACACTGCTNAACCCAGGTCCTCTGTAAGAGCGGTTGGCGCTCTTAACCGCTAGGCCATCTCTCCAGCCCCTAACATGGGTTGCTTCTTATGTTTTGGAAACAGTCTCCCACCGAAGCTACGGCCTGCCAGTCCTGCCCCACTCAATAGCCAGCACACCCCAAGGATTCTTCCATCTCTACCTTTGCATTGCCAGGATTATAGCGGCTCCACAGTGCCTGACTTTAAAATAAAAAATTTCTTTTGATTTACTTTTTTTTTATTTTATTTTATTTATTTCTGTATGTGTATGAATGTACTGTCTGCATGCAGGTCTGTGCACCGTGTCGTGCAATGCTGCGGAGGTCAGAAGAGGGTGTTGGATTCCCCTGGAACTGGAGTTCTTCTGGAATTGGAGTTTCAGACGGTTCTCAGCCGCCATGTGGGTGCTGGGGATCGAACCCGTGTCCTCTGCAAGAGCAGTCAGCACTCTTAACCGTTAGGCCATCTCTCCAGCCCCGATTTACTTATTTTTATGTGTATGGATGTTTTCCTTGCATGTATATAAGTGTACCTTGTGCACACAAGTCAGAAGAGGGCATCAGATTCCCTGGAACTATAGATGGTTGTTGGCTGCCCTGGGTGCTGGGAATAGAACCCAGATATTCTGTAGGAGCCCCCAGTTCTCTTGACCACTCAGCCATCTCTCTAGATCTGTGCCTGGCTTTTTATGTTGATGTTGGGGATTGAACTCAGGTTCTCAAATTTGTATGGCAAGCCCCTTACCTGTCAACCCACCCAACCCCTAACTCTCTCATTTGTCCACTGATTTATTCATTCCTTTATCTGGTTTCAGAAAGGACTAAGTGTTCGGATTCAGGAGTCCAGCTTCACTTCAAAAAGTCCGTGCCCTTGGCTCACCGTGTGACCTTGGGCAAGCTACCAAGTCTCACCATCTGTTTTCCGTAAGAGTAAGCACTTGTTGCATGTGTCAGGTACTATTGTAGACACTTCAGATGCACCTAGTTATGTCAGGGTCTCTTATAGCCCAGGATAACCTTGAACCCCTGATCATTCTGGTTCTTACTCCCAAGTGCTGGGGTTACAGATATATACCACTATATCCAGTTTTATGTGTTGCTGGGGATCAAACCCAGTACTCTGTGCTTGCTAAGCAAGCACTCTACCTATAGAAGAGTCTCACGTATTCCAGACTGCTCTAGAACTGAATATAACCAGAGCTGACCTTGAACTTCTGATCTTCCCTTTCATCTTTTTTTCAAGACAGGGTCCACTGTAGCTCCAGCTATCCTGAACTTGCTATGTAGACTACTCTGGCCTTGAACTTACAGAGATCCACTGCCTGCCTCTGCCTCCCGAGTGCTGGGATTAAAGGTGTATGCTGCCACTACTCAGCTTTTTTTGGGGGGGGTGGGAGGAGACAGCATTTCCCTGTAGCCATAGCTGGCCTGGAACTTGCTATGTAGATCTGGTTGGCCTCAGTCTCAGAGCTCTACCTGCCTCTCAAGTTCTCCCAAAGGCATGAGCCACCATCTCTCTTGTTCTTCTGAAAAATTTTATAGTATCCATTTTTCTAGTTTATCAGCACAGTTCTAGCATATTTTGTTTTTTATATATATTTTACATATTATTTTTACTTTATGTGTATGAGTGTAGTACCTACATGTGTGTAAGTGACCCATGTCATGCGATGCCTGTGGAGCCAGAAGGTGCTGGATTCCCTTAGAACTGAAGTTATAGACTGTTGTTAGCTGCCATATGGGTGCTGGGAATTGAACCTGGTCTTCTGCAAGAGTATCCAGTGCTCTTAACTGCCGAGCCATCTCTCCAGACCAGTTCTTTTTTTTTTTTTTGTCTTTTTGAGACAGGGTCTCCCTGTAGCCACAGCTGTCCTGGAACTCACTCTGTAGACCAGGCTGGCCTTGAACTCACAAAGATCCGCCTGCCTCTGCCTCCCAAGTGCTAGGATTAAAGGCGTGCGCCACCACGCCCGGCTTCCAGACCAGTTCTAGCATATTTTTGTGATACAGATATGTGACCTTTTTGTAGGTTTCAAAGAAAGTCTGTTTCCCCTGAACTCCAGAAGTACTATTATGACACCTACATGACACCTCCAGTTTGCACCGCAAGCTCGGTCACTGTGTTTCATTGTTAATGGGGACCTGTCCTTGAGCTTGACCTCAGAACCGCACTGGAGAAAAAAACAGCATGGGGCAGGGGTAACACTGGAGAGGAAGGTTTCTGGGTGTGGAGAAGGGAGCAGAGGAGCCTCAAAGGTTTTGTGCTTTGGAAAATCTCTTTGGTGGCTAGCGCTGGAGGAGGCTCATCGTACTTAACCTGTGATAGACCCGGGTGGCTGTCTGAATTCCTCCCTGTCCACTCAGTCAGGATCCAGACCTGATTTCTTCCCAGGCCCTGTCCAGGTGGCCTGTGGGGGACCAGGCAGTCTGAGCAACTGGTAGCCTCCAGTGGCCAGGCTTGGCTCCTAGGTCCTATCCCACACCAGGCCCTGATCTCCAGGGAGGGGTAAAGGGGGGGCTCCCAGAGCCTGGGGTGGGACCCTAGGGGCTTCCAACCTCTGACTTTAGGTAGGCCCCACCAAATGGTGCTGGTCCTACTCCAGGGACAGTCCAAGGGTGAACAGCTCAGCCGGGTTTGTGAATTGAGGCAGTCACAGTGTGCCTTTTCTGTGAGTGTGTGTAACATTAATTCTGTGGGGGGGAGAGGATTTTTAGTATTATTTTTTTCAAGACACAGTCTCACTATATAGCTCTGGCTGGCCTGACCTCCCTGTGAAGACCAGGCTGACCTCAAATTCAAAGATCTGGCTGCTTTTGCCTCCTAAGTTCTGAGATTAAAGGTTTGCACCATCACACCTGACTGAGAATGTCTGTGATATCTGTGTCATCTAGACATGAAGTGGGGGGTAGGGGGGCATGATAATCCCCACCTGTCCTGCCAAACTCATCCTAGGTGCCCAAGCACAGGGCCCCAGACAAGGTTACTGGGAAGCATGGGAACCTCCTGGCCTGGGTTTTTTGCCTCTTGGCAGGGAGCCTCCCACATCCTGAGCACCAGGGGCCTGGTCAACTTATCCTGGCCTTAGAATTCCTAGGAACGTTCTCCTTAGGCAGGGATGCTCCTGGGTCTTGCCTGCCTGGGCTGGAACTGTCAGGACCTCAAGGAGGGCTTCTCAGGGCTGGCCTTGGATGAGATGGTGTGGGCTTCACCTCATCCTCCTCTGAGCTCCACTTCCAGAAAGGCTTAAGTCTAGGCCCGTGGACTGGAAAGAACATTCTTTAAAAAAAATTTTTTTTAATTTTATGTGTATGAGTGCCTTGCCTGCACCTGTGTCATGCAATGCCCATGGAATTCAGAAGTGGGTGTTGGATCTCCTGGAACTGAAGTTACATAGTTGTTACCTGTGGGTGATGGGACTCAAATCCAGGTCCCCTATAAGAGCAGTCAATGCTCTTAACTGTTGAGCCATCTCTTCAGCCTCAGGAAAGAGCATTCTAAGAGGATGCTGGCCAGTAGCAGAGTAAGAGGCCTATGGGTTTGGTCCCAACCAATCTGGATCCCAGGCTGGTTCTGCTGTCAAGAGGCTCTGCTAGCTGGGTCTGATGGCACAGGCCTGTAGTCCTAGCTACTGGGGAGGCTGAGGTAAGATGATGGTAACTTCAAGGTTAGCCTTGGCAACTTAGCCAGACTACCTCAAAATAAAAAGTGAAAAGAACTGGAGAGATAGCTTGGCAGTTAAGAGCACAGGCTGTTTTTGTAGAGGACCTGGGTTCTGTCCTGAGCACCCGCATGGCAGCTCACAGCTGTCTAACTCCAGTTCCAGGAGGTCACAAGGTCTCTCTCTTTTTTTTTTTTTTTTTTTTTTTTTTGTCCTTTTTTGAGACAGGGTCTCCCTGTAGCCCCAGCTGTCCTGGAACTCACTCTGTAGACCAGGCTGGCCTTGAACTCAGAGATCCGGCTGCCTCTACCTCCCAAGCGCTAGGATTAAAGGCGTACACCACCACGCCTGGCGTTTTTTGGTATTTTCGAGACAGAGTCTCCCTTTAAGTCCTAGCTGGCCTGGAGCTCACTGTAGACCAGGCTGCTTGAAATCACAGAAATCCGCCTGCCTATGCCTCCCAAGTGCTAGGATTAAAAGTGTGTGCTGCCACACCCAGCTCTTAACTACTTACTTGTCATGGGGCTGGAGAGATGGCTCAGCGGTTAAGAGTGCTGACTGCTCTTCCAGAGGACCAGGGTTCAATTCCCAGCACCCACATGGTGGCTAAGAGCTGTCTTTAAGCTGGGTGTGGTGGCGCAAGCCTTTAATCCTAGCACTCGGGAGGCAGTGGCAGGCCGATCAATGTGACTTCAAGGCCAGCCTGGTCTACAGAGTGAGCTCCAGGTCAGCTGGGGCTATAGGGAGACCCTGTCTCAAAAAAATAAAGTAAGTGAAAAGAGAATTGGGGATATAGCCCAGTGGAAGAGTGCTTACACACCACACTCAAGACCTGGATACCATCCCCAGCGCTAAAAGCAAAGTAAAATAGGCTGAGGGGATGTGTAGATTTGAGTCCAGGCTGTTTGCTCGTGAGCTGGGGTTTTCTTCGCTGCCCTAGGGAGAATCCTCCCTGTGCCCGGCAGGATAGGTTCCTGTATAAAACCACAGCACCCGCTTTACACTGCTGTTGTAATGAATGTACACGTGTGAGTGAAAGTCCTGGATCAACCACTTATTTCTGATAACATTTAGAGACACTCTTAATGACAGATCATCCACTAGGGGACAGGATGCTGGATCTGAGACGAGCCGGCTGGCTAAAGACTTGAGTGACAGCAGCTCAAGTCTGACTAGGTCTAAGTGCTCTTGGTGATGGCCTGGGAACCTAGGAGCATAACGCGGCTTGGAAGATGGCTAACCTCCCTCACTTTGTAAATAGCACCTTCTGTCTGCTTCTGATTAGGCGCAAGCGACGGGACAGCATGTGCCTGCCATCCCTGATCCCTTGGCTGTTCTGGGGCTCTGGGATGGGAAGCTAGACAGATCCCAAAGACTCCGCCCTGGAGAGACTTGCTGCTATCCAAACACACTTCGCTTGGCCTGGGGTGTGAACATTTGCTGACAGTGGCCTCAGGGCAGCGGGCTCTGCCCCGCCCCGGCTCCGGGATGCCCCGCCCCCGACCGCGCCCCGCCCCAGCGCCCAGCTCCGCCCCGCCCCGGGCCGCGCCCCTCTGCCGATGCCCGCAAGCCCGCACATCCCCTCGCGGGGCCTGCCTTCGGGTCCTGCTTGCTCTGCACCACCGTGGGAGGCTGGTGCCCTCCAGTCACTCCGGTTCCCGCCCGCCGTGTCCCCTGGGCAACTGTCTCCAGGGAGACCGAGCCCGCCCCTGCTACCAACACCCGGTACGAAGCCCACCTGCGCGGGCGTCCGTAGGGTCCCTGTGCGCCCCACTGGCCAGATGCCCCGCCCAGCTCTGGGCTTTGTCAGCCTGGGTCCGGGAGGGCAGGGCCGGAGGCCCTCGGGTCGGGAGTGGTGGGGTGGGGGTGGGTAGGGGAGGCCGGGTGCATCCGTGGTGACAGCACCCTGCTGGAGAGACTGACTCCTAGGGTCCTGCCCGCCTGCTGGTGCGCATCTCTGGTAGCGGCCGAGTTGCATCTTTTTGTGGCTCTCCCAGGACGACAGAATGCCGGGTGTGTCTTGTGCCGCCCTTGGTGGGATGAACAGGACCCTGAGTGGGCCCGGGAGAAGAATGCGCCTGCTGGAGACAAGCTGTTTACTTGTCAGGGACTGTCGCGTCCCCCGCCCCCTGAACCCCCCATTCTGCGCGCTCCCTAGTTCTCCCTTCCGAGCTGAGCTTTGCCCTTGAACCCAGAGGGGCTGGCAGAGATCGTACCCAGGCCCCCGCAGGTCTTGCCCCTCTTCCTCCATAAAACTTACTTCCTTCTCATCACCCCCTGGTGATTTTGTCCTGGGCGCTTTTCTCCCGACCTGGATTCCTGAAGAGGAATCCTGCCCTGGGCTCCATCATGCGTTCTGCTTTGTCTTTGCTGTTTTCAAAACCCTTTCTCCGTGCTCGCTTCGCCTTTTCCTGGGTCCACGCTGCGCTGCTTCTGTTTGCTTTGCGCTCTCTAGTATTGCTGTTTTCTCTAGTCAGGAATGGAAGTTATTCTTTCATCTTGGGCCTATGCTTCCGGTTACTCTGCTGATAGTTTCTTGGGAAGCTCTGATGGGCCTCTCTGGATGCTGACCGTAGGGTGGATCCACATCCACTTGCCTGGGCTCCTGCACCGGGGTCTGTTGAGGATCCTTCCAGCTCTGTGGGCAGGTCAGAGGATTTTAGCTTGGAGCCTGGGCAACACCATTTCCAGTGGCCTCCTGGGGGGTTTGCATTTTGTCTGGTGCAGAAGCCAGTGATTAGGGAGTTGTTTTGTTCCTCTTCGGTCAGCCCTTCCTAGTCCACCTAGTGGGTTCCAGACAGAAGTGCCTGTTCCTCGCACACACCCCACTTTGTGGACCGGGTTGGGACAGGGAGCGGGGAGAGCACAGCGCAGATGCAGTGAGCAGGCAGCCCCTCCCCTCACACCTTTCCTGTTCACTCCGGCCCTACAGGGATGAATTTTCCTTTACATTTGGCTTTGAATCAAGGTCTCAAGTTCAGGAACCTACTTTTATTGCAGTCATGAAATCTAATTCAAAGCCAGGCATGGTTCAGATCAATTACTTTGCTTTCAAAAACCAACAAACAGCTCTAAAAGACCATGTGAGTCACCCCTGCGCCGATCCCTGCCTCAGGATCTGGAAATGTTCCTGTGGTTTGCCTTTGTGCCAGCCAAAGGGAGCTGGGGTGGCATTGATGCAGGTGGATTGGTTTGTAAGAAGGGAAACTGAGGTGAATCATCAGCCACTTTTCCCTTTCAGTACTGAGGGCTTTACATACCAGGGGAGCACTCTACCACTGAGCCCAAGGATAAGGTCCTATATGAGGATGGACTGCTTTCTGAAAAATCTGTTTGTTTTTTTTTTTTGGTCTTTTTGAGACAGGGTCTCCCTGTAGCCCCAGCTGTCCTGGAACTCACTCTGTAGACCAGGCTAGCCTTGAACTCACAAAGATCCGCCTGCCTCTGCCTCCTCCCGAGTGCTAGGATTAAAGGCGTGCGCCACCACGCCCGGCTTATTTTTTATTTTTTTTTAATGTTCTTTGTTTCTCTCTTTTCAGACATAGGAGATCAGAGTCAGGCAAAGGTGGGATGAAGCTTACTGATGTCAATGCACCACTTGTAATCTTCCAGGCAGAGGGGCCTTGGCTGGTGGTCTCTCTTGGCCCATCTCAAAAAGGTAGGTTGGGGGGAGGAGACAATATGTAAAGGAAGGAAGAGCTATGTATGGTAGATACAGAGTGAAGAGAATCTGCCGTCTCAAGGCTGGAGAGATGATGGCTCAATAATTAAGAGCACTGGGTGCTCTTGCAGAGGACCAGAGTTCAATTCCCAGATCTCACATGGTGGCTAACAACCACCCATAACTCTAGTTCCAGGGGATCTGATGCCCTCTTCTGACCCTGTCTTCAGTGCATGACATGGGTGAACTTACACACATGCAGGCAATACACTCATATACATTAAATAAAAATAATAAAATATACTAAATTTTTTGGGGGGGTGTTTTTGAGAAAAGGTCTCCCTATAGCCCCAGCTACCCTGGAACTCACTATGTAGACCAAGCTGGCCTTGAACTCACAGAGGTCCGCCTGCCTCTGCCTCCCAAGTGCTGGGATTAAAGGCATATACCACCACACCCAGCACTAAATATTTAAAAAAATTTTTTTTAATTTTATTTATTTTTTATGTGTATGAATGTACTGTCTGCATGTAGGTTGGTGTACCCGTGTTGTGCAGTGCCGCGGAGGTCAGAAGAGGGTGTCGGATTCCCCAGGAACTGGAGTTAAAGACAGTTCTCAGCCACCATGTGGGTACTGGGGATCAAACCTGAGTCCTCTGCAAGAGCAGTTGGTGCTCTTAACCACTAGGCCATCTCTCCAGCCCCACTAATTGTTTTTTTTTTTTTCTTTTTTTTTTTTTTTTGGTCTTTTTGAGACAGGGTCTCCCTGTAGCCCCAGCTGTCCTAGAACTCACTCTATAGACCAGGCTGGCCTTGAACTCACAAAGATCTGCCTGCCTCTGCCTTCCAAGTGCTAGGACTAAAGGCGTGCGCCACCATGCCCTAGTGGTGGCGCACGCCTTTAAACATTTTTTTAAAAAGAAAGAAAACCTATCTTCTCTGACTTGTTCATGGGGACTTGCATATCTGAAGGAAGAGAACTGGGGCTGGATAGCTCAGTGGTAGCATTCATGGCCAGACTCCAGGTTCAGATCCTAGCACAGAAGAAAAGAAAAACTGGAAAATGACCCAGTTTTGTGCTAGGAATGAATGAGGGGAGACATCACTAGACCTGAAAGATGGGTGCTGCCGCCTCGGGAGAGAAGGATGACTGGCTTTTGCCTGAGAGCCTATCAGAAAGGTGTAGCCCTTGGTATTTGATTTGTGCTAATCATGAGGATTTGGGCCTATTTGGAGAAAGAAATATTAAAACATTTTTACCAAAGGAAGTAGGTTGTATTGCTATACTATAGGCATTCTGTGCCTATAGGAGTTGGCAGTTACTAGATCAAAGCAAGGATGCTCTTTGCAACTTCTGAGCCAATTAACCCTGGGGAAGACGGATGCTCCTTCACTGTGCAAATGAAGAAACTGAAGCTGATCCTGGGGCAGCTGGGTGTGGGACGTGAGCTTGGTGATGGGGAGGTCTAGTGTTCCCCCTTGCAGGCGGGTTGGGTAAATGACAATTCCGTGTGCATGGAGAATGCTGTGTCTGAGCAGCTGCTGTCATTTCAGGAAGATGGGAGCAGACCTGGTGTTGGGCGAGGCATTCCCCAGCTGCTGCCTTCCGGTCTCTAGGTCGTCCTTGGTACTTGATGAAGTTTTGTTGGCTGTAGGTCTCTTTTAAAACTAAATATTAGACAGGCATGGTGGCGCATGCCTTTAATCCTAGCACTTGGGAGGCAGAGGCAGGCGGATCTTTGTGAGTTCAAGGCCAGCCTGGTCTATAGAGTGAGTTCCAGGACAGCTGGGGCTGCAGGGAGACCCTGTCTCAAAAAGACAAAAAACAAACAAAAAACAACTAAATATTAAGTAGAATTTTAATGTTGGAAGCAGATCAAAACAGAACTACTGTGGTAGAAGTAGAGAGCGGCTAGAACTCACTGCACCCACTGCCCCAATATCCTGCCAAGGCCTCAGGTGTGTGTGTCTTTGGGACACAGTGACTTCCCTCAGCACAGATGTAAAGGAGATGGTGTAGAACTGTGTTGGGAGATGAGAGTTTTTTCTACATACTTGTTTATGTCTTGATCTTTGTTTCTGAAAATGCCTTTGAAATAAAAAAAATTATTTGCCATGTATGCATGTGTATGTATGTGTAATGTGTGTGTTGGGGCCCATGTGAGCCACTTCTGCCATGCCTCTTAACTGCTGAGCCATCTCTCCAACCCTCTCTTTTCACTTAAAAAGTATATTTTATTTATTATTTTTACTTTGTGTGTATGGGTGTATCGCCTGCATGTGTGTAAGTGCATCTGTGTCGTGCAGTGTCTTCAGAGGTCAGAAGAGTCAGATCCCCTGTAACTCAAGTTATAGACAGTTGTTAGCTGCCATATGGGTACTGGGATTTGAACCCAGGTCTGCTACAGGAGCAGCCAGTGCTCTTAACCACGGAGCCATCTCTCCAGCCCCTCTTTTTTCGCTTTTATTGGGGAGCAAACTCAGATCTCCAGTCATATACCTTTACCTACTGTCTTTCTGGCCCAGAAAAATACTTCAAATAATAACTTTTGACCTTTATACTTTTTTTTTTTTTTCTTTTTTTTTTGTCTTTTCAAGACAGGGTCTCCCTGTAGCCCCAGCTGTCCTGGAACTCACTCTGTAGACCAGGCTGGCCTTGAACTCACAAAGATCCACCTGCCTCTGCCTCCCAAGTGCTAGGATTAAAGGCGTGCACCACCACGCCCGGCTGACCTTTATACTTTTTATTTATGAAAATATGTATTTACTGTTGAGAATTTTTTGTGTGTGTGTGATTCTAGGGTGAAGAATTTTTATTTTTTTTATTTATTCTTTTAAGTGTATGAGTGTACTGCGCATGCAGGTCTGTGCACCCGTGTCGTGCAGCATGTCCTCGGAGGTCAAAGAGGGCGTCGGATTCCCCTGGAATGGAGCTTAAAACGGCTCTCAGCCGCCATGTGGGTGCTGGGAATCGAACCCGGATCCTTTGCAAGAACAGTCAGTGCTCTTAACCACTAGGCCATCTCTTCAGCCCTACTGTTGAGAATTTATAAAAATAACAGAAGAAAAACACACTGTTTTCTTTTTTTTCTTTTTTAATTTTTTAAATTTATTTTTGTATATGTATAAATGTACTGTCCTGCATGCAAGTTGTGCACCCGTGTGCGTGCAATGCCGAGGAGGTCAAGAAGAGGTGTCGGATTCCCCTGGAACTGGCAGTTCTTGGAATTGGAGTTCAGACGTTCTCGGCCTCCATGGGGGTGCTGGGGATCAAACCCGGGCCTCAGTAAGAGCAGTCGGCGCTCTTACCGTCTAGCCATCTCTCAGCCCCCACCACTTGTTTTTCTATAACCCTAGTTCCCAAAGAGAGAATTGTTGTTTCTGTGCTGAAGTATCTTTCCCTAAATCTCACAGGAAATTTTCTATGTAAATGTCTTTTAAAAAATTGATTTTTGAAGGGCTGGAGGGATTGCTCAGTGGTAGTAACTCTGCTGCTCTTTAGGACCCGTGGTTGATTCCTTGCACCACTGGCGGCTGAACGACGCTAACTCCAGTCCTAGGGGATGACGCCCTTTCTGACCTCCACAGAATTGTATGACACAGGTGTACTACATACATAATACCAATACATTCATTAAAAATAAAATAATAAATAAAAAACATAATTTGATTTTTTTTTTTTTTTTTTTTTTTTTTTGTCTTTTCAGAAGGGTCTCCCTGTAGCCCCAGCAGCTGTCCTGGAACTCACTCTGTTAGACCAGGCTGCCTTGAACTCACAAAGATCCGCCTGCCTCTGCCTCCCAAGTGCTAGGATTAAAGCCCGACTTAAATTGATTTTTGAGTTGGTGGATATAACTCAGTGGGAGAGCCCTTTCTTAGTGTGTGGAGCCCCAAGTTCCATCCCATAATGGCCCTAAACAGAACAAAACAAAGTAAAAAACAAACAAACAAACAAAAAAAAACCTTGATTTTAAAATTTATTGTTAAAAATTATTATAGAAGGGCTAAAGAGGTGGCTCAGCAGTTAAGAATACTGGCTACTCATCGGATCTCTGTGTGATCAAGGCCAGACCTGTTCTACTTAGTGAGTTCCAGGCCGCCAGCTGGGACTAAAGGAGACCCTGTCTCAAAAGACCAAAAAAAAAGCTAGGCGTGGGTGGCGCACGCCCTTATCCTAGCACTTGGGAGGCAGAGGCAAGCAAATCTTGTGAGTCAAGGCCAGCCGGTCTACAGAGTGGAGTCCAGGACAGCTGGGGCTACAGAGAACCCGACATATGGAAAAGACCAAAAAAAAAAAAAAGACAAAAAAAAAAATACTACCTACCCTGTAGAAGACCTGAATTTGGTTCCTACACCACATAGCAGCTAATATCTGCCTAAAACCCCAGTTCCGGGGAATTTAATAATCCTCTTCTGACCTCCATGACCATTGCATGGATGGGCGTTCTTATATCCACACAGGAATAAACGAAAGCAAATTTAAAAAGTATAAAAACAGCCAGTTGTTTGATACATCCTTTTAATCCCACTCAGGGGCAGGTCGAGAGAGGCAGGCAGATCTCTGCAGTTCTCAGGCCACGACGGTCTACAGAGTGGATTCCACGGACAGCTGCCTGGGGCTACAGGGAGACCCTGTCTTGAAAAGGACAAAAAAAAAAAAAAAAAAAAAAACCCCAAAATCAACTTCTACATACATATATAGCTGACTGAATGAATTGTCTATGTCTTTTATGTTTCAAAATTCTACAGTGAAAATCTGGAAGTAAAAGGGATAGAGCTCTATGGTAGAGTATTTGTTACCCTAGGTTCAGTTCCACACCACATCGCATAAAGGTGTGAAAAAGAGCACAAGACAGAAGTCAGGGAGAAAGGCTACCAGATCCCTTCTGGGCAAGACTCCATGGCCATTGCAGTCACAAATCGGAGCAGCCAGGGATGCCTATACTGGATGGGTCTGCACCCGAACAAGCCATTTGGCATGGGTGGAGGAGGGGCTCAGGGGCTCTACCCCTCACTGCTGAACAGAGAGTCAGGGTGAGGGGAAGTCACTGTCTTCAGTTGTGCATCCACTGGTGACCCCAGAGAACTCCAGAGAATAGTTCCAATCCAGTGGTCACACAGATGGCCCTGGTTAAACTAAATGGCCCTCATAAAATCAAAACCCATGAGCCTGGAAAAGGGACTGGTAGGAAGGAGAGGGGGTTGATAGGAAGAGGAGCAAGAGATAAGAGAGGGCAGTGGGAGGGAACACTCAGAATGCATTATATATGTCAATGGATAAAGCTACTTGAAAACAAAAGTACACATAATGGCACATGTCTGTAATCTCAGTACTTGGAAAATTGAGGAAGGAAGATTGTTGAGGCTCAAAAATGAAGTCAGGGGCTGGAGAGATAGCCTAGCGGTTAGGAGCGCCGACGCTCTTGCAGAGGACCCGGGTTCGATCCCCAGCACCCACATGGCGGCTAGGAGCCGTCTGTGGCTCCAATTCCAGGAGAACTCCAGTTCCGGGGGAATCCGAGACCCTCTTCTGACCTCCGCGGCATTGCACGACATGGGTGCACAGACCTGCATGCAGACAGTACATTCATACACATACAAAAATAAATAAATAAATAAATAAATAAATAAATAATTAAAAAAAAAATGAAGTCAATGAATGATAAACCAATACAAACCCTTTAGGAAAAAAGGAAAAGTAAATGACAGGAGATCTATGAATAAAAATGTTTGAAGATCTGGGCATGGTAGCACATTTTTTATTTTAAAAAATTTTTTATTTATTGTTTGTTTATGAATATACTATCTGCATGTAGGTTTGTGCACCTGTGTCCTGCAGTGCCGTGGAGGTCAGAAGAGGCATCGGATTCCCCTGGAACTGGAGTTAAAGACAGTTCTTAGCTGCCATGTGGGTGCTGGGGATCTAACTCGGGTCCTCTGCAAGAGCATGTAGTGCTCTTAACCGCTGAGCCATCTCTCCAGCCCAGGCACATATTTTTAATCCCAGTTCTGAGGAGGCAGAAGCAGATCTGAGTTTGAGGCTAGCCTGGTCTATATAGTGAGTTCCAGGCCTGCTGGGACCTCATAGTGAAACTCTGTGTCCAAAACCAGAACCCACTCCAGGATACCAGTAATTCACCTTTGAAAAGCATTGCCCATAGTGACCTGAGGGCCTCCCCCTAGGCCCCATCTCTCAGCATCATCACATTGAAGATCAGGAATCCAGCACACAAACAGGGACGAATCTTATCCAAGCCATAGGAAATGCTTACTCCGTGGGAACTGGAAAGTGCTCCCTTCTTAGAGCCAGGACCTTTGACCTGGGCTCTGCCTGTGTCATGTTTTCACAGAGCAGTGGAATAAAGACTGTGCTCTGTCCATGGCTTTGGTGGGAACAGCAGTAGTGGGCTGCAAGGTTGAGTTCTCGGCACAGAAACCTCTGGGGATCAAACTGGTCCCCAAGTCTCAGTAGTACCCCAGTAGAGTTGCTGCTACTTTGGTTCTGCATTGTGCTGTCCACAGGTGTGCTACAATTGTTTCTTTTGTTATTTTGTTTTTCCTGGAGTTCTCAGTTGTCTCATCTTTTTATTTGTTTCTTTTTTTTGGTCTTTTCGAGACAGGGTCTTCCTGTGGCCTCAGCTGTCCTGGAACTCACTCTGTAGACCAGGCTGGCCTTGAACTCACAAAGATCTGCCTGCCTCTGCCTCCCAAGTGCTAGACTGGGCGTGGTGGCATGTGCCACCACGCCCAGCATTTTTCTGGACTTTTAATTCCCATTATCACTGGGTGTGAGGCCCAGTGTGTCTGCTCCTTGGCTTGTGAAAGCTGAGGGCTGAACGTATCAGCAGTGGACCAGGTCCTTCCTGGCTGCTCTAACCCTGCCTGCTCTTCCCTGGGCTTTGGGTGATCTTGATTTCTACCCCTGCCTGCTCTTCGCTGGGCTTTGGGTGATCTCCTTGATTTCCATTCTGAGTCCCCTCCTACTTTCTTCACAGCAGCTAAAGCCTTGTGAAAAGAACAGAACCTGGGATATTGCTCAGTCAGCAGAGTGCTTGCCTGGCATGCACTAAGTCCAGTGTTTGATCACCACCACTGCTGAGAACTGGACACTGCAGAGGCAGAGGCAGGAAGATGGGAAGTTTTGTTTTGGTTTTTTGGTCTTTTTCAAGACAGGGTCTCCCTGTAGCCCCAGCTGTCCTGGAACTCACTCTGTAGACCAGGCTGGCCTTGAACTTACAAAGATCCACCTGCCTCTGCCTCCCAAGTGCTAGGATTAAAGGCGTGTGCCACCACGCCTGGTGAGGATGGGAAGTTTAAGCTCATCTTTGGCTACATAGCAGGTTCCAGGCCAATCTAGGATATGTAAGACCTTGTCTCAAAAAAAATGTATAGGGCTTGGGAAGGTGGGCCAGTGGTCAGAGTCCTAAGTGCTTCCCATATGAGTGCGAGGACCCTGGAGTTCCACACAAGGGCTAGCCTTGGAATTGGAAGGTACAGACGGGGATCTCCCAGAGCAAGACCAGCCACTGGTTGAGTTCTGGCTTTGATTGAGAACCCCTGCCTCAAGCCTCTGGCCTGTCCATGCATGTACACACACACGCACACACACACACACACACACACACACACACACC
The DNA here is from genome assembly GCA_009823505.1 of Rhizomys pruinosus. NCBI lineage: Eukaryota > Metazoa > Chordata > Mammalia > Rodentia > Spalacidae > Rhizomys > Rhizomys pruinosus. Next base: position 905,756 of record VZQC01006857.1, read on the forward strand.
CTCCCACACAAAATAAATGCACACACACACGTGAAAAATCAGAAAAAAATTAACTATCCCCCCCCAAAAAACCTCCAGATCCTTGCTTAATGCTTTTGTCTTCTCCCATCTCTCAAATGCAGTTGTAGTAAAATGCGAATTCCTCCTTGGCTAGAAGGCCCTGTAGGAGCAGACATTTCCTACCCAGACTCTTCCTACCCATCTCCCTGTGGAGCTAGGACTCTGGTCACCTGGTCTCCATGGCCTTTGCACTTAGTGCCCCCTTCCCACCATCTAGTCTCTGTTTCACCCCTCTTCGCTAGATCCTTCACTCACTGGGCACTTCACTTCAGTGCAGTGCCCCCTGAGGACCCTCTCTTGCCCTCCACTCAGGGACCCCTCCCTTCAAATCCTTTAGTACACTCCAGCTCTCTTGCTCTCTGAAATTGTCTTGTTTTCTATTTCTTTTTATTTTCTGTCTTCTTCCATTAGACCGGAAATCTCTTGTGGCTTCCTGCTGGGCTCATAAAAGGTGCTCAAGTCAATGTGTTGAATCCATGAGCCCAGGAGGGTGGCTCCTTCATATTCCCTTCCTGAAGGCCTCCGGGGGCATGTGATGGTTCAGTGTGGCAATCTCCAGAATGTTCCTTCCTAGAATGTACCCAGGAGACTTGCTGGGAGGTGGTCTTCAGGGTGAAGCACCTTAGACTCCTCCCCACTTGTGCTGGCTTTCTGACTAACATGTTGTGTGTGGTTGAGAAATGAGACCCTTGATTTGCTCGATGTTCTGAGACCGAAGAGTGCTTGCAGATAGGTCCAGTGCAGGCATAGTTGGGCTCAGCATAATGTCACATGCATGCCAACCTCTCTGGTCACTGTTCACCTACCCCAGGAAGTACCTTTCAAGGGGGCCTCTCTGGCTGCTCTCACATCTCCCCACCTTGAATTTATGGTTAGATACTAAGATTGTACATAACCACCTTCTTGAAGTTTCTGTGACTTAGGCTGTCTTGGGCTAATTAGATTGGCATTTTGGCTTTGAAATCCAGAACTTGGACAGATGGCTTATCTGTGGGTGTGGGGTGTGTTCTCTCTCTCCACAGACAAGTAGGCTTGGCTCCTGTGGGAGCCTTTATTCTCGGGTTCTGGAATAACTCAGGCTCCCCTTTAGAGTGACACTGAAGGAGTGTGGTATGCTTTTCCCAGGGCTCTCTGACTCAGGGAGGATGATAGTTATCACTTGGATAAGCAAGGACACAAATTCCCTTCTTTTCCTCGTTGCCTGACCCCAGTCTAGTCTGCCTAAAATGACTCACGTGTTCCACTAGGAAGCCATTCCCCAGGACACATGACTGCAGGACCCCAAAGCCCATCCTTTTTTTTTTTTTTTTTGTCTTTTCGAGACACAGTCTCCCTGTAGCCCCAGCTGTCTTGGAACTCACCCTGTAGACCAGGCTGGCCTTGAACTCACAAAGATCCGCCTGCCTCTGCCTCCCAAGTGCTAGGATTAAAGGCGTGGGCCACCACGCCTGGCTCCAAAGCCCATCTTTATGTTGATGAAGGCTGGGGAGTTCTTCCTGGTTGGAATCAGCCACATTTACCATGGATCCTGGAAAAAGGTGGAGGATGCTGGCTCGGTGCCCTGGGAGAGGTTCGTGGGAAGGCGAGGAACACCTCAGACTCTGCTGAATGTGGAGTTCACCCATTCAGCAGGGAAGGCTGAGGGTTGCATGAGTGTGTTTATTAAAGTCTCTGGAGAAAATTCTCTCCTGGTTGTGTGTATGTGTGTGTCTGTGTGTACATATGCACATGTGTGTGGAAGTCAGGACAGTCTTAGATACTGTTTCTCAGGAAGCCTTCCTCCTTTTAGTTTGAGACAGTCTCTCACTGGCCTGAAACTTCACCAAGTAGGCTTTGCTAGCTGCCCATTATCTCCTGACACCCCATCTCCCCCCATCGTGCCATCTCTGGGGCTGTGAGAACATGCCACTGTACATGGCTTTTTGCATGGGCTCTCTGAGGAGACCTCAGGTCAAGCTTGGAAAGCAAATGCTTTACCGACTGAGCCATCTCTCTAGCCCCCGTCTTTGTTGGATCTTTAAGACTCGGATGTCAGACCCCACACACTAGAGAACTATTTTTCATTAGAGAGCTGTTCTTCCTTCGGGCTAGGGAGAAACCAGCTGGGGACATCCAGAACATGATAAAGGGCTGATGGGAGGCTCACATGCCGATCACCTTACCGGCACGTGCTGATTCTGTGGATCCTGTGGCGGGCGGTGGGGATTGAAAGAGCTGAAGCTGGGTGAGGTGGTGCACGCCTTTAATCCTAGCACTCAGGAGGCAGAGGCAGGCTGATCTCTGTGAGTTCAAGGCCAGCCTGGTCTACAGAGTGAGCTCCAGGCCAGCTGGGACTAAAAGGGAGACCCTTTCTCAAAAAAAATACCAAAAAGAAAAAAATCCACAAAAAAAAAAAAAAGGAAAGAGCTGAGCTACATCCTGTGGAGCCTCCCTGGACACCTCCTGGATGACTTAGAAACAGACAGAGAAGGTTCCCGATTCCTGAGGCAGGCATGGGGTGGAGGATTCCCTGCTCTGTCTTGTAATGACATCTTCCTAGTGCCTTGGGAGAGCTGGCCCTTGCTGGCCCTCCGCCTGGGCTGTCTCATCTGCCCTCCTGGCTCCTCGTCTGTCTGTTGCCTGATGACCCCAAGCTATATCTTTGTGAACGCTTAGATCACTTCCTTGTGCTCTTAGTGGGGGGATTTTGACCTTTAGCTGCCTTCACCTGGGGTCCAGTAAGCAGCTGGAGTTGTCCTGTCTCAGATGAACCCCAAACCTCTTCTGTTTGCTTCGCAGGACCAGGAAATTCCCACTAGTCTTCCAGGTCTAACCTTGGCTCTCACTCTGTCCCTCCTGACCCCCATTGGGTTCATTTTATCTCCTAAGTATATCCTTCGCCACCGCACTTGGGTCCTGGGGAAGGAACCTAGGGCTCTTTTGCGGGTGAGGGGCTGGGTAAGCCCCTGTGCTCAGCTCTCCAGTGCTATCTGGTGACATCAATCAGTGGTCCTGCCGCTTCCAGCTTGCACATTTCCAGTCCTGTAACACTACAGTCAGTGACTGGGTTTTGGATGCAGATTCCATCCCTGTGCCTCAAATCCTCCATACTGCCCATTTCTCTTAGTAAAGGCGAGTATCTGCCCCCTTCAGACCCTTTGAAGGACCCGGTTCCTTCTGGTCTTGTCCACCTGTCTTATACCACATCTTACTCCGTTCCCAGCCTCCCCGTGTGAGATGGCCCTTTCTGGCTATTCTCTACTCTGTGCTAGTGTAGCGTATGGTCATCCTGCTTACCTATGGGTGTGCTTGCAAACTAGTGCACCCCTTGCTGGCGTGCCAACTCCTTCAGGGCAGGGATTGGGCTCAGTCACCACTCTTCTCAGCACCTCATATAATTCCTGACACCAGGATCCTTCGGTCCCTAGGACCCATGTCAGGCAGCTCACTGTAATTCTAGCTCCAGGGGACCTGGTGTTCTCTGGCCTCCACTGGCATCCACATTCAGGTGTATGTACCCACACATAGACACATAAGATAAAAACAAACCAAATCTTAATAAAAAAGAAAAAGCTGATCGTGGTGGTGCACACCTTTAATCCCAGCACTCAGTAAGCAGAGTCAGGTGGATCTTTGTGAGTTCAAGGCCAGCCTGGTCTACATTTCAAGCTCCAGGCCAGCTGGGGTTACAGGGAGACCCTGTCTCAAAAAAAAAAAAAAAAACCCTGGGTCTCATGTCTAGCACTATAGAAACCAGGAATGCTGGTGCGTGGCTGCAACCCAGCATGCACGGGGTGGAGCCTGCAAGCATTTGGTCTTGGTACTGGGAGGGAGAGCAAACCTGGGTCTCCAGGACATCTTTTTTTTTTTTGGGGGGGGGGCAGGATCTCATGTGTCCCAGGCTGGTTTCGAACTTGCACATACTTGTTTTTGTTTCTGTTTGTGAGAGACATCGTCATTCCTGTGTGCCTCTGTAGACTGTTCCTTCATCCTTGCTACCATGTAACATTCGACCGGGAAAACATAACCACAGTTTGTTTCCATTCTGCCACTGTCTTTGGCAGTGTCTGTACCTGAGTGTCTGTTGGGTATATGCCTGGGCACGGACTGTGTGACTAACTGTCTTCGTTCCTGGCACAGGAGTGTTCTGCTTGAGTAGAGCTTGCCAGTTTGCCCATGCAGTCCTATCAATTTCCATTCTTGGGGTAGTTCTAAAGCCCCTGGGACTGTTACCCAAATCCTCGTGTAAAGCGAAGAGTCTGGACTTCATTCAGGGGAGAGGCAGGGCCCAGAGAGAGGGCAGGGGCTCCCCCTGTCCTGTCCTGTCCTGTCCTGGTGATGGGCTGTGTACTCTGGTGAGTCTTCTTGCTTAGGGAGGAGGTAGTTTATGGAATTAGTTGTCTGCCACCAGTTGGGTCATTGTAGCTGAAGCCTTCCTTTCTGTAGGACTGAGGTCCAAGAAAAGAAGTGTGTTTTCCTTAGAACTCCAGCATTTGGTTAGGGTTCTCAGAAGCTCTTGCCTTCTGTCTTCTTGTTGAGGTCACTAGATTGAGTGACCAAAGGTCCCTCTGACTTTGCACACTTAGTAAAAGTATGTTAGCATCATAAATGCGATCCTCCAGATTCCTGACTGTCCCGCAGGTTTTGAATCAAAAAGGAAGACTTTGGCCTAGCCATTCTCAGAAAGAGGAAGCCTAAATAGGATGTGGTTTCCCAGTCAGAGGAAGTGGCTGCCAGCGGTGGTAGCCCTGAGGCAGAGTGATGCATGGCAGCTTCTGTCCAGTGAGTTAGGCTCGGGCCCACTTGGCACCACCCCCCAAAGAACATCTGTTTTAAACCAAACATGTCCTGCAGTTACATTCAGATGTCATTTAAACCCACTGGGTATGATGGTACAAGCCTTTAGTCCCAGCACTTAGGAGGCAGATGCAGGCAGATCTCTGTGAGATTGAGATCAGCTGTCTCAAAAAAAATTATTTAATTACAAGAAAGTGTGAGCTTGCAGGGAAGTTTTTGTTTTGTGTTGGAGCTGGGCTCTCAACTCAGGGCTTTGTGTGGGCTAAGCGCTGCTGAGCTGTCTCTCTAAGCCTGTTTTGTTGTTGTTGTTGTTGTTGTTTTATTTTATCTTTATCCTTTTTTTTTTTTTTTAGACAGGGTCACCCTGTAGCCCCAGCTATCCTGGAACTCTCTAAGTAGATCAGGCTGGCCTTAGTCTCACAGAGATCTGCCCTCTCGTGCCTCCAGAGTGCTGGGACTCAGTAGTTAAGCCCAGCAGTTAAGAGCACTTACTGCTCTTGCAAAGGACTGAGGCTCAGTTTCTTAAATGACGGCCCAAGACTGTCCAGGGGATCTGACACCTTTTTCTGGTCTCCATGGGCATTGCATGCATGAGGTGCACATACATACATGTCAGCAAGCACTCAATGCATATTAAACAAAAATATGACAAGCTGGGCATGGTGTTACATGTCTTTAATCTCAGTACTTGGGAAGTAGAAGCAGGTTTATCTCTGTGAGATAGAAGCCAGCCTGGTCTACATAGCAAGTTCCAGGCCAGCTGGAGCTCTGGGGAGTCTGTCTCAACCTCCTCCCTATAACAACAACAACAAAATCCACAAACTGACATGTGGTTGATTTATTGGAAATGTTTGAGAATAAGCTGGGCTTGGTGGCACAGACCTGTCATCCTAGTTACTCTGGAGGCTGTGGCAGGAAGACTGCAAACTTGAACTCTGTCTAGGCTACAGACTGAGCTCAGGATGGGGCTGGGCAACTTGGTGAGATCTGTCTCAAAAAAACAAAAAGGAAAGAAGGAAGGGGAGAAGAGGGGAGGGGGAGGGGAGGGGAGGGGAGGAAGGGGAAAGGAAGGGAAGGAAGGCGGGACAGGGGGAAGGAAGGGAGGAGCAAGCTGGGGATATAGCTCAGTGATGGTGTACTTGCCTAGCATGCCCAAGGCCCTAGGTTCAGTTTCCCAGTACTATGAAACAGCACTAACAAAAAACATCTAGAGTAGCTTGGGTCTGTGAACCTATTTTTCAGTTGTACATTGCATGTCTACATACAGAGTATTTCTGAAGAAAATATCAAAATGGAATTGTCATGCCCTCTAATTGTAACATATCTCAGATTTCAAAGACTTAGTAAAAAAAAAAAAAATAGTCGGGCTGGAGAGATAGCCTAGCGGTTAAGAGCACCGACGCTCTTGCAGAGGACCCGGGTTCGATCCCCAGCACCCACATGGCGGCTAAGAACCGTCTGTAACTCCAATTCCAGGAGAACTCCAGTTCCAGGGGAATCTGAGACCCTCTTCTGACCTCCGTGGCATTGCACGACACGGGTGCACAGACCTGCATGCAGACAATAGACATTCATACACATACAAAAATAAATAATTAAAAAAAAAGAAAAAAAAAATAAAAACAAAAAAAAAATAGTCAAAATCTCTGAGTAATCTTTTTCTACAAAGATTATATATGGGAATGAATATCTTCTGCATATATTAGGTTAAATAAAACTTGGAAGTTCATTCTTCTGTGTCTTTTCTTGATGTGAACGTGGCTTCTGGTAGCCTTGACATGAGGTGTGTCTTCAGACATTTCTCCAGACACTGTCCATCTCTGCTCTCACAGATCCACAAGGGCACGAGCACAGGACTGGCCACCACGTGTTGAACTGATGAAACCTTCATGTTCATCAGCAAGAGTGGGGGTCAGTAAATGGAGCGTGCTGCGTGCACCGTGCAGGAGCTCCAATGAAGGAATAGAATGAAATGAACTAGAGTCAACAGCGGGTCCAGTTCAGGAGAGACCTCAGGAACAGTATGCTAGGTAGCCAAAGAAGGCGGCAGAAGACTTCGAATTTTTTTTTTATTTGTATTTTATATGTATGAGTATTTTGCCTGAATGTAAGTGCACCACTTTTTTGCAAAGACATCACAGGCCAGATGAAGGTGTTGGATCCACTGGAACTGGAGTTAAGGATGGTTCTTAGCTGCCATGTGGGTGCTGGGAATTGAGAACAGGTTCTCTGCAAGAGGAGTGCTCTTAACCTCTGAGCCATCTCTCCAGTCTCTCTAGATGGCTTTAAAGCATGCAAAAATGCTAGGAATTGCTTGTGGACAAATATTAGTCTAATAAAAGTATAAAGACATGCACACGAATGATAAGCAGCTACATTCCAGGTTGTGGTGACCCAGAGGGGGCAGCTGGCGGTGCGGGAAGAGACTTAGTGAACTGGAGCAGGGTGATACTCGAGAGTCTTTAATTGTATCTGGATTTTTTTTTTTTTTTTTGTCTTTTTGAGACAGGGTCTCCCTGTAGTCCCAGCTGTCCTGGAACTCACTCTGTAAACCAGGCTGGCCTTGAACTCACAGAGATCTGGCTCCCTCTGCCTCCCAAGTGGTGGGATTAAATTTGTGCACCACCACGCCCGGCTGTATCTGTAATTTTTTGTAATATTTTTATTTACTACTGTACTAATTTGAGGGTGGGAAGGGATGGCTGGGGGTTGGTGTGACAGAACTTTCAACAAATCTTTAGTCAAAGTCATTTATTTTTTTTGTCATGCATATAATGTGTCATGTAGCCCAAGTTTGCCTTGAACTTACTATATAGCTTAGGCTAGCCTTAAACGGCTGATCCTTTCTCTATTCCCAAGTATTAGGATTGTTGGCATAGTAAAAACCATTTTTAAGCTAATTGATTTTTTTTATTTAATTTTATTTATTTATTTATGTGTGTGAATGTATTGTCTGCATGGAGGTTTGTGCGCCCGTGTCGTGCAATGCTGCGGAGGTCAGAAGAGGGTGTCAGATTCCCCTGGAACTGGAGTTCTCCTGGAATTGGAGTTGCAGACAGTTCTTAGCTGCCATGTGGGTGCTGGGGATCGAACCCGGGTCCTCTGCAAGAGCGTCGGTGCTCTTAACCGCTAGGCTATATCTCTAGTCCCGCTAATTGATTTCTGATTAGAGCGTTTCTAAGAATTGCAACCTTTGGTCTTTCTAAGTTCTGAATGTCTGGCCGTCTTCTTGTCTCCCATGTGGGATGCTGGTCTGTACTGCTACTATGAAGGAGGCAGACAGGTGTCCACCTGGAATGGGAAGCCGCCCAGCTCAGGCAGTGGCTGGGATAGTGGCAGTCACAAGCAGCCTGGGGCCTCCTGGGTGGCAGCCTGTGTGCCCTCCAGCTGGGTCTCAGCCCACAGCCTGCTGCTGCCCCAGATCCAGCCATCCCCCTTCCCAGGCCTCCCTGCCCCAGCACAGCAGGGCAGCTCACTCCTTCTTTGCTTTTCCCTCAGGTGGTCAGGCCACAGGGCATTAACAAAGCAGGATGCCCCCTGGGGTGGACTGCCCCATGGAGTTCTGGACGAAAGAGGAGAGCCAGAGTGTGGCTGTGGACTTCTTGCTGCCCACGGGGGTCTACCTCAACTTCCCAGTGTCCCGAAATGCCAATCTCAGCACCATCAAGCAGGTACAGTCTCTATCTGAAGCCCATTCCTCAGATTCTGGAGCTCAGAGAGACAGACTAACGCATTGTTCTCAGACAGGGATTCTCAGATGTGAATTTGTGTGTGTGTATATGTGGGGCAGAGGACAGCCTTGGCTGGACAGCTCTTTCTCAATGGCCACACACCTTCTTTTTGTGTTTACTTATTTAATTTAGTTGGTTAATTAATTTTATGTGTATGAGTGGTTTGCCTGCATGTGCACCATGTGTGTGTATGCAGTGCCTGTGGAAGCCAGAAGAGCATATTTGATCCCCTGGAACTGGAGTTAAGGACAATCGTTAGCTGTCATGTGGGTGCTGGGAATCAGACTTGGGACCTCTGGAAGAGCAACCAGTGCTCTTAACCACTGTGCCATCCCTCCAGCCCCTTGTTTTGTGCTTTGAGACAGGATCACATTGAAAGTAGGCTATGCTAGCTGACCAGCAAGTCCCAGGGATCCATCCCCCTGTCCCCATCCCCAGCACTGTACTTGGCTGCTTCTATTGTTGTGTTTTGTTGTGGGTTCTGGGGGACTGAACTGGGCTTCTCAGGCTCACAGGCAAGCACTTTGTACTGAGTGATTACCCTAAAACCTCAGATGTGAATTTTACAAGATAAAATTTCTAAGAATTGTTTGAAAACCTGTGGTTAGACTCCACTTATCATCCCAAAGTCAGTTTCCCCTTTAACAGTAGGCATTTCCCTTCCCTAGATCACTAGCTGTCAGGCAGCCCTGGTTGCCCCAGCGGGGCTCCCATCCCACCCACACTGACCTGACCGTGCAGTCATTTTTGGAACCACCCTCTCCACAGCCACTTAGGAGACCTTCACAGGCTCTTTGTCTGTAGAACTGTCACTGCAACAGTAAAGCACATTGTTAGAAAGAGGTTTTGGTTTTGTTGAATAATTTTCAGGGTGAGTTACCAAGTCAAAGCATTAAATGTCTGGATGACATTTGGTCATCACTGTGACTTTCAAAGGCTTTAGAGCACCTGCTACATGTGGGGTTTGCTAGGCTGTGCAGCGAGCCACCAGAGACTGAGACTTTACCTCAGAATTAAAAAAAAATATTTTAATTTTAAGTTTATGAGTATTTTGCCTGCATGTGGGTCTTACCATGTGCATGAAGTGCCCCACAGAGGCCAGAAGAGGGTATCAGATCCCCTGGAACTGGAGTTATAGATGCTTGTGAGCTGCCATGTGGGTGCTGGGAACCAAATCCAGGTCCTCTACAAGAAGCCAGTGCTCATAACCACTGAGCCATCTCTCCAGCCCCTACCTCGGAATTGTAAAATCTGTAACCGGGAGCAGGGAAAACAACTGTAGAAACGAGGGTCTTCACCATCCTCTTCCCACTTCCAGAAATATTTCCTTTAATTTTTTTTTTTTTTAGTACAAAAATAATAGTATGGGTACATTAAAACTTAGGAAAACAAGAAAAAGAGCATTGGAGGTGTAGCACAGTCAGTAGCATGCTGGCCTTGCAAGCTTGATGCTCCAAGTTTAATCCCAGCATCTCATAAACCACATGTGCTGGTACACACCTGCGATCCCAGAACTGAAGAATAGAAGGCAGGAAAGCCACAAGTTCGAGATCAGCCTTAGCTCCATAGTAAGTTTGAGGCCAGCCTGGTCTACATGACAGCCTATCTCAAAAAAAGAAAGAAGGGCCAGCGAGATAGCTTATTGGGTAGGGGTGCTTGCCACCAAGGCTGAGCACTTGAGTTTGAGTCACATGGTGGAAGGAGAGAACCAACTCCTGAATGTCATCCTCTAACCTCCAACAAGTATGCTGTGGTGCGCACGCGCGCGCGCACACACACACACACACACACACACACACAATCAGTAGAGCCGGGCGTGGTGGCGCACACCTTTAATCCTAGCACTTGGGAGGCAGGGACAGGCAGATCTCTGTGAGTTCAAGGCCAGCCTGGTCTACAGAGTGAGTTCCAGGACAGCTGGGGCTACAGGGAGACCCTGTCTCAAAAAGACAAAAAAAAAAAAAAATCAATAGAATGTAATAAAATAACAACAAAGTGCCTCAGACAGGACATATATAAATATTTAATTTTTCTTTGAGACAGGGTCTCATTGTGTAGCCCTGGTTGTCCTGGAACTTGCTATGTAGACCAGGCTAGCTTTGAATTTACAGAGATCTGCCCGCCTCTCTTCCTGAGCACTGAGGAAGGTGTGCCCTAGCACTTCTGGCTCTTGTGACGATTTTGATGATGAGCTTTCATAGATCTTTCTGTGAGTAACCATTTTAACACCTGGGTCATGTTATAAACCTGATGTTAATGTATTCCAGCGTGTAGGAAGCAGAAGCAGGAGTCGAGGCCAGCCTGGGCTACAAACTGAGACCCTGTCTCAGAAAACAAAACAGAACAAAATCAGGGAGATGAGCCCCATAATGATCAGATAGGGCTGCTGGAAAGTCACAGCTGGCTGCCAAAGGCGAAGCCATGCACTGTGTCGGGGAGACGTCAACCCACTGCCTCACCTCTAATTTCAGCACACTCTGGGACCCTCACAGAAGGCAGAGACAGGAAGCTTGTTGATAGTGAGGTTGGGCCTCAGGACTCTGAGAACATCAGTCTTCTTGGGGTCTTCCCCTGCCCATGTGGGGGTCCTGCAGGGTGGGACTCTGAGGCTGACTATGACGACTTCTCCTAGGTGCTGTGGCATCGTGCACAGTATGAGCCGTTCTTCCACATGCTCAGTGACCCCGAGGCCTATGTGTTCACCTGTGTCAACCAGACAGCTGAGCAGCAGGAGCTGGAGGACGAGCAGAGGCGGCTGTGTGACGTCCAGCCCTTCCTGCCCGTGCTGCGCCTAGTGGCCAGAGAGGGTGACCGTGTGAAAAAGCTCATCAACTCACAGATCAGCCTCCTCATTGGCAAAGGTATCCTTGCTGGGGGTCAGAGTTATCTAGGCTGGCTACACGTGCTCTCTCTCACCCCATGGTCTGACCCCTCCTTCCACCCACCCTCAAGGCCTCCATGAGTTCGACTCCCTGCGCGACCCAGAAGTGAATGACTTCCGAACCAAGATGCGGCAGTTTTGTGAGGAGGCTGCCGCTCGCCGCCAGCAGTCGGGCTGGGAGGCCTGGCTGCAGTACAGCTTCCCCCTGCGCCTGGAGCCCTCGGCGAAGAGCTGGGGGCCTGGCACCCTGCGTGTCCCCAACCGAGCCCTGCTGGTCAATGTGAAGTTTGAGGGCAGTGAGGTGAGCCCCATGGCCCTTGGTCCTGGGGATGCTCGTGTGGTGCTACATCAGCCTCCAAGCCCATGTGGGAACTTCCCCTGTGACGTTCCCCAGTCCTCCACAGCCCCCTCACTCCCTCCCCTCCCAGTAGCACCAGGTAGCATTTGCCAAAGGGCGTACTCAGCTGGACGTCCACCAGCCAAGTTTAGGTTCCTTTATCCGTGAACACCTAGACACATTGGGGAGACAGGGCTATCTCACAGAAGACACTGGGACTGCAGGATAGAAGGTTGACCCCCCTCTCCCTACAGGAGAGCTTCACCTTCCAGGTATCTACTAAGGACATGCCCCTGGCACTGATGGCCTGTGCCCTCCGGAAGAAGGCCACAGTGTTCCGGCAGCCCCTGGTTGAACGGCCTGAGGACTACGCGCTGCAGGTGAACGGAAGGCATGAGTATCTCTATGGCAGCTACCCGCTCTGCCAGTTCCAGGTGAGCCCTGCTGTGAAGTGCTCCCTCCCACCTGCACGTGGTCCCATGGACTTAGGGATTCTCTTGAATCTGATGAGTCAGACCTTTGCAGTCATATGACAGCATCCCCTGGCTGAGCTGGTCCTCCATGAATACAAGAAGGGACTCCATCTTTAGGAAGGTTGTGCGTGTGTGTGTGGGTGGCAATGGGAGATCCCTCTTGAGGTTTGAGATAGGCAGTATCAGCTTAGAAGTTTCTAGAAGCCAGTTATTTGGGGAATTGGGTGGGCCACCCATCCACAGCAAATCCTGTACCCCATCCTAGTACATCTGCAGCTGCCTGCACAGCGGACTGACCCCCCATCTGACCATGGTCCACTCCTCCTCTATCCTCGCCATGCGCGATGAGCAGAGCAACCCTGCCCCCCAAGTCCAGAAGTCACGAAGCAAACCCCCTCCCATTCCTGCGAAGAAGGTGAGGCGGCACGTCCCCTTCCCTGCTCTCACTTGCAGCTGTTCTCCACCCCACAGACTGTGGAGTGACTCGTAATCAGGGGCCCTTGGTGGGTGGACCAGTGTCCTGCTGGGACCTATCTGGGTGGCAGATCTCCTCTTATGGATCTCAAGGGGGTTGGGGTCTCCTGGGCATCTGGTAAAGGATGGTGTTGGGGACAGATATTTGACCTTTGCCACCAACTCGGCTTCTCCCTCTCTAGCCCTCCTCTGTGTCCCTGTGGTCTCTGGAGCAGCCATTCTACATAGAGCTGATTGAGGGCAGCAAAGTAAACGCCGACGAGCGGATGAAGGTAGGGGCTCCTGGGCCATGTGAGGGGAGACAGTGTTTTTTGCACAAACAAGGTGGTTGTGGCCAGGAGGGGTGGCTGCGGAAGAAGAGTGGGAAGATGTCACCCGAAAGCCACCTGACCACATTACCCAGCATCCCTGCCTACAGTGGTTATAAGCTGCTTCAAAACAGGAAGAGGGGAGCAGGGCAGGCCAGCGGCCTGAGACTGATTCGTGGAAACCAGGCAGAGCTGATTTCTGTGTATTTGACTTTGGCGGAGGTTGTGGGGCCAGGCTCAAGGATGAAAGAGGTGTCTGGGGGTTGTGGGGCAGCAGGAGGAGCTGGCTGCTGTTGGTGGGGTGGTGGGGTGGGGTGCAGAGGCCCCCACCTAACAGCCAAGGGGTGGCTCCCTCTGGGTCGGGAAGGCAGTGGAGGAGTGCGCTGCTCTTTTGACTCTTCAAAACACTTTCCAGGCCAGCTGGGCATGGTGCACACCTTTAATCCTAGCACTTGGGAGGCAGAGGCAGGAGGATCTTTGTGAGTTCAAGGCCAGCCTGGTCTACAGAGCAAATTCCAGGACAGCTGGGGCTATGGGGAGACCCTGTCTTGAAAAGACCAAAAAAAAACAAACAACAAAAAAACACTTTCCCATGCTTCGTTCTCATCCATCCTCACAACTGCCTGCCAGGTGGAAGGTTTCTTGTCCCAGTTGTTCAGTGCCCTCAAAGGAGCTGGATTAATGCCTAGCTTGCTTTTTGTGAGTGTAATTCTTTGTTTCTTTCTTTATTTCTTTATCTCTCCCGTTCTGTCTTTCTCTTTCTTTTCTTCCTTTCTTCTATCTATCTATCTATATCTATCTATCTATCTATCTATCTATCTATCTATCTATCTATCATCTACCATCTATCTTTTGGAGACAGGGTCTCCCTTTAGTCCCAGCTGGTCTGGAGCTTGCCAAGTAGGCCAGGCTGGCCTTGAACTCAGAGATCTGCCTGCTTTTGCCTCCCGAGTGCTGGGATTAAAGGTGTGCACTACCACCCCTGGCTTTGTTGGTGTACTTTTTGTTGTTGTTGGTGGTGGTGGTGTAATTTTATAAGATGGCGCCTGGGGCAGGAATCCTGGAGGATGAGTGGCCAGGCTCCTGATGAGAAATAAAACTGAGAGTGAGAGGACCCTGACGATGTTAGGCCAAGGAGCCCTGGCATGACCACTTCCTGTAGGAGAAACTGAGGCTTGGAGTAGGAAAGGACAAGCTCTGAGGTTCCACAGAGTCAGGGACTGAGACTGTGTAGCACATGCCCAGTCTATGTTGCCTCCTCTCTTTCCCAACGACCAGTCCTACTCAGGCCGGTGACTTTTCCTCTGAGGAACCAGTCCCTATGAGGAAGCAGATTCAGCAGACTTAAGAATGAGGATATTGGGGCTGGAGAGATGGCCTAGCGGTTAAGAGCGCCAACTGCTCTTGCAGAGGACCCGGGTTCGATCCACAGCACCCACATGGCGGTTGAGAACCATCTTAACTCCAGTTCCAGGGGAATCCAACACCCTCTTCTAACCTCCATGGCATTGCATGACATGGGGGTGCACAAACCTGCATGCAGACAGAACATTCATGCACATACAAAAATAAATAAATAAAGAGGATATTGAAGAGGGACTTGGTGGGAAAGGCCTAGAGAAAAGGAGATGGGTGAGGCTGGGGCCTCTGCTGCCCTCACCTTGTGCCTGGCACCCCATCTCCTCCTCCCCACAGCTGGTGGTACAGGCCGGGCTCTTCCATGGCAACGAGATGCTGTGCAAGACGGTGTCTAGCTCGGAGGTGAGTGTGTGTTCAGAGCCTGTGTGGAAGCAGCGTCTGGAGTTTGACATCAACATCTGTGACCTACCACGCATGGCCCGGCTTTGCTTCGCCCTCTACGCCGTGGTGGAGAAGGCCAAGAAGGCTCGCTCCACTAAGAAGAAGTCCAAGAAAGCGGTGGGTAGGCTGGCTCGGAGGGGATTAGGCCTTAAGCAGCCAGTGCAGATCCCACAGGCAGGCAGCAGCTTGAGGGGACAGGGGTCCTAGGAGAGCCTGGGAACCCCACCTCTCCACACCCTAGCTGGGCTCCTCCCTTACTCTAAGGATGGCTGGTGAGCAGCCTGCCTTGGAATATCTGCCCTGGGCCTTTGAGCTCCTGCAGGCTGTTCCCTGGGTGGAAAGACAGTTTGTATTCTTGGTGGGACTGAAGGGACCGGGCCAGCAGCCACATTCAAGGGCTGGGCCCTGATCCTCTAATGCATTCTGAGCTGAGCCTGTGCTGGGACTGCTAAGGCTGGCTCCAGGCTTTCTTAGGAAGCCAGGAGCAAAAGGGTACCCCACGAAAGGGGGTATCCCTAGGATACCCCAAGAAAGAGGCAGTGAGTCATCCCTCCCCCCAAACAGGATATTCTCTGGGGTCTAGCTGGGAGACGTCTATGGGAGCCCAGATCCCTTCTCCCACTTGGCCCTGACCCATTAGTGTCCTTCTTCAGGACTGCCCCATCGCCTGGGCCAACCTCATGCTGTTTGACTACAAAGACCAGCTCAAGACTGGGGAGCGCCGACTCTACATGTGGCCCTCTGTCCCAGGTGGGCCCAGCCTGGGGGAGTGGACAGCAGGGGTGGAGGTCCCAGAGGTGACCATCTTATCTGTACAGCTCCATCTCTCCCTGTGTTCAGATGAGAAAGGAGAGCTACTGAACCCCGCGGGGACAGTGTACAGTAACCCCAACACAGAAAGTGCTGCTGCCTTGGTCATTTGCCTGCCCGAGGTGGCCCCCCACCCTGTGTACTTCCCTGCCCTGGAGAAGGTCAGTGAGGACACCCTCATTCTCCACCTTTCCCAGTCCAGTGCTGCAGCTCTTTAGAGAGTAGACCCGAACCACCCTAGGATCTGCCCATGTCTGGGGGCTGGGTCACAATGCCCATTCAGGGGTTTCTAAAAGCCATTTGGCCCACCATTGGGTACTGTTTGGTGTGGGAAGGATGCTCCTGGCATGTTGTAGACAGAGACTAGGATGAAAGCTGTGCAATGCACAAGGCAGTCTCCACTAGGGAGAATGAAAGGCACTAGGGGTGAGGTGCGAATGTCCTGCTCTGGGGCCCTACCGGGGCCTGACCCAAGCCTGGGATGCTGAGAGCTGGGCACTTGTTGCAGATCCTGGAGCTGGGGCGCCATGGGGAACGCGGGCGCATCACAGAGGAGGAGGTGAGTTTGGGTCCTGGGTACGGTGTGGAGCCAGGTGTGGAGCTGGAGCCCTCACCCCATCTGCACCCCTCAGCAGCTGCAGCTGCGGGAAATCCTGGAGCGGCGGGGGTCTGGGGAGCTGTATGAGCATGAAAAGGACCTGGTGTGGAAGCTGAGGCTCGAAGTCCAGGAGCACTTCCCTGAGGCGCTGGCTCGCCTGCTGCTGGTCACCAAGTGGAATAAACATGAGGATGTGGCCCAGGTGGGTAGGGAGGGGCATCTAGAAGAAGAGCTGGGGGCAGCTGCTGCCCACCCACCACCTGACTGCCAAGCATCTGGCAGATGCTGTATTTGCTGTGCTCCTGGCCCGAGCTGCCTGTGCTGAGCGCCCTGGAACTGCTGGACTTCAACTTCCCTGACTGCTACGTGGGCTCCTTTGCCATCAAGTCCCTGCGGAAACTGACGTGAGTTCCAACCAGGGATTGGTGTTGGGGCCCTCGGTCTCCCTGCTTTTTCAGAAAGCAGCTTGGCCTTATCCTCCTTTCAGAAGTGGGTACTGGGTCGGGATGACCCCGGCCTTCTCTTGCTCTGCCACCTACCAGCTTCAGACCATCAGTCCTCTTCCCTGCAGGGACGACGAGCTTTTCCAGTACCTGCTGCAGCTGGTTCAGGTGCTCAAGTACGAGTCTTATCTGGACTGTGAGCTGACCAAATTCTTGCTGGACCGTGCCTTGGCCAACCGCAAGATCGGCCACTTCCTCTTCTGGCACCTCCGGTACCTAGATGCATCCCAGTCTGTTTCTTGGGGACCCCATGAAGGCTACAGGGAGGACCTCAGGCTGACCTCACGTTTTCAGCAGGCCCAGATGTTCTGCTGCCCTAGGTCCCACGGGAGCTGGGGGGCCCTGTGTGGCCCTGCCTGGCAAAGCTCAGCACTGTCTTTTCTCCAGCTCTGAGATGCACGTACCCTCAGTGGCCCTACGATTCGGCCTCATCATGGAGGCGTACTGCAGAGGGAGCACTCACCACATGAAGGTGCTAATGAAGCAGGTAAGGCTTGATTAGACTGTACCTCCAGGCCTCAGAATGTCCTGTCACCCTTCTACCGAACCCCAACCCCAAGCTGGTGGCCAGAGCTCCTTCCCATCGTGACCACCAGGGGGAAGCACTGAGCAAGCTGAAGGCACTGAATGACTTTGTGAAGGTGAGCTCCCAGAAGACCACCAAGCCCCAAACCAAGGAGATGATGCACATGTGCATGCGCCAGGAGACCTACATGGAGGCCCTGTCTCATCTGCAGTCCCCGCTGGACCCCAGCACCCCGCTGGAAGAAGTCTGGTGAGCCCCACCCTATCTACCCCATACCTGGCCCCACCAGGGTTCCTCCCACCCCTCTGGCCGGTGGAGGAGCCTCTGTCCACCCCATTCTCTGGCCAGCAGTGTGGAGCAGTGCACTTTCATGGACTCCAAGATGAAGCCACTGTGGATCGTGTACAGCAGCGAGGAGGCGGGCAGTGCTGGCAGCGTGGGCATCATCTTTAAGAACGGGGATGGTGAGCCAGGAAGGTTGGGTAACGTGCTGAGGCCCTGACCAGCCCACCCTGCATCCCTGTACTACCTTGGGGGTGTGGTCCTGGGGGAGTAAAATGAAAAGAGTCCTGAGGGGGTAGCTAGGTTCCATGGGAACGCAGACGATGCCAGACACCGATGGTCTGTCTTCCTTCCCACACTGCAGACCTCCGCCAGGACATGCTGACTCTGCAGATGATCCAGCTCATGGACATCCTGTGGAAGCAGGAGGGTCTGGACCTGAGGTGGGGGCCTGTCCTGTCATCTTTGTGCATCAGTGCCAGTCCTCATAAACTGTTCCTTTGACGGGAGTCCCTGCTCGAAGCTATCGTTACTGTGTCAGATGGGAAAGGGGCTGTGTTCAGAACAGGAACACAATCGGAAGTTGGAGGGCAGGGAAGGCACTCAACCATCTGTGTTGTTCTCTCCTGTTTTCTGGCTTCCTGCCCATCTTAGGAACCATCTTTTCCCGAGTCCCCAGCGTCTTGGATGCTGGTGGTAAAGCTTCTCTAGAGCCTGGCATCCTTCTCTTCAGCACCTCGAACAGCAATATTCCTTGTGGCTATTTTATTTTATTGTCTTTTTGAAGTAGAGTCTCTCCTGTAGCCCCAGGTGTCCTGGCTATGTAGACGATGCTGGTCTCAATTGCACAGAGACCCATCTGCCTCTGCCTCCCTAGTACTGGCATTAAAGGCCTGGACAGCCACACCCGGCCCTTGTGACAACTTGGGGGTCTAGCAGCTCAAGCTAGCTCCGGGGGGTCTCAGGCACCTGGGGGTCTAGCAGTCCTAGGGACAGCCTTTGATCATGGCATTTGCCTGGCCCTCCTTCCATTCTCCTAGAATGACCCCCTATGGCTGCCTCCCAACTGGAGACCGCACAGGCCTCATCGAGGTGGTCCTGCACTCCGACACCATCGCCAACATCCAGCTGAACAAGAGCAATATGGCAGCCACGGCCGCCTTCAACAAGGACGCCCTGCTTAACTGGCTCAAGTCCAAGAACCCTGGGTAGGTCTCAGACCCTCGCCTGGAAGGGGTGACGTGGGATGGGTTGGCCTGTCAGATAAGAGGGGCCCGTGACCATTCCTGCAGCCATTTGGACCAGTCTGAGTCTGGGTTAACAGGTCTCACTTGTCAGTTACTAGTGTAACGAATGCTACTCAAGGCTTAGAGCCTAAGACATCCACCACCCTGAAGCCTGAGTGGACTCAGCTGAGGTGTTGCAAGGGTTTTGCCTGAAACAACTCAAACTACTATCATTTGGGACTTTGCCTGAGCCTGGATAGAGGGTCTGAGATGGCCTTAGTTGAATGTCCGGTGCCCTGTGCTGGCTGTCAGCCTCGCCCCTTCTCCTGGCTCTGCCCATGCCGTAAACCAGCTGCAGTGGTTCTCCTTGGTGGTTGTGGTGGGGGAGCAGGCTCAAGATCAGCATGCTGGGGGCTGAAGAGATGGCTCAGCAGTTAAGAGCACTGAGTGCTCCACATGGTGACTAACAGCCACCTGAAACTCCAGTTCTAGGGGATCTGACACCCTCTTCTGACCTCCATGGGCATTGCAAGACACAAGAGCACTTACACTGCAGGTGCAGGCAATATACTCATACACATAAAATGAAGATAAATAAAAATTTAAAGAAAAGATCATCAAGCTGTCCTCAGCCCAGGCTCTGAAATAGCATCCTTCACATTCTGTTGATTAAAGCAAATCACAAGGCTAGAGTCAAGGGGGAGAAGCAGGCTCCACATCTGGTCAGAGGAGCTGCAGCATGGTACAGTCCTAGACTTCAATCTTTACCCTCCCAGGGAGGCCCTGGAGCGGGCCATCGAGGAGTTCACCCTGTCCTGTGCTGGTTACTGCGTAGCCACGTACGTGCTGGGGATCGGTGATCGGCACAGCGACAACATCATGATCCGAGAGAGTGGTCAGGTAAGGGGCCGGGTGGATAGCGCCCCGTGGGCCCGACCTGCAGTCCTGGCCTGCTGGCTCCTCTGCCTTGCAGACAGCATCCAGATGCCCCGAGCCCTGCTAGCACCAGCTTCCCTTGGAACTTTCGTTTTCTTCCTCTCTCCCAGGCCTCTGCTAGGCTGGGGCTCCGCCATTCAGCCACACCCCAACCCTTCCTTTCTGACTTTGTATTCTCTGCCCTTCCCTCACCTCAGCTGTTTCACATTGATTTTGGCCACTTTCTGGGGAACTTCAAGACCAAGTTTGGAATCAACCGTGAGCGAGTCCCGTTCATCCTCACCTATGACTTTGTCCACGTGATTCAGCAGGGGAAGACTAATAACAGTGAGAAGTTTGAAAGGTGAGGTTCTGCTGCTCCACTAGCTGCCCTTGGTGCCCAGGGACCCTCGAGAGGGGACAGGTATGGAGACAGCTTTGAGTGCCATTCTTGGCCCCTCCCCTGGACTGCAGGTAGACTGGCATGTGTCCCGGCACACTGACCTCCAAGCCTCTGTCTGGACAGCAGGGGTTAGCTGTTTGTCTCATGTAGGAGGCAGACCGGGGAGGTCAGCTGAAGAACAGGGCCAGTTCAGTGTACCCGCCTACTGGCCTTGGGTTGAGAGTGGTGGAGCAAAGCTGGGACCTCACCTGGCCTTCCTCCCACCCCTGCAGGTTCCGGGGCTACTGCGAACGAGCCTACACCATCCTGCGGCGCCATGGGCTGCTCTTCCTCCACCTCTTTGCCCTGATGCGTGCGGCGGGCCTGCCTGAGCTCAGCTGCTCCAAAGACATTCAGTATCTCAAGGTAGGCCTGGCCAGGATGTGTCATGCACACAGAGGGCTGCATGAGAACAGCTTCCTTCTATATAGCTTGCAAAATGCTTCCACATTCTCAGTTTATGAGAAGCTGGGTGGTATAGAAGCAGGGGCCACAAACCGTGCCAGGGCATTCCCTAAAGCCGCTCTATCCTCTTGCTACAGTTAGGTCAGGGCCACCCTGGCACCTCAAGGGCCCTGGCCCAAGACACCTTTATCATCTGAATCAGTGGGTGGGCTGGGGGCCTGTCTGGGCTGGGGAAGTTGGTAAAAAGCTTCTGGGAAGGAGCTGTTGGGAGTTGCTCTAATTCCTTTTGGAAAGAATTTAAAACTTCCCTGGGGTGGGAAGGCTCAGTAGTTAACAGCGCTGGCTGCTCTTGCAGAGAACCTGGGTTCAATTCCCAGCACCCACATGGTGGCTAACACCTGTCCATAACTCCAGTTCGAGAGCATCCAACACCCTCCTCTGACCTCTGTGGGCACTGCATGATATGAGTGTACATGCAGGGAATACTCACAAACATCAAATAGCAATGTGGGGACAGGGTCCCCTCAATGTTGCTCCTGCCATAACGTTTATCTCTCAGGACTCTCTAGCGCTGGGGAAGACAGAGGAAGAAGCACTAAAGCACTTCCGGGTGAAGTTCAATGAAGCTCTACGTGAGAGCTGGAAGACCAAAGTGAACTGGTTGGCGCACAACGTGTCCAAAGATAACAGGCAGTAGTGGCCCCTCCTGGCCCCTGGTCTGAGAGAGGTAATGAATGAACTGTTGGTCCTGGGGACCAGGTACCCTCAGTCATCATAAAAGGGGCCCAAAAGCCTGAACTGGACCTCATGGGAAAGAACCGCACAATTGCCTTTTGTTTACACTGGTTATTTATTTATGACTCAAAATGTTTAAGGAACGGAACAGCCATAATGGAAATACATCTTTGTCCCCAGTCAGAGCACTGTGAGCGGCACCTGGAGGACTGTACCCCCCAAGTCTTCCACCAGTGAGTTTTGGCCAGCAAAAACAATTCTTTGCTGGGGGATATTCTCTCCGGGCCCCCAACAGGCTGCCTGGGTCAAGTCTGGCAGTCACCTGGTACCTCCTGTCCGGACAGGACACCTCAGTCCTCAGCTCACCTCTGCCACCTTTGCGTGGCCTACCCTGTACAACCTCCACTGACCAAGCCCTGGGCAGCTCCTGAGGAAGCCAGGGCACCCTTTAGACTCAGGGACACTTTGCACTGCTGAAGTGACTTCTCTGGTACGGGGACACCCTCACCTCTTTTACTTGTGGGTCAGTCTATGTACTGAACCTTTATGGCTGGGAAGGAGGAAGCCTCCTACCCATCACTCAGCGAAGTGTGTTCTGGTCCTCTCGATTAGCCATGAATCAAGACAAAGGGAAGGCAGAGTGGAGTCGCAGCGAGTGTAGACTGCCTACAAAGGCAGGCTTTAATGCAAGGACAGGACTGATCTCCCTCAGAGCTGTCTTCTTGAAAGCCGGGGGGGGGGGGGTCCTCAAGTATGAGCCAGGGTGAGGGCTGAATCCAAAGTGGTCTGGGCTTAGCTTGCAAGTCTGAGCCTCTTCCTGGTCTCCCAGAACACACTCTGGCATGCAGCTAGGTCACCTGGGTATTTAGAACGGTTACAACACCCCTAGAGGCCATCCTGATATATCAGCCGCCACTCAGGACCTAGATCTCTCTGTAGCCTTCTAAGGCTTGGCAGAATCTCCGCCATTGTGTCCTCAGCAGCCCAGAGCATGGCTCGAGGAGCCCAGGAGCCAGCTCCCTGGAGTGATGAGCTGAGGGTCCAGTAGCAGTTGGTGCCACCACAGAGCACCTGCCTTGTCCGCAGAAGCTGCTGTTGAGCCCCTCAGCCTGCCCCACCTGCTTTGAAATAGGAAAAGCGTGTGTATGTATGTATGCCATGTTATTTATTGAAACGAGTCTAGGTGCTTCCTCGTGTGGCTACAGATTTTGCATACTTCAGCATTTCTGAGCTGGGTATAAGGTCTGTGTACATGGCAAGAAGAATATGTAGTTTCTATTTTTTTAAGTCATTTTATGTTTCTGTATGGGAAGGCAATTAAATTTCCTTTCACACTATTGGTGAGACTGGTCTGTGTAACGTTGACATGACAGGTAAAAGACAGGTGAAAAGAAATAAAAGCCTTTTTATTTATTATGTTTTTATGTTCTCAAATCAAAAAGAAACAAGAGGAACTGGGGCTATAGCTCAGTGATAGAGCACTCCTGTGAATGGTGAGCCCTGAGTACGTTCCTCAGTACCATAAAAATGGCTTGGAGAGATGGCTCAGCAGGTAAGAGCACTGGCTACTCCTGCAGAGGACCTGGGTTCAATTCCTAGCTCCGAGATGGTGGCTAACAACCAACCATCTGTAACTCCCGTTCCCAGGGGGATCTAACGCCTCCTTCTGACCGTGGCTGGTATTGCATGACATGGGTGCAGTTACATACATGTAGTCAATATACTCAAACTAGTTTTTCAATTAAAAACAAGGAGCTGAAGAGATAGCTTAGTGGTTAAGAGCACTGGCCAAGCCTAGTAGTGCAAGTCTTTAATCCCAGCACTCCGGAGGCAGAGGCAGGTGGATCTCAGTGAGTTCAAGTCTAGCGTGGTCTACAGAGTGAGTTCCAGGACATCTGGGGCTACAGGGAGACCCTGTCTCAAAATGACAGAAACAAAAACACTCGTTGCTTTTGCAGAGGACCCAGGTTCTGCTCCCATCGCCCATATGGCAGCTAACAGCCATCCAAAACTCAGGTTTGAGAGGTCTGCATGCACATGGTATACTTAAATATATGCAGGCAAAACATAAAAATGAATAAAATTTTAAAACAAAAGCCAGGCACGAGTATAGTGGTATATACCTGTAATCCCAGCACAGGGGAGGCAGAGGCAAGAGGATTGTTGTATGTTGAAGGCCAGCGTAGTCTACAAAGGAAATTCCAGACCAGGTCACCCCAAGCTACAATAGTGAGACCCTGTCTCAAAAGAAAATGGAACCCCAAGCATTCAAGACAGAAGAGACCCCACTCAGTCTGGAGTTAGAACCAGAACTTTATTGTAGTGCATACACTTTCTGACCTAGCATCAATATACACACGTTGAAGGGGACATTGTGGTGCTGTGACAGCACAGGATGTCCCCACCTGCTTAGCCTCTTTCCATTGTCTGAACAGAGCAGCTACAGGAACAGGACATGGGAGGGTGGCCACAGCAGCACGGCGCGGCATCG
This sequence comes from Rhizomys pruinosus, assembly GCA_009823505.1. Taxonomy (NCBI): domain Eukaryota; kingdom Metazoa; phylum Chordata; class Mammalia; order Rodentia; family Spalacidae; genus Rhizomys; species Rhizomys pruinosus. Next base: position 929,529 of record VZQC01006857.1, read on the forward strand.
GCATCCTTGAAACAAGCAGAGGGGCACAGATTCCCCCGAGGTGGAGAAGTCTAAATGTGAATGAATGCGAGCCAAGTGCTGTGTGGGCTTAGCTACAACTGCTTTCTCCTTTGCCTCACTGCCAAGACAGGCAGTAGTGCTCCTGGCTACTGGGGTGTGGACCTTACCCCATTCTGACAGCAAGGGGCATCCCAGAGGACTCTGGGAAGGAGAGGAGAGAAAACATTTGGATCACTCTAGCATGTTGTCTTTGGACCTTAGGGTGTCATCCTAAGGCCCTACTGCAGATCCCTCAGGCCTAATGCTGCCTTCTGCTGCCCCAACAGATCAGATCCCATAAGAGCTGTTGGTTCCTGTGATCCACACACGTTCACACAGGGAAGCGTACATTTATTAAGCATCGACTATAGGGCTACAGGGTCTGGACCGCAGCCTAAGTTGCTGCACTCACTGGAGTGGATGGGGCCAGGGGTCTCAGCAACCTGCATTCCAACACCAAACCAGAAACAGGCAGCTTTTTTTGGCGGGGGGAGGGGGGGAGCATGGACGACCCTGGTTTGGTCCCTAACAAGCAGCATTCCTGACCCCCTGGCTGTACAGGGAAACCCCAGTGGGACCGCAGTGACTTGAACCTCTCCAACTGGTTTCCTGGAGAGGAGGAAGAAGGTACAGAGGCAGGAGGAAGGTGCAGGAGTCCAGGGTCCCTCCCGCACCTGCTTTCTAACTTCACCTTACATTCCTGTCCTGGACTACACTAGCACAAAAGACACAGAATCCCAATTTATTTACAAAATATTAAAAAGTCAATTGATCATCAACATATTACCTCCCATTCTGCCATTTTATACATGCACTAGTTTGTAAAAAATAAAAGGAACAATGATTACCCGGTGGGAGTAATTTTTACCCTCTGTCGACAAATCCAGTCACTGCAGCTTTTCTGGAGGCTCGAGGGGCTGGTGACCTCTCCTCGGGTGACAGGGTGCTCTGGACACACAGTCTGCGGTGCTGTGTGTGTGGCCCCTGCACCACGATATGGCCAGGGAGGAAATGGCAGCTCCTGGCCTAACTGGAAGCATGACTAGGCACAGGGAAGGCGGAGAGCGGAAGCCTACAGTCTACACACCAAACACGGTGGACGTTCAGCGACACGGGAGGGGTCTGCAGACCTGCTGGCCAAAATGACTTTGTACATCGTGGACCCATGGGGCTGGGAAATGGTCAGGCCAGAGTCTTCTGAGGTCGGAGAGTGGTGGGCGTCAGTAGCTGAGCGTGGAGTCGTCCCACTCCAGCTGCTGCTGCCGAGTGGCAGTCTGGCCATCTCCTGGACCACCCTCCTCCTCCTCGCTGCTCTCTGACTCAGCACTGGTGATGTCTTCTTCCTCTTCCCCATCTTCACTCTCTTCTTCCTCCTCCTCCTCTTCCTCCTCACTGCTGTGTTGGTCCTCGTATGTCTGGTAACGAGATGGAATGAGTCTAGTTTGTGGCTCCGTCACCTAACATCCACTTTCAAGGAATCACAGGGGGAACCCCCTCCCCGCCCTGCAGCCGAGTAACAAGAGAGCCTGAGCGGCCCTGGGAGTTGCCTCATCAAAGGCAACAGGGAAAATGAAGCGCTGACCACTGTCCATGGAGTCCATGCCAGCAGAGTGGGGGTGCTCCCTACTGGGGGATGGCGCTCTGTTCTACTGGAGAGATGTTCTGAGGGTAAAGCAGCAAAGCTCAGAGTCCAGTGAATGCTTGGCCACATCTCCTTACCAGTGTGACCTTCAAGTAGGCCTCTGAGCCTGGGTTTACTCACTTGAAGATGACCTCCAAATCTCACAGACCCACTGACCCACATATGACCCAGTCATGTAGATACATGGGGCTGTGGCAACACTGTTCTCATGGAGAGCTTCACCTTGGCCTGGCCTGTGGGTGCTTTGCAGTCTGGGGCCCCTCTGCACCTACCTCCATGGGGTTTACGGTGATGGTCAAGGCAGAATCATCCCAGTCCATCTCATTCTCCTTCCCAGTGTCTTGGTCCCGCATAGTTCTCTGATGTGCAGCCCGGATCCGAAACACCCCCAGGATGATCATGAAAACCAGGAAGCTGACGCACACCACAATCACAACAGTCGCCGTGCTGGGGACAACTGCACACGAGATTTGAAGGCCAGACAGAGCTTTGGCGACAGTGCTTACCTGAATGGCCATCCTACCCTGGACCTCCTCAGCTACTCTAGGTCAAAATGGGTGGATCAGAGTGCTTCACCTGACCCTGAAGACTAGGAGGAAACACTAGAAAAAGCCCCACGGGTTTATACCTGGCTTGTGCACATTCTGTTCTGTGACTGTGCCTGCCACCTTTTCTTGTATGTGACAGTTTAGGGTACGATGTGACTATATGCAGTGTGACTATGAGCAGTGGCCAAGAGCAGGCTCTGTGCTGGCAGCGGGGGAGGGGCGTCCATCTGGACCCTGTTTGGGTGTCATAGCATTCTGGCCTGTGTGCTGCTCCAGAGACCTACCTGCAAATGGGTGAGGACTGGCCAGGTTATGACCAGAGAGGTCAACGAAGGAGCGATGTTCAGGGTGCACAAACTGTGGCTGGGCAGCCATGTGGTTAGCGAATTCCAATGGGTTGGCTGTATGGATCACATTCACCTGTAGCAGACACACAGAATCATTGAGACTGGCATCCTGAGTGCCTGGCAGGAGGACTTACAGCCGGTCTATTGCTGGCGCAGCAAAGCTACTGTTGGTAGCCAGGAAAAAAAAAAAATCAAGAGTAAGAACTTTGCAACCGTTATAGGTTGTGATACAAACATCCAAGAAACACAGAACTTTTTTAATAACTTGGCTCAAGTAAAACACTCATCAGCATTGTGGATTTAGCCTGTTGTCACCCCTGAGGTTACAGTGGAGACAGTTGACTACTCAGAACAACTCAAGAATCCATTTCTCCAGACCACAGAGGCCCAATCAATGAGGTGCAGCGGCAGAGGCTGCGGTGGCCTTCAGCGGCACACTGTCATCTGGCTGCTGTGGCCTCAGAGTGACCGCAGCAGCGTCAGCACTCGCCGAGCCAGGGACCTAACTGACTCTCAACAAGGCCAGTGATCCCGAATAGCCACAAGGACACTTTGGTTCTCTGGGGCTGTTCTTTCTAGAACACCACCCTCAAGTTTTTTATACACGACACCCCAAGAAACAACTATGTCCTTCCCTACAGTCTCTGCCACTTCCTCTTTACCTCGGTCCTTCAAAGTCAGCAGTCACTGCAAGCCTGCAGGCCCACTACCCTACAATAGACTATGTCAGACAAGGCCACCCCTAATATGAACCTAAACAGATGTCACTAAGAATGTGTTAAAAGCCAGTGTCTGAAACTTTAGGGCCAAGGGTCAGAACACTAGATGCTGTCACTGCTGGTCCTTCGGGGTGGGAACACCCAGGGCTCACCTCCACTTTGAATTCATTACTGAGGTAGCGGCCATTGAGCTCTGAGCAAATGAGCTTGAACTTGCGATCGAGCAGGGACCTGGTATGCCAGTTCCGGTAGCGCAGGAGGTGTAGGATCTCCTCGTAGCTAGCCATGGTGTCCACGCCTGGAGAGGCAAAGGAAAGGAGGGCGCTGAGAGGCTTAGGTAGAGAGCCTAGGCGGGGCCAGAGTCATGGAGCTCAGGTGGCTCAAGGCAGGCACCAGGCACCCAGATCTGTTGCGCCAACAAGCCACATGCTGGTAGCTTTCTGAGTTGGAGTACGAAGGCAAAGCAGGTGGAGGCATCTCTTCCTCCATTCGGGTGAATGTGCCAATAAGCAATATGCGCATGCCCCAGCCTGTGAAACACAGTGCCTCTGTTCCCTCCCTGTATAGAAAAGCATGCCTGTGCAGGCAGCAGACAGGCAAGAGGGCTGACCTCCCCTTCTCACTCTCTATCCTGCTCCAGCCTTTCACCTGTGAAGATGACGCCCAGGTCAGAGTGGCTCACTTCAATGCCCTTCTGCTGCAGGTGGGCCACATCCACCTCCAGACTCTCTTGCTCCGGGTTCAGCTCGTCCCCCTCTACCGTGACCTCACAGGTATCCAGGTCATGCACGATCTCCTCCGACACCAGGGACTCTTGGACTGTAGAAATGATCCAAGCAGATGTTGCAGAGGCCATGGGGTCCAGCAAGGCCAGTCAACCCCAGTGGTCTGCTGCTCATCTTAAGCTTATAGGCAGATTGTAAGGACCAAGGCTGAAGCAGGAAAGAGTTGCCTTAAGAACTTGGGAGCTGGGAAGGCAGTGAGTGGTGGAGTGATTAGCACACTGAAGGCCCAGGTTCCAGCCCCAGAACTAAGCAGGCCAATAAATGAGAGTACTTAATGCATCTCCAGTGAGAATGGTAGGAAGGCGGAAGGGCCCCTAGGAGTTTCCAAAGACAGTAATGACCCCAGCCAGGGCCAGATTCCAGGAGACCCAAGTACAGCACTGAAAGAATAGTTCCCACACCCCACAGAAAAAGGGCCCAGGACAGAGTTTCAGTCAAGGTAAGGGTGACTGACCCAGGCCCAACACTGTCACCTGTGGGGTCCTCAGCTCCATCTCCTTCAGGCTCCACTTCTCTGGTGATGGTGCTGATGATTCGCAGCTCAGGGAACAGAGAAACCCCCTCTGAGCTCTCAAATTCAGAAGCCGCTCGGGCAAAGTGGTGGACACCACTCAGGCTGATCTTGGGTTCTTCAGGCTGCAAAACCATCACGTAGCCTTCAACTGGGGGGACCTCAATGCAAGTGGCCTCGTTAAAACACCTGTCAGCAAGAAACAGGGCAGGAGGAAGGCATGCTAAGGTCTTTGAGAGCCATGGGGAACCCATCTGTGCAAAGGCTTATGGAGGACTCTGTGTACTCAGAGGGGACATGAGCCAGTAGCCCCTCCAGAAATGCACTTCCCAATGTTGGCCAGAGGCAAATTTACTGCTAAAAATCAGGACCTACTTGACTGTGCTGGTGATTTTGAGTCTCCGGATGCCAGGTGTGGGAAACTGCCGTGAGTTCAGGTAGGACACGTGCTGCATGGCTTTATCCAGCTCCCCAACATCGTTCCCCTCCAAGGTCAACACAGCCTGACTGGAGCTTGCTTGGATCTGAGATCACGCCAGACAAAGAACGGAGAGGAACAAGGTTCTAACAGAGAAAAGCTGAAGCCGTGGGTGCTTTGGCGAGAGTGATCAGCCAAGATCGGTCAACTGGCATTGGTGATTTGAAAAAGAGACTCTCTTTGAAATATTTATTATTTTTATTTTATGTGTGTGAGTGTAATGTTTGCATGTTTGTAAGTGCACTATGTGCATACAATGCCGGAAGAGGGAGTGAGATCCCCTAGAACTGGATTATAGATGGCTACTAGCAGCCAAGTGGTTGCTAGGAATCAAATCCAGGTCCTCCCAAAGAACAAGTCCTCTTAACCCCTGAGCTATCTCTCTAGCCCCGAGACTCTCCCTAAATAAGGACATCTCATGTGCAAACACCCTCCCATCCCCATCACTGCTTTATTCTGTCAGACTCTCTATACTTAGTGACCGGGAATGAGCCCAGCTAGATGAGCACTCAGTTTTACCTGCACACCTCTGCCATCTTCAGGGACCTGCAGGTCCAGTCCCTCTTTGCAAGTGTATAGGCAGTCGATCACCTTCTTATCCGCAAGTTTCCCAGAACGGATGGTGAGGCCAGCCAGGTTACCTCGGAAAAACTGTGTCATGTGCAGGTCACCACCTTCAGAACGGGAGGAAAGGATAAGTCACCCTTGTGGCTGGGAAGCTCCAGATCATCTCTTAATGCAGTGTTACCGGTGATGGCAGCTCAATGGGTGGACATGCAGGTTAGTTCAGACCCAAATCCTGTTAGCCTTGCAGTCTACATGGAAGCGTAATGAAGAAATTACATTGTTTATGATCATGCACATGGCCTGGAAAAGAGAGGAGCTGGGGGTCCCTCACCCAGATTCTGGAAGCCCAGAGGCCCTATCAGAGTGCTTATACATCTGTTTACTCCCTGGGGACGGTGGCCTAGCCATCAGGAGCACAGCAGTGCACAGGGACACATCCTCCTAGCACCAACCTCTTCAACTACTGCTACCTAGTTGGCCAAGCACACTGTGGGCTGCTTTCCTTGGCTCTAGGGATACAGGACTGAAGGGGGATGGTTGCCTCAAGTTCCCCCACAAAATCTATTTTTTGTCACTGTTGTGTGTATATGTATATACACATTCACACGTGCATGGATACATGTGTGTGTGTGTGTTTATGTGTGTGTGTATCCGTACCCGAGGCTGATTGTCAGGAGTCTGCCTTTTATTCATTAAGGCGGAGTCTCTTGCTGAACCAGAGCTCACTCATAAAGCTGGCCAGTCAGCCTGTTCTGGGGAAATCCCTAGTCTCTGCCTTCTGTGCACTGAACGGCAGTGGGCTGCCACTCCTTTTTGGCATGTATATGGGTGCTGTGGACCAGAACTCCAGTCCCCACACTTGCATGGCGAATGCTTTATGCAATAAGCCATCTCCTCAGGCCTCGGGGAGCTGTCTGTCAAGTCTGCCTACCTATGAGGATAAGGGCAGGTAAGATGTGATGGAGAAAACCAAACACCCAGGGGATGGACCTTGACAGACTGCCACCAAGAGCCTCAAGTACACCTCACCTTGATGAAGGACACAGGCACATGCTCAGCAGTGTGTCTCACTCTGAGAAGGGCCCTGGCTTGGCAGTCACCACTACAGATTGCTACTTCTAAGAAACTGTTTAGAATTTAGTATCGGTCAGGACAGAAAATCCAGGAAGAAATCTTTTCCTGTCCTATGGCTCAACCAAATGAACACCATGAAGTAGCCTCCTAAGTCTTCCTAAACCCAGCCTGGGCACTTTCAGCAGTGGGCGTGAGGAAGAATGAACTGAAAAAATCCCATGAGTGCCCGGAGCAGACATGTCATCTGTGCCACTCCAGCAGGGTGGGCAGGGGCAGGGAAGGAAGTCCTGGGGGTGATGAGGAGGAAGTATGATACAGGCAAGCAGCTGAAAGGGCATCCAGGATCACAATGCAACCGGCTCATCTCATGCGACATGTGGAATGAGTCAATGTCTCTTTAAAGGAAACACTACAGTGAACTGCAGTGGGGTGGGGTGGGGTACAGCAACCTGCAGAGGTCACAGTCACAGGCTCAGTGTCGTTGTCACTTTCAATTCCTGAATAGTCTGTGGAGAGGCAAGACAGAGACAATCGAAAAGGACTGAAAGGTTAGGGCCTTTAAACCGCACCACAAAAGTCAGTTTTGAAGCAACCTGATATGAAACCCAGAGAGGAAAGTCCCTTCTTGGTCTTTGGAATGTTTCACCTGGACACAAGTGTGCACCTGAGGACCTTTTCCCAGAAGCGGCCCCTCCCATGCTTCTTTTGGTTTTTTTTTTTTTTTTTGGTCTTTTCGAGACAAGGTCTCCCTGTAGCCCCAGCTGTCCTGGAACTCACTCTGTAGACCAGGCTGGCCTTGAACTCACAAAGATCTGCCTGCTCTGCCTCTACCTCCCAAGTGCTAGGATTAAAGGTGTGCGCCACCACACCCGGCACAGGGTTTTCTTTTATACCACATTTGCGTATTCTCCTTTCCCGAACACGAATCAGATTCAAAACAAGCAGGACATTTCCAGGAAGTCTGGTCCCAGCCACAGCACTGGACCACGTGCAATCATTCTACCCTTGAACCAGTATCTCCAAAATGGGAGAGCCCATAACAGCAGGGTCCAGGGCCCACGGCACGTCTAAACACAAGTCTGTACTTTCTGGACTTTAAGTGACAGAGAAAGTAAAGTACCCTCTGACCAAGGGGAAACTGACAAGCTAAGGAACTCACCAGATAGACAACCCACAGCAGGCCTGGCTCAACAACCGCAAAGTCTACAGCAGCAGAGTGTGAAGCTCTGCTGGTGGGCACATACCATGGCTGAGCACAGAATCCACACAGTCCCCTTACAGCTGCTCAGTGACACCAGCCTCTACAGTCTGCCCAGGTACCTCCCAAGCAACAAGTGTGGAGATGTGTCTCGGAGTGAGGCCAGACCTGTGCTGAGTGAAGCCATCTGCCACCTCCACACCCACTGTGATCCTTCTGTAACACATGGTGAGAGGTGATGCTGCTGACTATGGAGATGCAGCTGAACCAGCAAGGAAAGGCTCAGGGTGCCCTCCTCCAAGTTCATCCGATTTGTTTTTTCCTTTGGTCTTTTTGAGACAGGGTCTCCCTGTAGCTCCAGCTGTCCTGGAACTCACCATGTAGACCAGGCTGGCCTTGAACTTACAGAGATCCACCTGCCTCTGCGGGAATTCAAGGTGTGCACCACCATGCCAGGCTTGTTCATCAAATTTTTAAGAATTTGTAGCTGGGCGTGGTGGCGCATGCCTTTAATCCTAGCACTCAGGGGGCAGAGAATTTGTGTTAGCATGGTGTAGGAATTTAGACAGACCGATCGATCAGGCTGAGAAAACTGATACAGCTGAGGTCAAAAGATAGAAATGAGGAAAAGCTCTCGCTATTTGATTGCAGTGTGCCACAAACAGAAACCACAGAGGGGAGGGCAGCACTGGGGGCCTGTTTAGCCAACAAGACTCTCAGAATGGAAAATTTCATCTCGGCTTCTGCTTGTATTTTTATTCCTTTCTTATTTTGTCTTGTCCTTTTGAGACAGGGTCTCCTTTTAGCTCTGGCTAGCCTGGAACTATGTAGACCAGGCTGGCCTTGATCTCTCAGAAAGATCTGTCTGTCTCTGCCTTCCAAGTACTGGGATTAAAGGCATGCACACCAAGCCCAGCTAATTCTCATTTTAATAATATTATTCAGATATATTTAGTAGCAGATATAAATTTAAACTTAAGAAACAAATTCAACTGGAAGAGTTCCTGCGTGCTTTGTAACTCCTTCCTTGTTGTTTGGTCTTAAATTCTATTTTCTCATGGACAGTTATCAAAAACCAACATTGGAACTGGATGCCCATGGAAGAGGTTCATTTCAATATTCTATCTTTTTAAACAAAGAGATATTATTTTATGTGTGTGTGTGTGTGTGTGTGTGTGTGTGCCCTTGGAGGACAGATGAAGGCATCAGATGCCCTGGAGCTGGAGTTACAGGTGCTTATGAGCCACCTGAAGTGGGTGCTTTGAACTGAGCTCTGGTCTTTTATAAAAGCAGTACATGCTTGGAGGCTAGAGAGATGGCTTGGTGGTTAAGAACACTGGCTGCTCTTGGAGAGGACCCAGGTTCAATTCCCAGCACCCATATGTCAGCTAACCAACCATAACTCCAGTTGCAGGGGAATCTGATGATACCCTCTTCTGATCTCTGAGGGCATTGTACGACACAGGTGCATTTATATACATGGAATCAGTACATTCATACACATAAAATAAAAACAAAAAAAAAGTATTTTTAAAAGCTCTTAAGCACTGAGCCATCTTTCTAGCCCCTTTAATATACTGTCATATCCCTTTGCTTCTAACAGAAAATTTAGAGAAAAATTATGAAATTCAAATTCTCCTAAAATAAACAAATCTGTCTTAGGCATTCAGTTCTTTCATTCTATCAAGGTTCTATCTTTCTATAGGGATCAAAATATATCCATTCATAAAGCACAGAGAGCAAAAGGGTGACACTTTGAAATGACTGAGAGAGAGCCAGGGGCAAGGCAGGGCTCGCAACCATCCAGTGAGCAAGACCATAAACTTGGATGAGATCAGTTAATACTTACTTCCGGTAACTTGTTCTTTGGTTATAGATGTAGGCTACAAACCACAGTGGTGTTGGTGGTCACCATGACCCTGTCACCAGTAGAACTGTGGATGTTTCCATACCATCCCACAGCAGTACAGAGATCAGCATGTCACGAACCCCTTCACAATGGCCCTATGTTAAAGCTTTTTCATCTGTTATCAGGGCATCAAGGGTAGTACTGTGCTAATTCACAGTACTTTAGTGTTCTGACCAAAGGAAGTTTTAATTTAACCAGCCACCTAGACCTCACAAGTTACCAGTGTGATATATGTTATAGATTAAGGGGTCCACAGGTGTCATCAAACCAGGAAGGCTCATTTTGTAGGGAACAGTCAAACTCCGGTGAGCCACAGTACAGTCCTGCATGCACCGGCTTTTCAGTTTCAAATCCCAGCTCTGCATTATTCATCTGGGTAATCCCAGGGTTGCCTGAGCCCAAGTTTCTTCAACTATACAAGAAGAATATGAGGGTTACTTGAGATAACTTATAGAAGGAAAGAATGCCACACAGCCTGCCACCCAGCAAACATTGAGTGTCTTTGTTCTTGTCATGGGAATTGTACCCCACTCCTAATTCTTCAGCGCAACTCCTGGAGTCCCCTCCCAATATGGTGGAAGTTCCCTCATTAGGTTCTGTGTGTATATATATATATATATATATATATATATAT
>VZQC01006857.1:949534-977453 GCA_009823505.1 Rhizomys pruinosus
CTCACAGAGATCCGCGTGCCTCTGCCTCCCAAGTGCTAGGATTAAAGGCGTGCGCCACCACTCCCAGCATTTATTTATTTCTGTATGTGTATGAATGTACTGTCTGCATGCAAGTCTGTGCACCCGTGTCGTGCAATGCCGCGGAGGTCAGAAGAGGGTTTCGGATTCCCCTGGAACTGGAGTTCTCCTGGAATTGGAGTTTCAGACGGTTCTCGGCCGCCATGTGGGTGCTGGGGATCGAACCCGGGTCCTCTGTAAGAGCGGTCGGCGCTCTTAACCGCTAGGCCATCTCTCCAGCCCCCGAAAATACATTTTATTATACATTATACTTATACACCCAGTTTAAAAGAACTCCCAACCTTTTTTTTTAACTTCCATTCACGTGAGTCCATGATTGTACACATTTGGACACAGTCACAAAGGACCTAGGATAGCTGGGCCACTGCAGAACTGTCTTCATTTGTACTGTAGCCCACCTGACAATTTTTATTTCTGTAAGAAAAGCAGTAGCCTAAATCTAAGGCTTGTTATTGAGATAGTAAAAAAACAGAGCAAGTCAAGAAAATGCTCTCTGAAAGGCTGCTTCAAAGTAGCTCTTGAAACAACACACCAAAAAAACCCTTCCGATTGTGAAGTGGCCACTTAGGTTACTGGCTTTTTATCACAGTACAAGCAAAGCATTCTTCCCTCAGCATCTCCCAGGAGACATCCTGATTTTTCCTTCTTGCTTGCATAACCCCAAATACCCACTACTGATGGTTAGGACAGAACTCTTGCCTCTGCTGGGTTCCCAGTGACTCCTTGTGCCTCTACACAAGGTCTGTGCTGTGTGAGGTCAGCAGAGCCTCTAGGTCAAAGCTGGGTGTCCCAGGGTTGGAGTTTCTATTTCAAGATCAACAAAAGCAGCTGCATTAACTATGTTTTTATTTTCATCCTAAAATTAGCATCTTACTTCACCTCAAATTTATTCTACTTCCTCTTTGCTGTTACATGTGGTTGCTTTTGCAACAGTGTGTCTGTCCTATGTTGCCAAGGCTAGACCAGAGCACCTGGGCTCACTCCAATGGTCCCTTACCTCAACTTCCTGAGTAGCTGGATGCAGAGGTAGACCATGCAGAGGTACCAGATCTACAGTTTCCCTATCTGGATGACACTCAATGGACGTGACTTTCTTGGAATCAACGGTTCTCTTTTTATCATTTTTAGCCAAGTGAGGTGGTGCCTGGTTTAATCCTGGCACTTGGGAGCCAGAGGCAGGTAGATCTCTGTGAGTTCAAGGCCAGCCTGGTCTACATAGAGTTCCAGGCTAGCTTGGGCTATAGGGAGACCTTGGTCTCAAAAAAAAAAAGGGCATAAATATAAATAAAATATTTTATCATTTTAATTTTATGTGTATGAGTGTATTGCCTACATGTATGTAAGTATACTCATGTGTATGCCTGTTGAGGTTAGAAGAGGGCATTGGATCCCCCCTCCTATACCACATTAAAACCGGAGTTACAGATGCTTGTTAGCCACCATATGGATGCTGGGAACCAAACCCAGGTCCTCTGTAAGAACAGTCCATCTGTTGACCACTGAGCCATTTCTCCAGCCTGTCCTCCCCTTCTTTTTTGAAACAGTGTCTCCCTGTAGCCCCATCTGGCCTGGAACTCACTATATAGATTAAGCTGGCCTTGATCTCACAAGCGATCTGCCTGCCTCTGACTCTCAAGTGCTATAAGTGCTGTGATTAAAGGCATAGTCATTATGCACATGAAGACACACAGGGGTTAGGGTTGTAAGGCTCTGCTGCTTTCCCTGAAGCTGAGGGCTCCGGAACAACCAGAGCTCCTTACCACAGAGCCGATGAAGAGACTTCTCAGAGTAGGTGTCTCGGTCGCAGCCTTTTCCTATGTGGCTGGTCTCCAGCTCCACTGTAGCCTGCACCGAGGCCACTGGCTCATCACATGTCTCTAAGTGGATGTTGGGGAAGACAGCCAAAGCACCCGTGCCGGGCTCATACTCAATCCGATTGCTCCAGCCTGTGTTGGAGTGTGGGTGGGTATGGGAGGAAAAAAGAAAAACTCACATTTTAGGTTTTTATAATATTAAATTTTTAGAACAGATATGGGAACTAGAGAGACTACAACTCACCTTGCCACCCTGGGGTGCAGGTAGGTTTAATGCTGATCTTCACCAGAACATCTTCAATGGCTCTTTTCTTCCCACAGTCGTAGGCGGTGACCGTGAACTTATACTGATGCTCTTTTCCATAGTTTAGCTTCTCTGTGTTCTTTATATAACCTGGCAGGGGAGGGACATGACAGTGAGAAGTGTCTTTACTTTTGTTGTGCTAGACTGCAGTGCAAAATGCACCTGTGCTGTTGACCCAGACATAAACTCAAACTTGAGTTCACAACCTTCCCTGTCCTGTCTGAGCACACACCAAAATCATGCTTAAGAGATTGAGGACATGGTAGATCCACATGTGCTCTATGGACTTCTGTAGTTTCTCTATTGGGCTTAATTTTGCAGGTATGTGTGTGTATGGTGGACGAGCTGTGGCAGTTGGTTCTCTCCTCCATCAAACGGGCCCTCTGCTTGGCTTTATCCACTGAGCCACCTCACTAGCTTCTCCTATGATTGTTTTATATTTTAAAAATTAGCCAGGCATGGTGGCACATGCCTATAATCCCAGCACTGAGGAGGCAGAGGCAAGCAGATCTCTGTGAGTTCAAGGCCAGCCTAGTCTACAAAGTGAGTTCCAGGACAGCTAGGGCTACAGGGAGACCCTGTCTCAAAAAGACAAAAATAAATAAATAAATAAATAAATAAATAAATAAATAAATAAATAAATAAAATTTGCCATTAAAATTATTATTATTATTATTACTGGAGGGTATATCTGTTTCACACTGCATGTGTAGAAATCAGAGAGCACCTTTCAGGAGTTAGTTCTCTCCTTCTACCAGGGGTTGGCTCTAGAGATTAAAGTCAGGTCATCAGGCTTGTTCAACAATGGCTTTTAACTACTGAGCCAGCTTGCTGGCCCTAGTTTTATATTTAATATTTTGCATGCAAGAATAAGAAAAACAATAGTTCAAATACCTTAAATATTAAGACTAAGCTTCATTAAGCACTTCTGCTAAAGATTTACTTCTTGCTGGGCACAGTGGCACGTACCTTTAATCCTAGCACTTGGGAGGCAGAGGCAGGTGGATCTTTGTGAGGTCAAGGCCAGCCTGGTCTACATAGTGAGTTTCAGGACAGCTGGAGCTACAGGGAGACCCTGTCTCAAAAGAAACAAAAACAAACAAAAAATATTTACTTCCTTAAAGTTGAGAGTTGGGGATGTAGTTTAGTTGTACAGTGCTTGCCTAGTATATATGAAATCCTGGGTTTGATCTCCAGAACCTATCATAAACTAAGATCAGACCTGTGATCCCAGTACTCAGGTGGTGAAAGCCAAAGGATCAGAAACTCAAGGCCATCCTGGGCTACATAGCAAGCTCAAGGACTAGGCTACATGAGATTCTGTTTCCCCCAAAAAGGGGGGGGGGTTGAGATTCAGCTGGGGGTGTGGCTCAATGGAACACATGCTTAGTGTGTATGAGGTGTGCCAAAAATAGAGGATAAAAGATGAAGGGGGAGGGAGGGAAGAAGAAAGGGACGGAAAAGGGAGGGAGAGAAGTGGGGAGAAAGGCAGGGAGATGTCCTGCTGCCCCTTGCTTTGAAAAGGGCATGCTTTTTAAGGATTTATTTTTATTTTATGTGTATAAGAGCTTTGCCAACATGTATGTGCACTGTGTGCAGTGCCTGATGACCAGGGAGGCCAGAAGATGAGGTCAGATCCTCCAGAACTGGAGTTATGAACAGTTAGGAGGCTGCCATGTGGGTGCTAGGAACTGAACCTGGGTTCTCTGGAAGAACAAAAAGTGTTCTTTTTTTTTGTCTTTTCCAGATAGGGTCTCCCTGTAGCCCCAGCTGTCCTGGAACTCACTCTGTAGACCAGGCTGGCCTTGAACTCATAAAGATCCGCCTGCCTCTGCCTCCCGAGTACTAGGATTAAAGGCGTGCACCACCACACCAGGCTCAGAAAGCGTTCTTAACCACTGAGCAATCTCTCCAGCCCTTGGAAAGAAGTATACTTTTTTTTTTTTTGGTCTTTTTTGAGACAGGGTCTCCCTGCAGCCCCAGCTGTCCTGGAACTCACTGTGTAGACCTGGCTGGCCTTGAACTCATAGAGATCCACCTGCCCAGCAGAGTATGCCTTTTAAATGTATGAACAGATTGTCTATAAAATCTCTCAGCCTATAATTCTATCAAACTCTGTATTGTGTATTAATTTATAATGAAGACACCATATTAACATGAAGAGGCTATTGCCTAGCTGGGCATGGTAGCACACATCCTTAATCCCAGCACTTGTAAGGAAGAGGCAAGTGGATCTCTGTGAGTTTGATGCCAGCTTGGTCTACATAGTGAGTTCTATCTAGCCTAGCCAAAACTACACATTGAGAATTTATCTAAAAAAAAAAAAAAGGGGGGGGGGGAACAAAACAAAAAAAAGAAAAAGAACAAAAAAGAAAGTGAGAAATTAACCTTATTTAAAAAGTTGCTCAGCTGGGTGTGGTGGTGCATACCTTTAATCCCAGCACTTGGGAGGCAGGTGGATCTCTGGGAGTTCAAGGCCAGCCTGGTCTACATAGCGAGTTCCAGGAGAGCTGGGACTATAGGGGGATTCTGTCTCAAAAAGACCCCCCCCCCCAAAAAAAATTGAGCTCTAGACAGTCACTTCTGTTAAGTTACGAAAGATTGATATAAACCCTTATCTTAGCTAGGTGTAGTGAACCACAACTATAATTTCAACAATCAGGAGGCAGAGGAAACCTAGGCTACATAGGGAGACTATCTCAGCAGTTGAAAGCACTGGCTGCTCTTGCAGAGGACTCAGGTGTGATTTCCAGCACCTACATGGTAGCTAACAACTGCCCATAACTCCAGTTCTGGGGAATTTGATGCCCTCTTCTGACCTCCCCGGGCATTGTATGACACGAGTCTAATAGGTGCACTTACACATGTAGGCAATACACTAATACATATAAAATAAAAATAGTAAGTAAAAATTTAAAAATAAGTGAATTCACAAATGAATAAAACCCTCACCTTCAAGATGAGGCAGAAAAGGCTGGGGGTGTAGGGGAGCATTCCCTAGCATGTATAGAGCCCTGGATTTAGCACCACAACCACACTCAGACACACCCCCCCCAATACACACACATCCCAATACACACACACTCAGACACACCCCCAATACACAGACACACACACAGCAATACATACACCCATCCATCCATACATACACACACACACACACACACACACACACGGACGGATGGACGCACCCCCAATATACACTCTCACACACACCCCAATACACACACACACCAATACACACCCACACCCTGATACACACAAACTCAGACACACACACACCCCAATATACACACACTCAGACGCACCCCCCAATACACACACTCAGACACACACATGCAAAAGGTTCTAATCAAATGAAGAACAGAAATAGGACTAAAGGATCAACTCACCCAGCTGCATATGGATGAAAAGTGAGGAGATAAAAGTAAACACTCATTGAGTGAAGGTATTTGACTCAGATACAAAAGGAAAAAGGAGAGCCCAAGAGAACTCAGACCAGGGTGAAAACTCCACTGTGACCCACAGGCACTGAGGAGCCTGTGGGCTCCACTGACTCTGACAAGACTGACTCCAGCCAGCAGGGCTGAAGGCCCAGGCTGAGGGAGGCTGTCTGTCCTCTCTGGCAGACCCAGTCCGCAGTTCTCACCGTCTTTGTCCACCGTGAACGGCATGTCTGGAGTCAGGATTTCATAGCTGCAGATCTGGCTGAACTGGGGGGAGCAGTCTGCGTCCACAGCCTCCACCCTGAGGATGTTGCCATGCTGCTTGCCCTCCACCACCGCCGCCTTGTAGGACTTCTCCTTGAACACGGGTGCGTACTCATTCACGTCGTTCACCTGGATGTGGACGGTCGCTCTGCAAGGCATAGGAGAAAAGACTGTGGTGGAGGTTTGCTTCTGCCTTTTACCACAAAGATAGTAATTCTGCCAGGTGTGGTGGCGCACGCCTTTAATCCTAGCACTTGGGAGGCAGAGGCAGGAGGATCTTTGTGAGTTCAAGGCCAGCCTGGTCTACAGAGTGAGTTCCAGGACAGCTGGGGCTACAGGGAGACCCTGTCTCAAAAAGATCAAAAGGGCTGGAGAGATGGCCTAGCAGTTAAGAGCACCGACCGCTCTTGCAGAGGACCGGGGTTCGATCCCCAGCACCCACATGGCGGCCGAGAACCGTCTGAAACTCCAATTCCAGGAGAACTCCAGTTCCAGGGGAATCCAACACCCTCTTCTGACCTCCGCGGCATTGCACGACATGGGTGCACAAACTTGCATGCAGACAGTACATTCATACACATACAGAAATAAATAAAATTAATTAAAATAAAAAAAAAATTTTTAAAGACCAAAAAAAAAAAGATAGTAATTCTGCCTATTTCTAGATGTCCTTTGTTGAAACCTTGTTTCATGAAACTTTTAACAAGGGGGAAAAAACCCAACTTCCTCCCCAAAATTTTCATTCTTTTTAATCTTCATGGAAACAGCAGAAAGCTAAAATAGGGAATTTGGTTGATTTTTCCATGTCCCAAAATAAGACAGCTGATTTAGAAAATCAGTAATATAATTAAAGAGGCTTAGGATTTTCTTTGAAAATGGTGGAAAATGGGCTGGAGTGATGGCCTAGCGGTTAAGAGCGCCGACCGCTCTTACAGAGGACCCGGGTTCGATCCCCAGCAACCACATGGCGGCCGAGAACCGTCTGAAACTCCAATTCCAAGGAGAACTCACGTTCCAGGGGCATCCGACACCTCTTCTGACTCCGCGCATCGCAACGGACAGGGTGCACCAAACTTGCATGCAGGCCAGTAGCATTCATTACACCATACAGAAATATAAAATTAATTTAAAAAAATTAAAAAAAGGAACTATGGTGGAAATGAAGTATATCAAACATGTGCTTTCTCACCCATGATATGTTACTGTCCATTAAAAAAAATACAGCCAAGGCTGAGAGATGACTCAGTGTTAAGAGCACTAGCTGCTCTTGCCAGGGTTCAGTCACCAACACCCACATGGTAGCTCACAACATCTGTAACTCCAGTTCCAGGGAAATTTGCTGCTCCCTTCTGATCTCTCTGGGGCATTGCCACAAACAAGGTTTGCACTACAGCATTGCAGGAAAAATTTAATCTGTACACATAATAAATTAATTTTTAAAATATAGCCAAAGGAAGAAGAGGTAGGAAAAAGAGTTAATATAAAAAGCCTGACTGAAGTCAAAACAAATTATGGGGGCTAAGGAGATGTCTCAGTAGATGGATCAAGCACTTGCCGTGCACGTGTGAGGACTGAAGTTCTGGGCCGAGCACCCAGGTGGCCCACCTGTAATCCCAGTACTCAAGAGGCTAAAGAGGGGAGCCCAGGGCAAGCTGGCCACCGAGAACTCTAGATTCAGTGAGAGACCCTGACTCAGTAAATAGAGAGCAACACACCCAGCATCAACCTTCATACGCATGCACGTGTGTACTCATACATGTGAACACATGAATACACATCACACAACACATGCCAAAACAAATTCTGTCCTTTTAAGGACTAGACAGAGACTACCAGTTTCACAAATCATGGCATATGGCAGAGAAGCCCCTTGGTGTCACTTTCCAGTCCACAGCTGGGTGCCATTACACCAAGTTCCAAATGATGACACTTGCCGGGCGTGGTGGCATGCGTCTTTAATCCCAGCACTCGGGAGGCAGAGGTAGGCAGATCATCTGTGAGTTCAAGGCCAGCCTGGTCTACAGAGAGAGCTCCAGGACAGCTGGTAAAAAAAAAAAAAACAAAAATACCAAACAATAAAAACAAAAACAAATGATGACACTCAAAAGTTTCAAGTGCTACAGTGCATGGTGCATTTCCTTCTTTCCTTTTCTTAAAAGATATTTATTTTTTTTTACTTTACTTTTTTTTTTTTTTTGTCTTTTGAGACAGAGATTCCCTGTAGCTCTGATGTCCTAAGAACTCACTATGTAGGACAGGCTGGCCTTGAATTCACAGAGATCCACCTGCCTCTGCCTCCCAAGTGCTAGGACTAAAGGCATGCGCCACTATGCCTGGTGATATTTATTTTTATTCTATGTGTATGAATGTATTATTTGCATGCATGCGAGTACACCCACATTGGTCATACAATGCCCACAGAGGTCAGAAGAGGCTGTCAGATCGCCTGGAACTGGAATTATGGATGGTTGTTAGCCACCATGTGGGTGCTAGGAATTGAACCCAGGTCCTCTGCAAATGGAGCCAGTGCTCTTAACCACTGAGCCAACTCTCCAGCCCTGTTCATTTTTTTTTTTTTTTTAAGACCGTTTCCTATAGCCTCAGGTGGCCTGGAACTCACTATGTAGACCATTGAGCTAGCCTCAATCTCACAGAGATCCTGAGTGCTGGGATTAAAGGCATGCACCATCATGGCCTGCCATGGTTTTGGTTTTTGTTTTTGTTTTTTTTAATTTTTTTTTTATTAATTTTTTATTTATTTCTGTATGGGTATGAATGTACTGTCTGCATGCAAGTTTGTGCACCCGTGTCATGCAATGCCGCGGAGGTCAGAAGACGGTCTCGGATTCCCCTGGAACTGGAGTTCTCCTGGAATTGGAGTTTCAGACGGTTCTCGGCCGCCATGTAGGTGCTGGGGATCGAACCTGGGTCCTCCATAAGAGTAGTCGGCACTCTTAACCGCTAGGCCATCTCTCCAGCCCTTGCTTTTTGTTTTGAGCCAAGGTCTCCCTGTAGCCCCAGCTGGGCTGGAACTTGCTATGTAGACCAGGGTGGTGCTGGAATTAAAAACACGTGCCACCACACCAGCTTGTCTGAGTGTTTCGTCTGTATATAAGTGCACCTCTTTTGTCCCTGGTATCTGCGGAAGCTAGAAGAGGATGCTGGTGGACCTGGAGTTAAGGACAGATGTTAACTGCCATATGGGTGCTGGAATTGAACCTGGGTCCTCTGGAACAGCAACAAAGAGCACTTGGGAGGCAGAGGCAAGTGGATCTCTTAACCACTAAGCCATCTCTCCAGCCCCATGGCCACTTTTCTTAATTGATAAGATCTTTGGCCAAGATATAATCTTTGGGGGGTGGGAGCATAGCTTAGTAAAGTGCTGACCTCATATGAACATGGCTCAAGTTCCACCTTTATCACCAACCAACCAACCAACCCTTTTCAGATGAAAAAAGATGTCCCACTGTGTAAAACGATGAACAACTGTTCACCGGTATACCATACCCCATGCTCATCAAGAGCCTTCCAACCCATGGCCATCTGTCTGGTGTGCCCCTCATAACCAGCATGAGAGAGCATGTTGTCCAACACCTCTCTTTCCTTATTGAATACTCAGAGGAACTGAGATTCAGCAACAGTAAATCTGCCTGATATTAAAGGGCTAGTAAGTGGCAGAAGAGTGCAGAATTCTGAATTTGTGTTTTGTCCAAAGCCCTCTTTGTCAGAGTGAAGTTCTCATCTGGTAAGAGAT
Organism: Rhizomys pruinosus; assembly: GCA_009823505.1. Classification (NCBI taxonomy): domain Eukaryota; kingdom Metazoa; phylum Chordata; class Mammalia; order Rodentia; family Spalacidae; genus Rhizomys; species Rhizomys pruinosus. The sequence continues at coordinate 959,195 of VZQC01006857.1, forward strand.
ATATAGCCTCAATGCAGGGCCCCAAAGGCTTGCCTGCTTGCTTCCTCCACTGCACTGTGTGTTAGCATATGCTCTTAGGATTTACAGGAGAATGATCTTCCTCAGGAAAAAGTTCAATGTAGAGCCTTACAGTGTATGTGTCTGTGGATCTGTTCCCTCTCCTCCCCCTATCTGTCTCTTTGAGACAGGGTCTGGCTATATCTCCTAGGCTGTCCTTGAACTTGTGATCCTCCTTCTACATCCTCCCAAGTGCCTCAGTAACAGGCATGTGCCACTGTCCCCAGTTTATCATCGTTGGTGATAAGGGTGACAGCTTCTTTATCGAGAGATGCAAGTTTCTTTATAAGATCATCCATGGCCAAGGCCAGGTATGGTGGTGCACACCAGGTGGATCTCTTTGAGCTGAAGGCCAGCCTGGTCTATATATTGAGCTCCAGGTTATCCAGAGCTACATAGTGAGACCCTGTCTCAAAGGGAAAAAAAGACTGCTCAGTGGTTAAGACCACTGGCTGCTTTTCCAGAGCACCTGGGGTTGGATCCCTGAACGCACATGGCAGCTAGCAACCAGTTCCAAGGGATCCAACATCCTCTTCTGACCTCTGCAAGCACTACACAATGGGTACACATATACATGTAGGCAAAACACTTATACACATAAAAAATTAAAATACATTGTATGAAAGTCTCAAAGAATTGATAAAAATATTTTTTAGGCCAGGCGTGGTGGGGCACGCCTTTAATCCTAGCACTTGGGAGGCAGAGGCAGGTGGATCTCTGTGAGTTCAAGGCCAGCCTGGTCTACAGAGTGACCAGGCTACAGTTTTGAGACCCTGTCTCAAAAAGACCAAAAAATAAAAAAAATACTTTTTAAACCAAAACATCCATCCCTTTTCCAAAACATACCATATATGAAGCTCTTGCTAGAAGCTGTATACAAAAGTGGGCACACAGGCTCGAGTCCTGCCCTCAAAGACCTTAGGATCCATCTGTGGACCCTTAAGAACTCTTCTGCCTCAATTTTAAAACATGGGGAATCTGGGAGACAGAGCCATCACTGTTACCCCCTTTACACGCACTCAGAGACATGGTATCTTCCTTTTGGTCTGTACCTAGCTCACTTACTTGTGAGATTTTTTCACGCCAGTGCCGTCAGGTCCCTTCCCGCAGTCATATGCCTGGATGGTGAACGTGTAGTCTTTCTGCAGTTCGCAGTCCAGTTTCTCTTTGGAGCGGATAATCCCCTCACCCGTGGACTTATCCACTACCACTGCATCAAAGGGGACATTCTGCCCGTGAATTTTAAAGCCACAAATCTCACCTGAGGAGTCAAAGCAGAGCAGGTTAGAGTGTCTGCCATGTGAACCTTCAGTCGATGTCCCTCCACCCCCAAAGGAAATAAACAACAACAATTTGGCAGCCAGGGGGTTTGGAGGGTCTGTGGACAAAGCGGGGACACTGTGCTTTAACACGGGTGAGTTCTGGGGCTTTAGTAAGAAGAAGCAGATTCTGGCTTTCCAAGCAACTTGCTTACTTTGCATCCATTCATGCAGGAATACAAGAGAGAAAGAGAGAAAAGACACAGGCATTCCACAGGAGCACTTAGGATGGCTCGAGGGTAAAGGAGTCTCATTAGCAACAGCCAAGGCCTGAGCACTGGGCAGCTCTTTGGATTTCGACCAGAGAGAGGATAAAATGCACAGTTAAGTGTTGAGAGGAAGGAAGCGTGAGATATAGGACCAGCTCCATAATTATAGAAATTCTGTCAAGAAAAACAAAACACAAAGAATCAAGTCTTCCTGTGCAATGAGCCTGGCTAAAATTAGGGAATCAAAACAAACTGCTAAAGGAGAGGTAGAAATACCAACTTTTCAGGCATCCATTTCAACAGCTGTGTATACAGCATCCGGGACAGGCAACATGCTATTCCTTGGTTCTGTGCTTCACCAAACCTAGGAGGCGTACAAGCCTGGGAACTTCACTACAGCTAAATTGGCAGAGAAGCTTATTTAGGATTAAAAAACCCGTCTCCATTCTTACCCATGGGAGAATAAGCATAGATATTTTGATGTGCATATGAAACCTCATAAAACTTATTTCACATAAAATAAGACTGTGCTCTTCCACAATTCCAAGAAATAGAAAAATGTTACACAGCAAATCTCTGAAGTTCAATTAAACAAAAACACATGGTACTGTCCATGTTGTTTAAATGGATGTCTGATTTCCGGATATTTCTAACCAAGGGTCTTGGTTACATACAATTTCCATTGATACACTTAAAAAAAATAGCAACAAACTAGGAGATTAAACAGGGCAGAAGAGCATAACAGTTGCTTCTGTTTAAGGGCTGATTCCCAATTTTATAAACAAAGTTAGTGGGTTAATATTCATAAGAGGGAGACAAAGAACCCTTGATCACCTTCTTTGGTGACTGTCACCTCAAAACTCTCTAAAGGGAGAAAAGATAAACCCATGTCAGTAATTCAGGAAAGACCGAAGACAGAACAATAAGGAAACAATCAAAGATGCACACATTACATAGAAAAGTTTGGCCATTTAACAATATGCTCTGTAGCCAGTACTAGTTAATTCTAGCAAGAACTGCTACCTCGAAACCTGGTCTCAAGTCCCAAGATATCACTTTGAACCCTACTTACCATAAACTATTACATAACTTTGAAATGAAACTGACATTGGGATGAAATACTGGTGGAATGCTGTAAGTTTCGTGATAATCCTAAGTGTCATTTGGACTTTTCCATATATATATCTATGTAAAGTAGACCTGTGTGTTCTTATTTATTTTTGCTTTCTCATCAAATTTGATGTGTATGAGTGTTATGCCTGCATGTATGTAAGTCATGCAGTGCCTGGGGAGTACAGAAGAGGGCATCAGATTCCCTGGAACTAGAGTTATGGACAGTTGTTAGCCAACATGTAGGTGCTAGGATTTGAACCTGAGTCTTCTGCAAAAACAGCCACTGCTCTTAATTGCTGAGCCATTTCTTGACCCTTTGTTTTTGGTTTCTTGAGACAGGATCTTGTAAAGTAGCTTTAGGGGCTAGCCTAGAACTCACTATGTAGACCAGGCTGGCTTTGAACTCACAGAGATCTGCCTGCCTTACCTCCCAAATGCCAAGACTAAAAGCGTGTACCACCATGCCTTTTTTTTTTAAGATCTTATTTATTTTTATTATGTTTTAGTGTTTTGCCAACTGTATGCAGTGCCTAGGGAGGCCAAGAGGGTGCCAGTTTCCTTTGGAATGGTTGTTAGCCCCCACATGTGTCCTCGGCAAGAGGAGCCAAGTGCTGTTAACCACTGAGCCACCATTTCTCAAGCCTCACGTGTTATTACTTTAATTTTTTATATTTTATTTATTTTTTATGTGTATGAGTGTACTGTCTGCATGTAGGTTTGTGCACCGGTGTCATGCAATACTGCGGACGTCAGAAGAGGGCATCGGATTCCCCTGGAACTGGAGTTAAAGACGGTTCTCAGCTGGGTGCTGGGGATCGAACCTGAGTCCTCTGCAAGAGCAGTTGGCGCTCTTAATTGATAGGCCATCTCTCCAGCCGCAAAATTTTTAGTTAATTAATCAACCAATCATTGTTTTGCTTTGAGATGAGGTTTCCCTGTAGCCTCAGCTGGCCTGGAACTTGCTATGTTTAGACCAGACTAGCTTTTTTTTTTTTTTTTTTTTTTTTTTTTTGTTCTTTTTGAGGACAGAGGTCTTCCCTGTAGCCCCAGCTATCCTGGAACTCACTCTGTCAGACCAGGTGGCCTTGAACTTCACAAAGATCGCCTGCTCCGCCTCCGGTAGATCGCTGGATTAAAGGCTGGCGCGCCTACCGATCGCCCGGCCAGACTAGTCGTTGATCTCACAGAGATACCCTACCTCACCTCGCCCACAAGCTAGGATTAAAGGCATGTGCCACATCTCAGACTGTTCATTTTTTTTTTTTTTTCCCGGTCTTTTCGAGACACCTTGAACTCACAAAGATCCGCCTGCCTCTGCCTCCTGAGTGCTAGGATTAAAGGCATGCGCCACCATGCCCGGCCAGATGTTCTTATTTTTAAACTAAGAACTAGGTTCTCTACACCAGATTCTAGAAGCATTTAACTTATCATCAGATTTAGAAACAAAAATCTGGAACAAAAAAATTTAATCCTCTGCTACCATTTTTGACACTGTTGCCTAAAGTATATAACCAGGGCATTCAATAGAAATTCCTTTCCAAAGCTGTGTGGGGTGATGCATGCCTTTAACCCAAGCACACAGGAAACAGGCAGGCAGATCTCTGAGACAGAGGCCAACCTGGTCTACATAGTGAATTCTACGCCAGCTGTGGCTCTAGGGAAACCCTATTTCATCCCCCCCCACCCCCCCGCCACCAATTCCTCTTCAAGGAATGGAAGCCAAATCAAAGCCATCCACAGAGATGCTACAGTGACCGTGTTCACTCGATATACAAAACACTGTTCCCCTTAGTCAGCATAAACCCAGCTGGCCACACCCGATGTCTGCCAGAGAGATTTCACCTCCTCTCCTGGGAAGGTAACATCACCTGAATTCCCTTCTTTTTAGCTGGTTTTACCATGCATTTTCCCTTGGACAATGCTGTTTCATTTTGCTTTCTTTAAGGCTTTAAATACAGTATAACGTGTAATGCAGCTTTTGTGACTTGAATTTCACACAGCCTCCCATATCTAAAACTTACTTGTCCTCCCTAACATATGAGGCTATCGCTTATTCATTTCCATGGTAACAATCTAATGAGCTAAAACATGTAAAATGCTTAAAACATTTGTTTGGCATAAGAAAGTACTCAACAATAAAACAATGCTGTTGCCAGGCGTGGTGGCGAACGCCTCTAATCCTAGCACTCAGGAGGCAGAGGCAGGCCGATCTTTCTGAGTTCAAGGCCAGCCTGGTTTAAAGAGTTCCAGGACAGCTGGGACTACAGGGAGACCCTGTCTCGAAAAGACCTAAATAAATAAATAAACAAACAAATAAATAAATAAAGCTGCTGTAAATTATTTCTGTCCACATCTGCAGCAGCAGAAAGATCTGCATAGATCAGTGCTGTCCAACATGGTACACACTGGCCACAGGGGGCTGTTCAAATTTAAACTAAAATTCACATTCAAATGAAGTAATATTAAACATCCAGTTCCAAAGTCAAATAGGCTATAGTCTGAGTCCTTGACAGCCTCTCATGGCTGGCGATCCACATGGAGAGTGTGGACCCAAAGCACCCCAGTCACTCCAGGAGGTTCTACTGGACAGCTTCTGTGGAGCTAGGCTCTGATCATGGAGGCTGGACTGGATTTGGCCTGTCTCTGTTTTTGAAAGGCCCAAGAGCTAAGAGATGTTTTTTTTTTTTTTTTTTACCTTTTTGAAGGTGCTTCACCAAACTGAGACAGGATCTTGCTCTAAGCCTGAGGCTAGCCTGGAAGCCACTCAGTAGCCCAGGCCAGCCTCTGACTCAAGATCCTCCTGCCTCAGGCTTACATTAGTGACCCACCACACCCAACTGACTGTTACCTTTTAAACAGTATTTCATACTATGAGAAAATTAAATTAAAATTCAATGTCCTCATAAATGACTTTTTTTCATAAATGACATTTTACTAGATGAAAAACTTGCATTTGCCTCAGTCTCTAGCTACTTTCCCATTATGACAGGCAAGTTCACTGCATCATTCAAAGAGACCCAGAGCTGAAAAGAAGCTCTGCTGAGTCCTTTACAGAAGTCTGTGGATTCCCAGCAGACACAGCTGTGAGCAGAAGTGCCGAATGCCACAGTGCCGACAAATTGTTTTCTTTTTTTTTTTTTTTTTGGTCTTTTCGAGACAGGGTCTCCCTGTAGTCCCAGCTGTCCTGGAACTCACTTTGTAGACCAGGCTGGCCTTGAACTCACAAAGATCCGCCTGCCTCTGCCTCCCGAGTGCTAGGATTAAAGGCGTGCGCCACCACACCCGGCGACAAATTGTTTTCTAAGATGTGCTAATGAACTACATTGTGATATATTTTTTTGAGTAGATAGTATAAAATACATTTTAAAATAATTCCATTTGCTCACTTTTAATTCAAAGTAAACCTCTCAGTTTCTAACTTGGTGCTCACTTTTCTGCAGAGCGCAAGGCAAGGCATTATAAGGGACTAGAAACTAAGTAGCCATATCCCTAACAGGTAAATGACAGGGAAAAAGTGCCACTGCTAAGTAACAAAGATGGCAAACTTCTGGCTTCTCCACTTAAATCTGTGGGCTCCTTTCCCAGCCAGCAGGACCTCCTTCTGGCTGAGCAGTCGAGACTAAGTTCAAGGCCAGACCTGGATATATCCTCACTTATGGGAAGGAGACCTGCCCTATACAAGCAAGAAAGCTTAAAAGACCTAGGCCCGCCTTTAATCCTAGCACTTGGGAGGCAGAGGCAGGTAGATCTTTGTGAGTTCAAGGCCAGTTTGGTCTACAGAGTGAGTTCCAGGACAGCTGGGGCTTACAGGGAGACCCTGTCTCAAAAAGACAAAATAAACAAACAAAAAAACCCAGGCCCTTCTTGGGGCTTTGGGTTTGGGTTTACAAATCGTTCTCTACTTATGGAGTCTCTGTGTGAGTGTGTGTATGCTTCTTTACTTTTTAAATTTTTATTTTTATGTGTATGAGAGTTATACCTGTATGCATGTAAAGTGCACCCATATCGTGCAGTGCCTGAGGAAGTCAAAAGAAGGCATCAGGGGCTGGAGAGATGGCCTAGCAGTTAAGAGCACCCACTGCTCTTGCAGAGGACCCGGGTTCGATCCCCAGCACCCACACGGCAGCTGAGAACTGTCTTTAACTCCAGTTCCAGGGGAATCTGACGCCCTCTTCTCACCTCCACGGCATTGCATGACACGGGTGCACCAACCTACATGCAGACAGTACATTCATACACATAAAAATAAATAAATTAAATTAAAAAAAAGAAAAAAGGCATCGGATCCCCTGGAACTAGTTAGGGTTGGCTGTTTGCCGCCATGTGCAAGCGCAGCTGGCTCTCTTAATCCCTGAGCCATCTCTCCAGCCCTGTTTCTTTACTTTTTAATTATTTATTTTGCCTTTTAAAACTTTTTATTATTTTTTTGCTGGGCGTGGTGGCACATGCCTTTAATCCTAGCACTTGGGAGGCAGAGGCAGGCAGATCTTTGTGAGTTCAAGGCCAGCCTGGTCTACAGAGTGAGTTCCAGGACAGCTGGGGCTACAGAGAGAACCTATCTTGAAAACACCAAAAAAAACAAAAAAACTTTTTGTTATTTTTATTTTATGTGTATTGCCTGCATTTTTGTAAGTGCTTCTGTATTGTGTAGTGCCCACTGAGGACAGAAGAGGAACAGAAGAGGGTGTCGGATCCCTTGGAACTGGAGTAACAGACAGTTGTTAGCCATCATGTAGGTGTGTGCTACCATGCCAGGCCCTTTCTTTGTACATCTGTGTCTTGTCTGAGAGTCTTCCTGCTTTAATTCTTTAATTGGTGGAGAAAACAAACCCAATCACGTGTTGCGTAGGCTGGTCTTGAATATCTGGGCTCAAGCAATCCTCCTGCCTCAGCCTCCCCAGAGGCTAGCCTTACCGGCATGGGCTACTACATCTTGCACTGAGCAGAGTCTTTAAGACCAACTTGGAACCATGAGGTCACTGGGTGGCACAGAACTGTTTGCCAAATGTCGCAAACTCTTAGCGTCTTTGTTTTGAGAAATGGCTGGGATAAGAAGGGGTGGGGAAAAAAAGGGAGGGGGGCCTCTAGACCGTGGGAAGGCACCCCTGTGTTTCAACTCCAGATGGGTGTTCAAGGAAGGAAGGCTTTATTGGTGAGAGAATGTCTCAGGAGAGCTTAAACTAAGGCCTCATGATTATCCAGGGAAAGATTTCTGACAGGCAAACAGCAAGTGCAAAGGCCTGCGGCAAAGGCCTCAGGACAAACTGCTGGAGAGGCTGAACTAACAGGAATGGAAGGGGTTCCACAAAAACAAGTCCCCAGACACAGCACTATGTGGGCTTCTCAGACTCCTGGAAGAATCATGGCTTTTCCACCACGTGAGAAGGAATGAGCAGCTAGATGAGTCTTGAATTCTCAAAAGATCCTTTGGCTGCTGCACTGAAATAAGTCTGTCCAAGGCAAAGATGGCCACTTGGATTATCTGAGCAAGAGATGCCAAAAGCCAGACCCAGCTGGCAAGAACTGGTCAGTTTCAGGTTCAGGCATACTGTAGGCAAGAGTGGGCATTCTAGGTGCTATGACCGTAGATTTGGAAGGCATTATTATTGTTATTATTATTATTATTAGCAGTAGTAGCAGTAGTAGTTTATTTTGGCCTAGAACTCATTATGTGGACCAGACTGGCCTTGAACTCAGAGATCTGCCTGCCTCTGCCTTGAATGGTATATTAAGGAAAGAAGGTTCATCAGGAGGACTGGACATTAGCGCGTTAGTTTTGAGCATGTATGTGTACTGCAATGTGCTGGGGGTTGAGGAGGATGGTCATTAAGAGTGTCTCAAAGGGCCGGGCGTGGTGGAGCATGCCTTTAATCCCAGCACTTGGGAGGCAGAGGCAGGCAGATCTTTGTGAGTTCAAGGCCAGCCTGGTCTACAGAGCGAATTCCAGGACTGCTGGGGCTACAGGGAGACCCTGTCTTGAAAAGACCAAAAAAAAAAAAGAGTATCTCAAAGGTTAAGTTACCAAACATAAGAATATAAACTATCTAGAAACTCATATAAATACATATATTTCCAGGTTGTTCTCCAAAGACTGGCTGAACCATTTTATAATAAGCACAGCAAAAATGTGTAACTGTGTCTTTCCCACAGACCCCTATTGATTCTGAGTACTGCAGCTGGCTACTGGCTACTTTAATGGGCTCCATCAACAGGATTCAGTGCCTCAAGTCCACTGGTACTTATTAATAGGCTCATCTGCCTAGATCCTTTCCCTCTAATGACCTAGAAACCTCACAGCTGGCAGGTCGATGCTGCAGGGGCAGGGGAATTTGCCCTTCAGCAGATATAAGTTTTCAGGGGAGCCCTCAACAGAGGCAGCCAGCAGCCCACTTCATGGGTTATCTTTTCATTCAGCCCACAGTTCTATTTTTTTTTTAAAGATTTACCTATTTTTTTTATTTTATGTATACAAGTGTTTTGCCTGAATGTGTGTATGTGTGCCACATGCATGCCTGGTGCCCACAGAAGGAGGACATAAGAGCCCCTGAAACTGGAGTTACAGGAATTAGAGCTGGCTGAAAAATACCTTAAGAAGTGTTCAACGGGGGCTGGAGAGATGGCCTAGCGGTTAAGAGCTCTGACCGCTCTTACAGAGGACCCGGGTTCGATCCCCAGCACCCACATGGCGGCCGAAAATCGTCTGAAACTCCAATTCCAGGAGAACTCCAGTTCCAGGGGAATCCGACACCCTCTTCTGACCTCCGCGGCATTGCACGACACAGGTGCACAAACCTGCATGCAGACAGTACATTCATACACGTACAGAAATAAATAAAATTAAATAAAAAAAAATTAAAAAAAAAAAGAAGTGTTCAACATCACTAATCATTAAGGAAATGCAAATCAAAACCACTTTAAGATATCATCTTACTCCAATAAGACTGGCTAGGATCAAGAAAACAAATGATACCAAGTGCTGGAGAGGTTGTGGGGAAAGGGGAACACTCATCCACTGCTGGTGGGAATGTAAACTCGTACAGCCACTATGGAAAGCAGTGTGGAGAAACCCTTGGAAGACTTGGAATGAACTTGGCACACCGAACCAGCCATACCACTCCTGGGCATGTACCCTCAAGACTCACCCCACGCAGAGATACATGCAAGGCCATGTTTATTGCAGCTCTCTTCACAATAGAAGGACTGGAACCAACCCAAATGCCCCTCACTGATGATGGGATAGAGAAAAATGTGGTACATCTTACAATGAGTTCTATGCGCGGTAAAGAAAGACATCATGTTGCTTTGCAGGAAAATGGCTGGAGCTAGGGACATCATGCTGAGTGAAGTAACACAATCCAGAGAAAACGACGAATGGTATCCCTCATCTGTGGATGCTAGTGCACCAATTACCTAGTTGTAAGTATTTTCTTGTGTAGGGGCCCCCTGAGCTTTTGTCAAAGCAGTTGGGGAGTGATGCCTATTGGAAACAACAACAACAACAACAACAAAACAACAGAAGGACTGCATCAGAACTGATGTAAAGTAAAAAGAATTCCAAAAACAATCAACTTTCCTCATGGAGATATTGAGAAAAAAAGATGAGAAGAGAGAGAAAGATGTTTGGCAGAATGCGTGAGCTCTGGTGGGTGGTGAGTTTGGAGGGGGGACACGGGTCTAGAATGTTGAATAAAAAATAAAAATAAATTTATGTGAAAAAAAAAAAAAAGAAAGAAAGGAACTGGAGTTACAGATAGTTTTGAACAACCATGTGGGTCCTGGGAATCAAACCAGGGTCCTCTGCAACATCGACTGCTCTTAACCATGGGGTCATCTCTTCAGGCCCCACAGCTCTGATTTTAATGAGGAAGCTGGGTCTAGATCTGATGGATACAAAGCTGGGACAAGGGATCAGTAGGAGCTACTGTATGTCCTACGTAAGCAGTGTCAACAGAATGCACCCAGGGGGGCACTCAGGAGAAAAGCCCAGCCTTTTTTTTTTTTTTTAATTTTTTTTATTAATTTTTATTTATTTCTGTATGTGTATGAATGTACTGTCTGCATGCAAGTTTGTGCACCCATGTCGTGCAATGCCACGGAGGTCAGAAGAGGGTGTCGGATTCCCCTGGAACTGGAGTTCTCCCGGAATTGGAGTTTCAGGCGGTTCTTGGCCGCCATGTGGGTGCTGGGGATCGAACCCGGGTCCTCTGCAAGAGCGGTCGGCGCTCTTAACCGTTAGGCCATCTCTCCAGCCCCCTAAGCCCAGCCTTTCAAACAAATTACAGGAAGAAGGAAAGTCTGCAGGCAGTTACTCTATTCGGTTAATGGGGACATTCACTTATGAAAGTGAGGCACAAAGAAGTGGCTTGGGGTATGTGTGCTTCTGTGTGTGTGTGTGTGTGTGTGTGTGTGTGTGTGTGTGTCTTTCTGTGCCTGTGTATGCATGCATGTGCAGGTGCGTATGTTGTAAGGAATGCTCAGGAACCTATGTCATTTATCTTTGCCAGCTTCTGGCTTGCCTGCAATATTTTATTTATTATTTTTATGTTTTGTGTATGTGTGTATTTCATGCATGTGTGTAAGTGCACCCATGTCGTGCAGTGCTTACAGAGGTAAGAAGAGGGTCATTGGATCCCCTTGAACTAGAGTGTGGACATGGCTGCTAGGAACCAAACTCAGGTCCTCTGCAAGAGCAGCCAGGGCGCTTAACTGCAGCCGCACTGCCTAGAGTATTTTAAAGTAAACCCCAGACATTATTACACTGTCTCACCCACAGCACTTCAGGTAGATATCTCTAACAGAGATTTTGTTTAACACAACTACAATAACTATCACTTCCAACCAAACAATAATCGCTCCTGTCTCTAAAATTTGCATTGTACTACTATCTTCCTCCCATAAAGTGGGGACTGATTCTGTCACTCACAGTCACATCTCTGTAACCACACACATGGCTATCTCCACGCCTTAGGTATTCTGAGCCCAGTCTTCATACAGGGTAGGGAGGGACCGCTCAGCATCACCTTCTGAGTCCTTTCCTTTCTGCTCTGACCCTTCCCAGTCCACTCAAGACTCCATGCCACTGCCCTGTGGCAGAAATCCACCAAAAATCTTGTTTCCCTCATGCTGAAACACCCAACCAGATTCTCAGCTATGCCAGCCTACAAGTCATTCAAATTTGGCCCAAACTACCCACCCCCATCATTTCCCTAAGATCACTTTTTGCTGTCAAATCTCTCTCAATCTCCTCCTTTCCTTTCATTCCCCCAAGATTATCTAAGATAGGCTAAGAGAATTTTTGCTACAGAATTCTTTAAAAGTAAAATATAAAAATACACAAAGAGCTGGGCGTGGTGGCACAAGCCTTTCATCTCAGCACTGGGGAGGCAGAGGCAGATCTCTGTGAGTTCAAGGCCAGCCTGGTCTATAGAGTGAGCTCCAGACCAGCTGGGACTAAAGGGAGACCCTGTCTCAAAAAAAAAAAAAAAAAAAAAAAAAAAATACAACAAAGAGCCCAGCACTGGGGAAACAGAGGCAGGCAGATCTCTGTGAGTTCAAGGCCAACCTGGTCTATAGAGTGAGCTCCAGGCCAGCTGGGACTAAAGGGAGACCCTGTCTCAAAAAACAAAACAAAACAAAACATAACAAAACAAAAAAACAAAAAACAAAACAACACAAAGAGAATGAGGACAAACTCAAAAATCCAACACAATCCAGATTTTACTTCCCAGTATCCAAAATTATGCCCAGGGTTCTCAGCTAACAGCTTTACATTTTTCCAAAAAATGTATTTATTTATTTTTATTTGATATATGTGTGTTTTACCTATGTCTGTAAATGGACTTGTGATGTGTAATATCCACAAGGCCAGAGAGGGCATCAGATCTCCTGGAACTGGGGTTAAGGGTAGGTATGAGCTGCCATGTGGGTGCTGGGAATTTGTTAAAAATATTTATTTATTTATCTATCTATTTATTTCTATCTATTTATTTATTTATTTATTTATTTATTTATGTCTTTCAAGACAGGGTCTCCCTATAGCCCCAGCTGTTTATTTATTATTTTTATTTTATGTGCATGCATGTATTGCCTGCATGTATGTAAGTGCTTCTATGTTGTGCAATGCCCAAGGAAGACAGAGAGGGTTTCGGGTTCCCTGAAACTGGAGTTTAGGACAGTTGTTAGCTGCCATGTGGGTGCTGGGACTCAAACCCAGGACTTTGGCAAACATAACCAGTGTTCTTAACTGCAGAGCCACTCTCCAGCCCAGCTGACGGCTCTCAGTCTTCTGTGTCCTCATCTACCCTTCCTGAATCCCTAGCTTCAGGCTGGCTCTGTGTTCCTTTCCTGAACCCTTCCTATCTGAGGAGGGTCTATTCCACTCTTCCCTCAGTGGACAGTCTCCACAGCCTTGGGGGATCCTGTCCTTACACTAATCTTCTGTTCCTCATGGAAGTCACTAGTGCTGGCTCTAGGGAGGTTTGCTGATTGCAAGCAAAAGAATATCCTAGGTAATTCAGGCAAAGGAAATTTATTGGAATGTCTCTAGGAAACATAGTTTTTACTGTAGGCCAGATCAGGGACTTGGGAATAGACTGAAATCAAGGTAGCTCAGAGACCAGGAAACAGAGACCACAGCAGAGCCAGCTGGTGGAAGGAACCGTAAGTTCTACCATATTTTGCAGGGATGGTTCAATATATGTAAGTCAATAAATGTCACATTAATGGACTCAAAGACAAAAATCAGATGGGCATCTCAATAGACACAGAAAAGCCCTTTGACAAAATCTAACATGCATTTATGATAAAAGTCCTAGAGGGAATTGGACTGGAGAACATATCTCAACATAATTAAAGCTATCTACAACAAACCCACAGCCAACATCAACAAATGGTAAAAAAAACTGGAAACATTCCTGTTAAAAGCAGGAATCAGACAAAGCTGTCTACTATCTCCATTCCTTTTTTTTTTTTTTTTTTTTTTTTTTGTCTTTCAAGAAGGGTCTCCCTTGTAGCCTCCCGTTCCTGGAATCTCACCTGTAGAGCAAGCGGCCTTGAACTCACAAAGAATTCACCTGCCTGCCTCCAGCGCTAGCTAGGATTAAGGCGTGCGCCACCACGCCCGGCTTCCACTCCTTTTTTAATATGTGCTACACACACACACACACACACACACACACACACACACACAAACACTAAGGATCTGAACGAAGAGTTCTCAAAAGAAGAAATAAAGATGGCCGGGGCTGGAGAGATAGCTCGGTGGGTAAGAGCACTGGCGGCTCTGGCAGAGGACCCAGGTTCTATTCCCAGTACCCACATGATGGCTAACAAACACCCATAACTCCAGTTCCAGGAGATCTGATGCCTTCCTCTCACCTCCATGGGCATTGCACGACACAATGCACTTACACACACGCAGGCAATATAATCATACACATAAAATAAAATAAAAAATTTTTAAAGAAATAAAGATGGCTCAGAAACATCTTAAAAAGCTTTTTTCTTTTTTAAAAAAATTTTAATTTATTCTTGTATGTGTATGAACTCACTTTGTAGGCCAGGCTGGCCTTGAACTCACAAAGATCCACCTGCCTCTGCCTCCCAAGTGCTAGGATTAAAGGTGTGTGCCACCATGCCCAGCCCAAAGTAAAAATTTAAAAAAAGTGTTCAACATCGTTAGTAACGAGGGAAATGCAACTTAAAATTAACTTGAGATTTCATCTTACCCCAGTCACACTGACTAAGATCAAGAGACCAAATGATACCAAACGCTGGAGAGAAATGGGGAAAGGAACACTCACCTACTGCTGTGGGACTGCAGACTCACGCAACCCCTGTGGAAACCAGTGTGAAAAACTCTTAAAAAAACTAAAAATTTGGCCGGGTGTGGTGGCGCATGCCTTTAATCCTAGCACTTGGGAGGCAGAGGCAGGCGGATCTTTGTGAGTTCAAGGCCAGCCTGGTCTACAGAGTGAGTTCCAGGACAGCTGGGGCTACAGGGAGACCCTGTCTCGAAAAGACCAAAAGAAAAAAAAAACAAAAACCTAAAACTTTCACCTACCATATGACCTGGCTATACTACTCCTTGGCATATACCCAAAGGACTTATCCTACTGCAGAGATACTGTACATCCATATTTGCTGCTGCTCTTCTTCACAACAGCTAAGAGACGGAAGCAACCTATGTGTTCCTCAACTGACAAGTGAGTAATGAAAACGTAGTACACTTATACAATGGAGTTCTACTCAGCAGTAAAGAAAAATGAAATAATGAAATTTGCAGGTAAATGGATGGAACTAGAAACTGGTATACTAAGTGAAGTAACACAGATTCAGAAAAACAAACAACATTGTTCACCCTCATTTATGGATCCTAGCACCAAATCCTTACATGAGTGTATATCCTGATATAACCAGGATGATGCAGGAACCAGGAAAATGGAAAGAAACCAGGGAAGGAAAGGTGTAAAAGAAACCTGAGAGAAAAGTAGGAGACAGGTGCTAAGGGAAAAATGGGTTAAATATTTACACGGGATGGAGAGAGGGAGGGTCACATAAGGAACCATGGGGACAAGGGGAAAGAAGGAGCTCAGGAGAGGTGGGACCACAGGAGACAGGAATGATCAAGGGGGAAACAGGGAAAGTGGGGAGGGAGTAGAGGGAGGGTCAGACAGGGAGAGAGAGGAAAGCTAAATAGTGCCTACTAGCTAGTATAAAAAACAGAGGGAATAGTTGGTCCAAAAATCTACTGACAATTTCCACATACATATCTCTACATGAGTCCATGTGCATAGCAGAAGGCTACATAACAAGAAACAGGGCCAAACAGGAGAAACTTTCCTTTGAGTTGTTGGCCAGAGTAGTCTAAGAGACTTCTAAAACTATTGCCACAGTCCTTGCTTGCCTCCCAGAACTTGAAGTTAAGATCCTATTGCTGAAGACAGGACATAGTTTGGACATAGGATTTGGAGCAATCAAGCTGGAACTGACCTGGAAGCCACTTCCCCTGAAGGCTAGCTCTCATAGCTTTGAAGAGCATTACGCAAGGTACTAAGGGAGACTATCAATTGATGGTCTAACCCCAGCTTAAAGGCCTAATAACCACATCAATGACCAGCATAGCAAATGACACTGGTGCAGTAGAAGCATTTTCATCTTGGGGGTAATCAATAGCTACCTAATTGGACTTAAAGCCCACTCAATGTGAGGAAACTCATGTGTGGCATTGTAAACCTAGTCAAATACATATGGCTGGAGAGGTCATAGATCATGGAGAAAACCCAAAGGCTGTCACAACCCTAGACAAAATTCCTTACTATGTGCAAATATGGATCCTTATATTTACAGACAAGTACCCCAGTCACCACTCATCAAAGAAGCTTCTTTTTCAACAGATGGAGATTATTACAGAGTTCCATAACTGGTCATACACAGAACTGTGAATTGCCCAAGCCTAAGTTTCAAATCTACTATGCAACCCTACATCTAAGGCTCATGGATGGAAGATAGAACAAAGGGTAGAGAGAACACTAACACATCTTATAGTTCTCATCATTGAAGCTCCCTCATGCAACAGAGGGCCAGGAATACAAAAGGTCACAAACACCCAAATGTAGAGAATAAGAATCTGCAGAGTGTGGATCCTTGAACAGGATTCCTATATTAAACTCCACCCACCCAGGGCTCAGGGACCATTTTAGAAGAGGAGGCAGAAAGATTCTAAGAGCCAGGGAGGAAGGGCATGAACATATGGAAAGAATTCTTAATGTTATGTTCCTGATCTGAAAACAACTGTGCTCTTATATTGTGAATCCCTTAACAGATTCTAGAATTAAGCTACCATTTATTTTCAGACTTACGCAGTTTTGGTATATGGGTGGAGGGTATGTATGCACAAAATCAAAAGAATGAGGGGGAAAAAAAACCTAGTTTGTCATGACATTGTGTCTAACCACAATATTTATCTAATGGGAGTGCTTCTTAGTATTTCTTATACAAGGCTGCTTGAGCTTTTGTCCAAGTCTTTTCTAAAATATTATACAGTAGTTAAAAGTATCAGGCTGGTGGGCTGGAGAGATGGCCTAGCAGTTAAGAGCGCCGACTGCTCTTGCAGAGGACCCGGGTTCGATCCCCAGCACCCACGTGGTGGCTGAGAACAGTCTTTAACTCTAGTTCCAGGGGAATCCGACGCCCTCTTCTGACCTCCGAGGCACTGCAGGACATGGGTGCACCAACCTACATGCAGACAGTACACTCATACGCATAAAAAATAAATAAAAATTTAAAAAAAGTATCAGGCTGGTATAACTTAGCCTTTCTGGATGCTTAATGACCATACGAAATGCCCATACCAATTTGGCCAAAGGATTTAAGGGATAACTTAGTTCCTTGCCCTCAGAGGTCAACTAAGTCCCAGGGGACTATGCATGGGGGCATCTCTTGAAATGTCCTGCAAATGTTGAGTCACCAGTCTTCCTGTGCAGGGAGGTCTTGGAGATCCACTAATGGGACTTCAGCCAGTGTCCGGTCTATAAAGAGGAAAGTCTGCTCATGCTTCAGAAAGGGAAGCCTGGTGTAGCAGGACCTGACTTTGGCCTTAAGTGGATGGAACTGGTAAATGAAAAGCCAAAAGGAGTCAGGGGTTCCCTCCTCCCACCCCCAACACCCCCCAAAAAAGAATCCTATAGGCTCCTGGGACCCTGCTCATATGAACCTACAGCATGCAAATGGTGTCAGCATGCACAAGACCCATGCAAATTCAAGCAGACAGAAACCCAGTACAGAACTGTGGAAATGAACAGCAGGCCCCAATGTTAGTTGAAGAATTACTGGAAACTGAATACTACTGGGTGAGGAAGAGCTGGTGTTCTTAAAGAGAAGGACTCTAGATAGCCTGACCAGACCCCAGTGGATGACCTTGCATTGAAGGACATCCGGGGACACTAACTTGACATGTTAGATCTTAACAAACGACAGAATGTACGAATTCCAGGAAGGGGAGCTATGAGAGAGGGTTCCAGTGGGAAGGGTGTACAAAGTTGATTAAGATGTTCTGCATGCAGCCAGGCATGGTGGCGCACAACTTTGTTCCTAGTACTTGGGAGGCAGAATCAGGTGGATCTCTGTGAGTTCAAGGCCAGCCTGGTGTACATAGTGAGTTCAAAGACAGCTAGGGCTATAGGGAGACTCCATCTAAAACACACACACACACACACACACAAACACACACACACACACACAAGTGTTTTGCATGAAATACACAAAAATTCAATAAAAAGTTTACAAAAAAATTCTATCATCTCTGTCACTCTGCTCAAAAATCAACCTAGCTAGGGGCTGGAGAGATGGCCTAGCGGTTAAGAGCGCCGACCGCTCTTACAGAGGACCCGGGTTCGATCCCCAGCACCCACATGGCGGCCGAGAGCCGTCTGAAGCTCCAATTCCAGGAGAACTCCAGCTCCAGGGGAATCCGAGACCCTCTTCTGACCTCCGCGGCATTGCATGACACGGGTGCACAGACCTGCATGCAGACAATACATTCATACACATACAGAAATAAAT
>VZQC01006857.1:977679-1031163 GCA_009823505.1 Rhizomys pruinosus
AAAAAAAAAAAAAAAAAAAAAAGGGCAGGGGGTGGCGGGGGAGACTGTGGGAAGGAGAAGTGGCTCAGGATTAAGAGCACTGGCTGCTTTGCAGAGGACCAGGTCCGAATCTCAGCACCCATATGCCATCTGATAACTATCTGATAACTATCTGTAACTCCAGTTCCAGGGGATCCAATGCCCTCTTCTGGCCTCTGCGGTATTGCACAACACAGGTGCACTTACATACATGCAGGCATAACACTCATATGCTTAAAAATTTTTTTTATTTAAAAAAATTAAAAAATTAGGGGGCTGGAGATATAGCTCGGTAGTTAAGAGCAATGTCTTGCAGGGGACCCAGGTTCAAATCCTAGCACTCACATAGCAGCTAACAACTGTCTGTAACTCCAGTTCCAGGGGATCAAACACTCTCTTCTACTCCATGGGTATTGCATGACATGGATGCACTTACATGCATACAGGCAATACATTCATATACATAAAAATAATAAAAATAAATAAAAATTTAAAAATTAAGTAAATTGAAGAAAAGGGACTGTTTAGGAGGGATGTGGGGCGGGGAGGCTGCCTGGATGCCTTTTGAGTGCTTGCCTATCTTTTGCAAGCTCAGCAAGAGTTTCTGGTTCACACAACCTAGCTTTCACCTGCCTGCCAGCTCTGCATTTCTAACACAATGGCCTGCTCTCGCATTTCACCCATGCAACCTTGAAGTGCCCTTAGCCCTGACTGCCTGCTGGAGACCAGGATGGCCCAAGGTCCGGCTATACCAGCTGTAGGCTCATTCGGCTGCCACCATAGCTCCAGAGATCCACGGTCCCATCCTGCTTTTCTTTTCCCCAATCAGCCTAGACTCTTGAATCCTTCTGAAAAGAGACTCAAAAGTGGCAACTGAACCACCTAGGTGATTCCCGCCTCCAGACCATGCTATGCTTGGGACCTAACTCAGGCATCTGTACTTGCTTGGCAAGTGCTTTATACTGAGCTAAGTCCCCAACCCCTATTTTAGAAAATTGAACTGTCTCACTGGTGTGACCTCCTAAGGACTTTTGATGGTGTGCACCAGGTAATGTGTCCCTCTTTCTGCTCATGCACCACAGCACTCAGATCCTGTCAGGCATCAGCAAAGAGGCCAATTTTCCATTTTCACTCTTCTACTCACAGATCATGGTTTCTGAATTTTAAAAATTTGGCTGTAAGTAACTTGTAAAGTATGTTTGATCAAAAAAGAAGAACAAGAAGGAAGGGGAAAGACTGGTGTCACAGTCTAGGAAGGGGTGACAGCCATCTGTGGCAGGTGTCTTCTGCAATGCTTCTTCTGACCCCCAGCTCCTTCCCCATCCCATTTCCCCTTCCTCTGCTTAGCTGAAGTGTCCACAATGAGTTCCGTCACCTTTGACCTTCTTGCTGTTGCAGGCTAGTTTCTGGGACAAGCTCACATCTGGCTCAAATTAGCACAATCAGTGTACCATTTTTCAATTATGATTTTGTTTTGGAGACAGAGTCCCAGCATGCAGTCTGGGCTAGAACTCACTATCTAGTTCAAGCTGGCCTCAAATTTGCAACAATCCTCCTGCCTCAGTCTCTAAGGTCCTCAGATTACAGGTATTTACCCCCATACCCAGCCCTGTCAAGGCACCTTAGTCTTTTAAAAATAATTTTATTTATTATTTTTATTTTATGTGTGTGAGTATATTGCCTGCATGTATATAAGTGCACCCTGTGTTAGGCCTGTGGAGGTCAGAAGAGGGTGTTGGATCCCCTGGAAGTTACAGATGTTAGCTGCCATGTGGGTGCTGGGAACCAAACCCAGGTCCTCTGCAAGAACAGCCAGTGCTCCAGCCCCATCGTGCCTTAAATACAACAAGCATATACATGCTCTCTCAGGGTTGGCCACGTCTCCACTGATTACAGCAGCTCCTTAAATTTTCCTGAGCCAGTCACTGTCTGGGAAGCTTATTTTTAAAAAATGAGGCATTCTACCCCCAGACTGCTGACTCTGCAGTCCTAGGAACAGCCTCTAGTAACAGTGCTTCTAGTGAGCCTATAAGCCGGTCCTAGTGCAGAATGTCTACAGACTTGGACAGACAGACCCGCTGGTGGTTTTAAAACCCTGTGTATTGGGGCTGGAGAGATGGCCTAGCGGTTAAGAGCGCCGACCGCTCTTGCAGAGGACCCGGGTTCGATCCCCAGCACCCACATGGCGGCCGAGAACCGTCTGAAACTCCAATTCCAGGAAAACTCCAGTTCCAGGGGAATTCGACACTCTCTTCTGACCTCCGCGGCATTGCATGACACGGGTGCACAGACCTGCATGCAGACAGTACATTCATATACATACAGAAATAAATAAAAAAATTAAAAAAAAAAAAAAATGTCTCAAAAAGACCAAAAACAGGACTAAATAAATAGTAAAATCACAGAGCTGGGCCGTGGACAGGCCTACAAAAAACACCATACAAATGGGAATGAGCTCAAAGTAAAATGTGTATACTTGTAGAACATGAACTTTATATAACACTTCACAGATACAATTTTTGTTTTTTGAGAAGGGTACTCCCTTTAATCCCACACTGCCTGGAGTTCAGTTGTAGACCAGCTGGCCCTTGAACTACAGAGATCCTGCCTGCCTTGCGCCCCAAGTGCTAGGAATATTAAAGGCCATCGTTCCACCACACGCAGCTCATCAGATAACAATTTTTTTTTAAAAAGAAAGTCAATCTATGCCTAAAGTATCTCTGCACAAAGGTTGCTCAACTTTCCTAAGTCTACGAAGATAAACGGAGTCTACATGGACCTATAGAGCTAGGAGTCTCTGGCTCTTGAGCACCTGGAAGCAAGTGGGACTGCAGAGCCCAGACCCCCTGATCTAGCCACATCAAGTCCATAGTGAAGGAAGTGTTCATACAGTCTTCATGCATGAAGACAAATAAGCAGCACTGGTCTAGATTTTATCTACCTGGGTGCATCAAGGCAAAGCATGTAATGATACAATTAAGTTAAACTTTCTCTTCAACCACCAGAAGAGATTCTGTCAGTTTACCTCAACTATTAAAAAGGGAACATGTGGTGCCCAGAGCCACAAGCAGCCCTCAGCTATGAAGACACTTATGGGCTCGGTAACCCAGGCAGGCATGAGATGCTTCCCATCCAGGCCAAATTTGCCAACAGCGAACTGCTGGCCACCCTACCTGCAAAGCGCAGAGGCGAATCTTTGTCCAGGGCGATGAGGGGTGGATCGAGAAGTACCGCGTAATCATTTTCAGTAACAATTCCCAGAAATATGTGGGCTCGAGCCATGGCTTGTGCTTGTTAACGCATAGGAGAAAGAAAGGAAAACTAAAGATGAGATTTAGGGTTGCTGGTTTTAAGCTCCATGCCTTTGGAAGAGGCCGCTGTTACGTGGCCATGTTTTTTGTTTTAACCTCACTGGGGAATGAAACCCAGGGCGTCCTCCATGTCAGGCACTCTACTACTCAACGACAAACCCTCCCCCCCCATCTAAGCTGGATCCTCAGAAACAGATGGTAAGGTAGAAGGATGAGAACTAACTCCATGAGTTCGTCCTCTGACTCTACAATGCCATGGCATGGTATCATAGGCCTTCCCCTCCCATTTCACACACACAATTAACGAACACACAATAGACATTAAAACTTAAAATAATAAAACTCTCTGGAAGGGGATGGTGGCACACACCTTTACTATCCTAAGCACTGTGGAGGCAGAGGCAGGGAATATCTCTGTGATTCAAGGTCCACTGGTCTACTAGCAAATTTCCAGGGGCAAATTCCGGCCCAGCTGGGGCTACAGGAGATTGTCTGTGCTCAAAAAAGCCCAACAAAAATAAATAAAAAAAAAAAAATAAAACCCTCTAAAAAAAAGAAAAAATCCTTTTATTTTTTGTTTTTAATTTTTTATTTATTCTTGTATGGTGTAAATGAATGTACTGTCCTGCATGTAGGTTTGTGACCCGTGTAGTGCAAATGCATGTGGAGGTCAGAAGAGGAAATCGGAATGCCCCTGGAATTGGGAGTTAGAACGATTGGTTCTTAGCTGCCATGTGGGTGCTGGGGATCGAACCCGGTTTCTCTGCAAGAGCAGGTCAAGACTCTATACCGCTGAGCCATCTGCTCCAGCCCCAACATTGCTTATTTTATAAATTTTTAGTTTATTGTGTGAGTACGTACATTTGTATGTGCCAGTGCACCCCCATGGACCACCCCTCACCTTCTATTCCTTTAACATGGATCTTGGTCAAATAAAAAAATTAAAAAAAAAAAAAAAACCCTGTGTATTAATCCTGACCTCAGGCTCCATGTCTGGAGGCACAGACTGCATTAGGAAGCATAGCACACTGGATCTGCACTTACAGAGAGGCCCCAGGTAACAGGGACTCAGTGCTGGAAAACCATGTACAAGATGAAACCCCTTCTGTATGCTCAGCATAACTGTATGCACTCAAGTGGTCTTCCAACTCTTTATTCCCCCAGGCCTCAGGTTAAGACAGCTAACCTTGTCAGCTACACCCAGAAAGCCCCTACCCCATCCCTACCTCAGCTCAGAATGCCTTCTGGAGGGCTCACACCTGACTTCTGGGCCATTTACTTGTCTTAACCCAAATCGTCTCTGCCTCTCTTCCTTGACACTGAGCTGTAACTTCCAGGTATCTCTAGCTAATGCTTTGCTGTCCCACCTGAGTTATCAGTGGCTTTGAGAAGAAAATTCAGCATTCATGCTTTTTGATAGGCTCTGAGGATCTGGCAGCTACCTAATATTTGTTCCTGACCTCAAACCTGACCTGGAAGGGAATGGCATGTGAAGTGAGGTCACTCTAACCCTGACTGTGGGCAAGACCTTATATTACGTAACACCTGACACAAAAGGCTGCTACTCATCAGACTTGCATTATAGGAGTTTATTATGTGAAGTTTCATACAAAAATGGTGATTTCACATGGCTCAACCCAACTGGTCCAATTCAGTGCTGATCACACAGTGTCAGCCCAGGTGAATGTGTGCTGGAACAGCCACACCAGGCCTATCAGCCAGACCCAGGCACGAATCACAAAAATTACCCACAATCCATGTGAAGAAAAGTATCACATCTTCTAGAAAGACTCTAAGTGGATAACCATGAGAATAGAACTTGCATTCTTTGGGATTATATTCATCTCATTAACTCTTCAAACAATCTTTTTTTTAGACAGAGTCTCATGTAGCCTAGGATGGCCACAAGCTTTCTGTGTAGTTGAGGATGACCATGAACTCTAATCCTTCTGCCTCCCAACTGCTGAAATAACAGGGTGTGTGCCATCATCCCTGGCTGTATTCAACAAATCTTCTACAACATTCATACTTGACCTGGAAAGGGAGGAAAAAGGATGCTGGGGTTGAAGAATTCATTACAGGGAAAAGGGGGTATGGAGCTATCCAGGCTGTGACAGGCAGAATGGAACCCCTCATTGTAAGGCCAGTGACACCGTGGTTCGCAGGTGGCTCACGCCTCAACTCTCCCTTAAACACTGGAAATGAAAAGTATGTTTGCTTGAACTCACGCCAACTTTGGTTTTCAGATTCATGAAAAGGGAAAAAAAATGAGATTAAGAATCATTTCAGTTTTCTTAAATAAAGTTTGGGATTTAGCTCAGTGGTCAAGTGCTTGCCTACCACACACAAGGCTCTGGGTTCAGCTCCCCGAGGGGAGGCTCAGAAGAGGGAAATTTCACACGCATGAGTGTGCACACACACATGCATGCACACACACGAAAAACCAAGAGAACTACATTTCCTAAAACACTTCACAACTGTCAAAATCTTGTTCCTTTAGTTCAGCCCAAGCAAACACTCTGGACTTGTAAGACACACAAGTATCTGACAGTGACAACCAACCAGAGACATCAGGGACAAAATACCCAATACCATGCCTGCTTCAGAGCTCTGTGGAGTGAGCTAGGCACTTACCTCTCACACACCTCATAAGGGGCTGAGACCATGTACCAGAATGCTCCTAACTGAAACATCATGTCTTGAGGGCCAACAGAGAAAGCCCAGGAACCCAGGCTGCAGCCAGACCAGCCCAAAAATGGTTCTAACTTTAGTCAAGTGTGTGGCAAATGTATTTGCCCCCCCCCACAAATATATATGGGATTCTAGGATGTCCTAAGTACTGACCTAGGTGCTGGGGACAAAATGGACAAGGTCATGGTTCCTGTTGTCAAGTAACTGACACACGCTGAGCCAGTTTCCTCGCCAGGACAATGCTGCCTGGGAGTGCCAGCATGAGAAACAGTCAGGGCAGCACATTCCTACCCCCGTCAAAGACATTACCACGGCTGAATGATGCAAGAACAGGTCTGATTTGGGAAGTACTGCTAAATATCAGCAACATAGGAAAATTATCACATGATTGAGATCTCCAAAGCTACAGATTTGTCTCAGTAAGGCGGCAGCTTACTAGCTTAACAAGTAACTCAAGGTAAACATTTATCCACATTTTAACATTTTAAGCCAGGTGTTGAGGTGCACACCTGTGATCTTAGCACTCAGGAGGCTAGGGCAGAAGGATGACAATTTGAGGCCAGCTTGGACTATTATGTATCAAAACCTCCTCTCAAAATAAAAAGTTGCTGTACATAGCAGCACAAACCTTTAATCCCAGCATTTGAGAGACAGAGGCAGGCAGAGCTCTGAGAACTTGGGGCTAGCCTAGTCTACATTTCAAGTGCCAGACCAGCTGGGGCTACAGGGAAACCATGTCTCAAAAAGACCAAAAACAGACTAAATAAATAGTAAAATCACAGAGCTGGGCACGGTGGTACAGGCCTACAAAAAAACCATACAAATGGGAAATGAGCTCAAAGTAAAATGTATACTTGTATGAACATGACTTTATATAACACTACATCATATACAATTTTTTTTTTTGAGACAGGGTCTCCCTTTAATCCCAGCTGGCCTGGAGCTCAGTCTGTAGACCAGGCTGGCCTTGAACTCACAGAGATCTGCCTGCCTCTGCCTCCCAAGTGCTAGGATTAAAGGCATGTGCCACCACACGCAGCTCATCATATACAATTTTTTTTTAAAAAAGAAAGTCAATCTATGCCTAAAGTATCTCTGCACAAAGGTTGCTCAACTTTCCTAAGTCTACGAAGATAAACGGAGTCTACATGGACCTATAGAGCTAGGAGTCTCTGGCTCTTGAGCACCTGGAAGCAAGTGGGACTGCAGAGCCCAGACCCCCTGATCTAGCCACATCAAGTCCATAGTGAAGGAAGTGTTCATACAGTCTTCATGCATGAAGACAAATAAGCAGCACTGGTCTAGATTTTATCTACCTGGGTGCATCAAGGCAAAGCATGTAATGATACAATTAAGTTAAACTTTCTCTTCAACCACCAGAAGAGATTCTGTCAGTTTACCTCAACTATTAAAAAGGGAACATGTGGTGCCCAGAGCCACAAGCAGCCCTCAGCTATGAAGACACTTATGGGCTCGGTAACCCAGGCAGGCATGAGATGCTTCCCATCCAGGCCAAATTTGCCAACAGCGAACTGCTGGCCACCCTACCTGCAAAGCGCAGAGGCGAATCTTTGTCCAGGGCGATGAGGGGTGGATCGAGAAGTACCGCGTAATCATTTTCAGTAACAATTCCATGATATGTGGGCTCGAGCCATGGCTTGTGCTTGTTAACTGCATAGGAGAAAAAGGAAAACTAGATGAGATTAGGGTTGCTGTTTTAAGCTCCATGCCTTTGAAGAGGCCGCTGTTACTGCTCATGTTTTTGTTTTAACCTCACTGTGGAATGAAACCCAGGGCGTCCTCCATGTCAGGCACTCTACTACTCAACGACAAACCCTCCCCCCCCATCTAAGCTGGATCCTCAGAACCTATGTAAGGTGGAAGGAGAGAACTAACACCATGAAGTTGTCCTCTGACTCTACATGCATGGCATGGTATGCATTAGGCCATCCCCTCCCATTCACACACACAATTACGAACACACAATAGACTAAAACTTAAAATAATAAAACTCTCTGGAAGGGGATGGTGGCACACACCTTTAATCCTAGCACTTGGGAGGCAGAGGCAGGCATATCTCTGTGAGTTCAAGGCCAGCCTGGTCTACATAGCAAATTCCAGGGCAAATTCCAGGCCAGCTGGGGCTACAGGGAGATTCTGTCTCAAAAAGCCCCAAAATAAATAAATAAATAAACCCTCTTAGATAGAATATAACACGCTTATTTTTATTTTTTTTTAATTTTTATTTATTCTTGTATGTGTATGAATGTACTGTCTGCATGTAGGTTTGTGCACCCGTGTAGTGCAATGCTGTGGAGGTCAGAAGAGGGCATCGGATTCCCCTGGAATTGGAGTTAAAGATGGTTCTTAGCTGCCATGTGGGTGCTGGGGATCGAACCCAGGTTCTCTGCAAGAGCAGTCAGCACTCTCAACCGCTGAGCCATCTCTCCAGCCCCAACATGCTTATTTTTAAAATTTAGTTTATGTGTGAGTACGTACATTTGTATGTGCCAGTGCACCCCCATGGACCACCCCATCACCTTCTATTCCTTTAACATGGGATCTGTCAGGGCTGGAGAGATAGCCTGGCGGTTAAGAGCACCAACTACTCTTGCAGAGGACCCGGGTTCGATCCCCAGCACCCACATGACGGCTGAGAACCGTCTGTAACTCCAATTCCAGGAGAACTCCAGTTCCAGGGGAATCCGACACCCTCTTCTGACCTCCGCGGCATTGCACGACACGGGTGCACAAACCTACATGCAGACAGTACATTCATACACATACAGAAATAAAGAAAATTAAAAAAAAAAAAAAGACGGGATCTGTCCTCCTGAACTGGTGCTTACATCTTGGTAGGCTGGAAAGCAGCAAATCTCAGTGATTCCCTCCAGCCCTCCCACCAGAGCTGTGATTACAGGTGTCTGGTAGGATATCAGCTTGTTTACATGGGTGCTGGGATCCGAACTGGTCCTATGATGCTTCGGAGCAAGTGCTCTTAATTACTGAACTATCCAGTACCCATCAACACTTTTTCTAACACATTTTTGTTTAGAAGTTTGCAATCAAGAGTTTAATAAAATGAAATAGAATTCTAAACTCTAAGTGCTTTAGCAAAAAATTATCTCAGTTCATGGCTGGAGAGATGGGCTCAGTGGTTCCAGCAACACCAATGTTTGAAGCAACTCCAGGTATTCCGTTCCAGGGGAATCCACTCCCTCTTCTGCCATCCGTGGTACTACACAACATTGGATGCACTTACATACATGCAGGGAATACATCATCAGACATAAAATAAAAATACTAATTAAATATTTTAGGGGCTGGAGAGATTGGCTAAGCGGTTAAGAAGGTGCCGAATTCTCTTGCAAGAGGACCCGGGTTCGATCCCCCAAGCACCCACATGTGGCTGAGAACCATCTTTGACTCCAGTTCCAGGGGAATCCGACACCTTCTTCTGACTCCGGGGCATTGACGACCCTGGTTACAAACCTACATGCACACAACACTCATACACACCTAAAAAAAAAAAAAAAAAAAAAAAGTTTTTTTAAATGTAAAAAAAATAAAATTTAAAAAGAGAAATGAAGAGCCTGAAGAAACAAACTCAGAAATCAAGAGAGAAAAAGACTAATAACTATGGGCCAATCTATCTGTTTTCAGCCCACACACAAAAGTTTACAAAAAAAAAATGGCTTCCTTCCTTATTATTACCATTACTTAATTGCTACCATATCATTTAAAAAGAATATCATAGGGCCGGGCGTTATGGCGCATGCCTTTAAATCCTAGCACTTGGGAGGCAGAGCAGGCGGATCTTTGTGAGTTTCCAGGCAGCCAGAGGTACAGGAGGAACCCTGTCTCAAAAACGACCAAAAAAAAAAAAAAAAAAAAAAGTTAAACAAGTGCTTATTAATATAAAGTAGAATATAAAGTATTAAAATGAATATATGCAAATTTCTAAAAAGCAAAACTGAAAACAAGGCTGTTTAAGAATAACCACCTTTGCTGGGTAGGTGCTGCTGGGCACACCTTTAATCTCAGCTCTTGAGAGAAACAGGTGGATCTTATAAGTTTAAGGCAAGCCTGATCTACATAGAGAGAGTTCCAGGATAGAGAGACCCTGTCTCAAAAGATCCAACCCCCCAAAAAATCCGCCCCCCAAAACAAGATGAGGACATGAGTTAGATCCTCAGCACTCATTTAAAAAGCTAGCCGGGGGGGGGGGGGTGGTGTAAGGGGGGGGGGGGGAAGAAAAAAAAAAAACCACTGCTCTTGCAGAGGACCCAGGTTCAATTCCAAGCACCCAAATGGCAGCAGAGAACTGTCTTTGACTCCAGTTCCAGGAGAATCCGACGCCCTCTTCTGACCTCCGCGGTAGTGCACGACATGGGTGCAGAAACCTGCCTGCAGACAGTACATTCATACACATACAAAATAAATTTTAAAAAATTTTAATTAAAAAAAAGCTAGCTGGACATGGTAGCACATGCCTGTAATACCATGGTGGGAGGCTGAGACAGGAGCAGCCAGGGGCTCAATGGCCAGCCAGTCTAGGCAAGCAGTAAGCTCCACATCAAGAGGACCCAGTCTCATAAAATAGGACGAACACAGAGAAGCCACCTAAAGCAGACCTGTGTCCCATGTGCACATGTGCATGAGCACACACACAAAAGCTAGAGGCAACAACACTTGAGTCAATAAGCTCCAAAGAGATTAAGCATCTTGAAAAAAGGCAAGTCGGGGCTGGAGAGATGGCCTAGCAGTTAAGAGCGCCGACTGCTCTTACAGAGAACCCGGGTTCGATCCCCAGCACCCACATGGCGGCTGAGAGCCGTCTGAAACTCCAATTCCAGGAGAACTCCAGTTCCAGGGGAATCCGAGACCCTCTTCTGACCTCCGCGGCATTGCACGACACGGGTGCGCAGACTTGCATGCAGACAGTACATTCATACACATACAGGAAAAATAAAATAAAATAAAAGGCAAGTTGTGGTTTGATCACAGGGGGACCCCACATGAAATCTAACCCAGGTCAGAGACCAAAAGTGACTCCTCTCCCACAAGCTACCCCTGGGACAGGAAGAGAACTCAGATGTGCCTTTTCCTCCACAGCAGCAGCAGTAGCAGGATGGGATGGCACAGCAGCTGGCTGCTGGGCTGACAAAATGGCATGAACCTCGTAAGCACCCTGGGTCACCCTTCTATGGAGGGTTCATGGAATGGAGGGAACTCCACTCTGCAGTGCGGCTGGGTGTTTCACCTCATCCTGGGACCTTAGTGTCCTCCCAAGAACCTGTATGCTGAAACACACTAGGACAGACGATGAGACATACTGGAACGGTCAGTGTGAGGCAAACAAGCTGGTGTAAGTACAAGCAAACTGAAAGTCCTATTGTTTGCTATCAATCGCTCATTTTAGCTGTTTTTAAGACAGGCAATATAGACCAGGCTGGCCTCAAATTCAACCCTCCTGCCTCAGCCTCCCAAGTACTGAGATTACAGGTGAGCACCACTGAACCTGGCTTTAATCTTTCATTTTGAACTACAAACTATGGGTTGATAAAGTGGCTCAGTGGGTAAAGGCCCTTGCTGCACAAGCCTAGTGAGCTGAGTTTGCACCCTGAAGCCCACCTAAAGTAGAAAGAGTTGATTCTACAAAGTCATCCTGACCTCCACCTGAGCATCACGACATGTGTGTGGCACCTCCCACACACTAATAAACAAAAGAAATAAGCTGGGCATGGTGGAGCACACCTTTAATCCTAGCGCTCAGGAAGCAGAGGCAGGCAGACCTCTATGAGTTCAAGGCTAGCCTGGTCTACACAGTGAGTTCCAGCCCAGCTGGGGGCTACAGGAAGACCCTGTCTCAAAAAGACAAAAAAAAAATTAAATTAAAAATACGAACTATTAGTGTGACTTGCCATTAATATTCCATACCAACATGTATTTATACTTTAAGGTTTTACTAATAAAATTGCAAGCATAATAAAGTGATTTTATTCCAATATTTTGAGTCCATAAAACTCCTAGCTTAAAACGAATACATTGCCAGCTGGGCATGGTGGCGCATGCCTTTAATCCTAGCACTCGGGAGGCAGAGGCAGGCGGATCTTTGTGAGTTCAAGGCCAGCCTGGTCTACAGAGTGAGTTCCAGGACAGCTGGGGCTACAAGGAGACCCTGTCTCGAAAAGACAAAAAAAAAAAAAAAAAAAGTGTTATTTACTGTAAATGATTGCCCCATATTATGTCATTTTTAACTTATAAAGGTTTTAAATGCACTTGGCATGGTGGCGCACACCTTTAGTCCTAGCACTTAGGAGGCAGAGGCAGGCGGATCTTTGTGAGTTCAAGGCCAGCCTGGTCTACAGAACAAGTTCCAGGACAGCTGGGGTTACAGGGTGACCTTGTCTCAAAAAACAACAACAACAACAACCAAAAAAAAAAACGTTTTAAATGTTTGGGGCTGGAGAGATGGCTCAGCGGTTAAGAGCACCGACTGCTCTTGCAGAAGACTGGGGTTTGATTCCCAGCACCCACATGGTGGCTAAGAACCGTCTTCCAGAGGAATCCAACACCCTCTTCTGACTTCCGAGGCACTGCACGACAAGGGTGCACCAACCTTCATGCAGACAGTACATTCATACACATAAAAAAAATAAAAATACATTTTAAAAAGTTAAAAAAAGTTTTATGGAAAATTTATCAAGTTAAAAAAAATGGTCTTGGGGCTGGAGACACGGCCTAGCGGTTAAGAGCACTGACTGCTCTTGCAGAGGACCCGGGTTCAATCCCCAGCACTCACATGGTGGCTGAGAACTGTCTTTAACTCCAGNCCTGAAGAAACAAACTCTAGAAATCAAGAGAGAAAAAGACTAATAACTATGGCCAATCTATCTGTTTTCAGCCCATCACACAAAGTTTACAAAGAAAAAATGGCTTCCTTCCTTATTATTACCATTACTTAATTGCTACCATATCATTTAAAAAGAATATCATAGGGCCGGGCGTTATGGCGCATGCCTTTAAATCCTAGCACTTGGGAGGCAGAGCAGGCGGATCTTTTGTGAGTTCCAGGTCAGCCAGAGGTACAGGGAGACCCTGTCTCAAAAGACCAAAAAAAAAAAAAAAAAAAAAGAAACATGCTTATTAATATAAAGTTATGAATATAAAGTATTAAAATGAATATATGCAAAATTTCTAAAAAGCAAAACTGAAAACAAGGCTGTTTAAGAATAACCACCTTTGCTGGGTAGGTGCTGCTGGTGCACACCTTTAATCTCAGCTCTTGAGGAGAAACAGGTGGATCTTTATAAGTTAAAGGCCAGCCTGATCTACATAGAGAGTTCCAGGATAGAGAGACCCTGTCTCAAAAAGATCCAACCCCCCAAAAAATCCGCCCCCCAAAACAAAGAGTGAGGACATGAGTTGAGATCCTCAGCACTCATTTAAAAAGCTAGCCGGGGGGGGGGGGGTGGTGTACTGGGAGATAGCCTAGCAGTTAAGCACACCACTGCTCTTGCAGCAGGACCCAGGTTCAATTCCAAGCACCACACAAATGGCAGCTAAGAGAACTGTCTTAACATCTCCAGTTTCCAGGAGAATCCGACGCCCTCTCTGACCTCCGCGGCTTAGTGCACGACATGGGTGCAGAAACCTGCCTCAACAGTAACATTCATACACATACAAAATAAATTTTTAAAAAATTTTAATTAAAAAAAAGCTAGCTGGAACATGGTTTAGCACATCCTGTAATACCATGGTGGGAGGCTTGAGAACAGGAGCAGCCAGCGGGCTCAATGGCCAGCCAGTCTAGGCAAGCAGTAAGCTCCACATCAAGAGGACCCAGTCTCATAAAATAGGACGAACACAGAGAAGCCACCTAAAGCAGACCTGTGTCCCATGTGCACATGGCATGAGCACACACACACACAAAGCTAGAGGCAACAACACTTGAGTCAATAGCTCCAAAGAGATTAAGCATCTTGAAAAAGGCAATGGGCTGAGAAGATGGCCTAGCAGTTAGAGCGCCGACTTCTTACAGAGAACCCGGTCGATCTCCCAGCACCCACATGCGGCTGAGAGCCGTCTGAAACTCCAATTCCAGGAAACTCAGTTCCAGGGGAATCCGAGACCCTCTTCTGACTCCGCGGCATTTGCACGACACGGGTGCCAGACTTGCATGCAGACAGTACATTCACACATACAGGAAAATAAAATAAAATAAAAGGCAAAGTTGTGGTTTGATCACAGGGGGACCCCACATGAAATCTAACCCAGGTCAGAGACCAAAAGTGACTCCTCTCCCACAAGCTACCCCTGGGACAGGAAGAGAACTCAGATGTGCCTTTTCCTCCACAGCAGCAGCAGTAGCAGGATGGGATGGCACAGCAGCTGGCTGCTGGGCTGACAAAATGGCATGAACCTCGTAAGCACCCTGGGTCACCCTTCTATGGAGGGTTCATGGAATGGAGGGAACTCCACTCTGCAGTGCGGCTGGGTGTTTCACCTCATCCTGGGACCTTAGTGTCCTCCCAAGAACCTGTATGCTGAAACACACTAGGACAGACGATGAGACATACTGGAACGGTCAGTGTGAGGCAAACAAGCTGGTGTAAGTACAAGCAAACTGAAAGTCCTATTGTTTGCTATCAATCGCTCATTTTAGCTGTTTTTAAGACAGGCAATATAGACCAGGCTGGCTCAAATTCAACCCTCCTGCCTCAGCTCCCAAGTACTGAGATACAGGTGAGCACCACTGAACCTGGGCTTTAATCTTTCATTTTGAACTACAAACTATGGGTTGATAAAGTGGCTCAGTGGGTAAAGGCCCTGCTGCCACAAGCCTAGTGAGCTGAGTTTGCACCCTGAAGCCCACCTAAAGTAGAAAGAGTTGATTCTACAAAGTCATCCTGACCTCCACCTGAGCATCACGACATGTGTGTGGCACCTCCCACACACTAATAAACAAAAGAAAATAACTGGGTCATGTGGAGCACACCTTTAATCCTAGCGCTCAGAAGCAGAGGCAGGCAGACCTCTATGAGTTAGGCTAGCCTGTCTACACAGTGAGTTTCAGCCCAGCTCGGGGCTACAGGAAGACCCTGTCCTCAAAAAGACAAAAAAAAAATTAAATTTAAAAATACGAACTATTAGTGTGACTTTGCCATTAATATTCCATACCCCAACATGTATTTATACTTTAAGGTTTACTAATAAAATTGCAAGCATAATAAAGTGATTTATTCCAATATTTTGAGTCCATAAAACTCCTAGCTTAAAAACGAATACATTGCCAAGCTGGGCATGGTTGGCGCATGCCTTTAATCCTAGCACTCGGAGGCAGAGGCAGGCGGATCTTTGTGGTCAAGGCCAGCCTGGTCTACCAGAGTGAGTTCGCAGACAGCTGGGGCTACAAGGAGACCCTGTACCTCGAAAGACAAAAAAAAAAAAAAAAAGAAAAGAAAAGAAAAAAAGAATACATTGCCTTTTAACACAATAGGAATGTAAAAATCTAGGCAAAACACGCTTCGGGACACTGTGAAGGCCCAGACACAGAATACATGAACTGCCACTTAATGGAAGAGCTGAGCTGAAAATGGTTAACAATTCAGGGTAGAAAATAACTTCAAGGCAATATTCCCAGCTCCTTAATCCCACTCCCTCCCCCCCATTGTCATTTTATAACTCCAAGTTTCTAATTGCTCCTTTAAGCTGGCAGTACTAACGTGTGATGGGCCAGTTCCAGAGACTGAACTTTTCAATAATTAATGAATGGTATTTTAAATATCATCACATTCAATTTGCATTATAAAACATTCATGGAGACAAGTAACTGATGTTTCTGTAATGATCCTCCCCCCAAAGCCATCAGAGACTATAGAGTGCATGTCTAGGAATGTGTCAGCCATGATGCAATTATTTTTTTTTTTTTTTTTTTTTTTTTTTGGTGTTTTCGAGACAGGGCTTCCCTGTAGCCCCAGCTGGAACTCACTCTTGAGACAGCTGGCCTTGAACTCACAAAGATCCGCCTGCCTCTGCCTCCCAAGTGCTAGGATTAAAGGCGTGCGCCACCACGCCCGGCGGGCCATGATGCAATTCTATACCTGCTTCACTGTATCACATTCCAGATCAAAACCCAGCTATTTGGAACAACGTGGTACTAAGTAAAAATGATGTAACAGAGGCTGGCAGTCAAACCTATAAATGTAGGGTGTGTCTGTAGCATACAACTGTTATTTTAGGACAACACTAAATTTTTTGTAATTGGAATGTGTTGTTTTGTTTTGTTTTTGCACAGGGTTTCACTATGAAGCCCTGGCTGGCTTGGAACTTGCTATGTAGAACAGGCTAGCCTCAGATTCACAGAGATCCACCTGTGAATCGTGCCGGTGCCCCTGCCCCTGCCCCTGCCCCTGCCCCTGCCTCTGCCCCTGCCTCTGCCCCTGCCTCTGCCCCTGCCCCTGCCCCTGCCTCCCAAGTACTACAATTAACCACACCTGGCTGTGGTGGCAGATTTTAATCTTTTTACAAGTTGCCACCAATTTTAAAAATTAAGATGAAAAGAACAGTCAACCTGAGGTCCTACTACAAGTAGAAACTTACAGTTTCAAAGTAGGAATTTGATGTATGCCTCTTATTACAGACCACTTGGGCTGGTTATACTCAATGTTTCAACAAGCATTTCAGCCATAAATTGAACCTCTAAGTCCAAGACAAATCAAGATTCAACTTTGAAACCTGGTCCATCAGTTATGCCTCCAAGCAGCAACTGGTGCTTGGGCTTGCATGCTCCAAATTATCAGCCTCTGATTAAAAAATAATCTCCAAGGAGCTTGTGAGATAGCTCAGCAGTAAAAAGGGCTTGCTATTCTTGCAAGGGATCTGGGTTCAGTTCCTAGCACCTGTATCGGGTGGCTCACAACTGTCTATAATTCCTGTTCCAGTGACTCTGACTCTTCTGGCCTCCACAGGCACTGCATGCATCTGATGCACACACAAATAAGAGACACACACATACGAATTTAAAAAGAAAAAACTTTATGTTTAAAAAAATATCTGGGTGCTGGAGAGATGGCTCAGAGTTAAGAGTCCTGGCTGCTCTTACAGAGGACCTGGGTTCAGTTCCCAATGCCCATGTGGTGACTAACAATCATCAGTAACTCCAGTTTCGGGGGAGCGGGGGTCCAATGCCCTCTTCTGCCCTCTGTGGGCATTGCATGCACATGATGCACAATATACACACAAGCAAAACACCCATTCCATGAAACAGCACTGCAGAGGCAGAGGCAGAGGCAGAGGGAGCTCTATGAGTTCAAGGCCAATCTGGTCTACATAGCAGGCTCCAGGCCAGCTAGAACTACATAGTAAAACTCTGTCTCTAAAACAAAACAAAACCAAAAAAAAACCCACAAGCTTCCACTTCATTCCCTAGTTACTATAGGAATGTTAGCAACCCCCTTTGAAAATGATAACTACAGAAAAGTGCATTTTGACTGTTTTTTAAAAATACCCAGTTAGAGCCGGGCATGATGGCGCATGCCTTTACTCCCAGCACTCAGAAGGCAGTTCAAGGCCAGCCTGGTCTACAAAGCAAGTTCCAGGCCAGCTGGTGCTATAAGGAGATCCTGTCTCAAAACACACCAATCAATCAATCAATCAATCAATAAATAAATAAATCCCCAGTTAGGCAGTGTTACATGTCTACAATTTCCTGTAAACTCATGAGGAAGGGGGAATCACAATCTAGCCTATGTAGTGGGATGGATAGATGGATGGAAGGGAAGAAGGGTTCAAGGAAGGAGGGAGGGAGGGAGGGAGGGAGGGGAGAAAAGGACAAAAATAAAACACAATAGACCATGAAGTAAAATCTCTAGCTGATTCTTTCCTCAAAAACATTTGCAATAGTTGGGTATAGTTTGGGTATTGAGTGTCCCCTCCCTGCAAAGGACGCTTACACTTGCTCCTCAACCTGGGTACCACTGGGGAGGTGGTAGAGTCTTTACCAGTTGGGGCCTAGTAGAAGGAAGTTAAGTCATTTGGTAGTGTGCCCTTGAATTGGATATTGGTCGGTCTCTCTCTCTCTCTCTCTCTCTCTCTCTCTCTCTCTCTCTCTCTCTCTCTCCCCCATCCACCTTGAGGTAAGCAGCCTCTACTACATGTCCCCAGCCATGGTGTCCTGTACCACCAACATGCTGAGCCAATAGAGCCAATAGACGGTGGACCACAACCTCAAAAACCATGAGCCCAAACACCTTTCCTCCTTTAAATCAATTTTCTCAGACTTCTTTCCCAGCCACAGAAAGCTGACAGGAGGATATTCATATAGTTTCAAAACGAAAATACAAAAGACACATTCTGGAGCCAGCGGGATGGCTCGGCAGGTTAAGTAGGGCATCTGCTGCCAAGTCTGCCAGCCTGAGTTCAATCCCTGGCACCCATGGTGAGAACAAGCTATTCTCTGACTCCACAAGCGCGCACACACACACACACACACACACACACACACATCATACATATGCACACAATAATAAAAATGTCAAAAAATGAAATTTCAAGACACCCCTTTCTCACTGAGTAGTGTCCCCCATCATAAATTCTGTTAAGATCAGACCCTCCCGAAGCAACCTTAATTCCTTAAGTTGAATTGTCCTACAGGTAAAAGAGAATGTTACAGCTAGACGTGGTGGTGCACGCCTTTAATCCTAGCACTTGGGAGGCAGAGGCAGGCAGATCTTTGTGAGTTCAAGGCCAGCCTGGTCTACAGAACAAGTGCAAGAACAGCTGGGAGGCTACAGGGAGACCCCGTCTCAAAAAGACAAAAAAAAAAAGAATGTTACAAGATGATACTGTATAACACAGAAATTATAGAGAACATTTGTATATGTTAATCCCAAGGTTATTGTTATACAGATTTTAAGTAGAATAAATGTGGATAACAATTTATATTTCCACTTAACTTAGATGTATTACCATTTTTATTAAAACCTTTAATCCAAAAAAAAAAAAAAAAAGATCAGACCCTCCCTGACCCTAACTGTTAGAATGTAACAGCACAAACTCCCAATAAAAGACAGGCACATGAGGCTTAGTCACTCTGGGAACATATTTACTTTAAAAATTGCCAGAGCTGATTACTTGTTGGCACATGGTGGGGTAGGAGCAGCAAGATGGCAACTGAGGCACACCCCTTTGTAGGCCACGGACGGGACCTCAGGTTTAGGGAAAGAGGTCAAAAGATTGACAGCCTCTGGAGGAAGTAGACATCTGTGTGTCCTTTGGAATTCTCGGAAACCCAGATCTAACACTAACCAGCTGAATGCCATGGGTCCTTAACTTCTCATAGGTTTGAACTCGGTATGTTCCAACAACTCTTTCCTGTACAATTCCTGTGCCGAAGGCAGGCTGCACGCAGGCTACAGGGCTTGGATCTTGGGGGAACTTGGGCAGAACACAAACACATCAGAATGCATCTGCTCTCCAAAACAGTGTGGCTCTGTTCAAAGTGTATGTGCAGTATTGTAGGAGCCAGAGCTTCGTGTGGAGCACTTCATAACAGGAGCAGGCCTGCCAAGGCAGCCACCATCACAAATGTGCCCACTCCCTTGCCCTTTGGCAAGGAAGAGTTTTGAGCAGAGCTGGAGACACTGCTGCTCCCTTTTCAGAACGTAGGGCCAGAACCAGTCATGTGGTCGCACTGGGAATCAAAAGCCTGAGGAATTGCAATCCCATCATATATCTGGACCTCCGAGCAGGGACTGCAGCAGGGCTGGACAGACGTGTAAGGAGAGACCTCTAAACACACTCTAAAATGACCACAGAATAAAAGTTGATAGGTCACAGGAAAGCATGAAAGTGCGTGGCCTATTCTGACATAAGACGACAGACGTTCAGCTGTAAAGAGGGGCACTGCAATCCAGGAAAACCCAAGCTCCTCATCCGATGCCTGTGGACGCACCCTCTCAGGCTGGGGGACAGTGGTGGCAGCTGTAAGACTTTCAACAGAGGAGAAACAAGCAGCCACCTTGGGATGAACTGGCCTCTGCCGAGTTTTCCCTTTTGTTTTCTTTCTTACTGCAGAGATGGTGCCCAGGGCCTCACACATGGCAGGCAAGTGCTGGGAGTGGGTTAATTAACCACCTTACCCCCAGGTAAGGTCAGAAACCAGGCATGGCATTGGCTTTCTGCAGCCTTGAGTGAGCACTGTGAATTAGTAAAGGCTTTAGATGTCCCAGCAAGGCCACTTAACAGGCATTTTTTAAACAAATTCATCACAAGCAAGAGATATGTCTTGGAAACAGCTGTGAAGGCAGAAGGCCTAGGCTTCTTAGGAATAGGGCTCACCTCATGACCACCTCCCAATGAGCAATGCCTAAAACTCCAATTAGCACACAACTTACAGCTGAGGTGAATCCCCAGTCTCAAACCTTTAAAGGACTCAATTTATCCTTTTAACTCAACAAAGGAAAAGAGAGCCGTATTCTACAGAGAAACCTTAAGGCAGAAAACAACAAAGCACCCCGCACTTCTAACAAAAGAAACTAATCAGCTGAGTTTACTCTAAAGCTGTAGGTTTAGTTAATGTATCAGTTCCCTCTGGCTTTGTAAAATGTTTTTCAAATTATTCAGAGTAATTTTTTTCCTCTAAAACTGAACACTAGAGCTGAGGTGAAGCCTAGCATGCACAACACCCTGGGTTTGATCCCCAAAAGGGAGGATGGAAGGGGGGAGGAAACACTCCTAAATAAACTCCAAATTCTGTCCTGACAGGTTTTAGTTTTAAAAAGAGGGTTTAATTTAATTACCAGGGCGGGCCAACACTCAACTCGGGAGGAGTGTGGCCAAGGAAAAGATTTTTTTTTAACTTTATTTTATTTTATTTATTTGTATGTGTATGAATGTACTGTCTGCATGTAGGTTTGTGCACCCGTGTCGTGCAATGCCGCAGAGGTCAGAAGAGGGTGTCGGATTCCCCTGGAACTGGAGTTAAGATGGTTCTCAGCCGCCATGTGGGTGCTGGGGATCGAACCTGGGTCCTCTATAAGAGCGGTCGGCGCTCTTAACCGCTAGGCCATCTCTCCAGCCCAGAAAGGATTTTAAAGTGCCTTAAGAACCTTTATGTGTGTTAAATCAACATGAACTTAAATTTTTTTTTTTACTTATTTTTATTTTAAATGTATCAATGTTTTACCTCCATGTATGTAAGTGCACCAAGTGCTGCAATGCCTGTGTAGGTCAGAGAGGGTGTCAGAGAGATCCCCTCAAACAGAGTGACAGTAGCTGCCATGTGGGTGCTGGAAACTCAACCCAGATGCTCTGCAAGACCAGCCAGTGTTCTTCACCACTGAGACGTGTCTCTAGCCAGCCCCCCCCCCCATGTGAGTTTGGAAAATAAAGGACATATGCATTATGTAATAAATTCTTAAATTACATGAAAAAGCACTTAACCATTTTAGTAAATAGTACAAAGAAGGGGGTAGGGAGAGGGTTCAGTGGATAAAGCACTTGCTGTGCAAGCACATGGACTGGAATCTGGAACCCCAGCACTCAGGTAAAAAAAAGCAGGACAGGCCCAGTCTATAATCCCAGCACTGAGAAGTGGATACAGGTGATCTCTGGGACTCACTGGCTTAGACAGACAAGCTGAATCAGTGAGCTTCTGGTTCAGTGAGAGACCCTCCCTCAATATATATGATAGAGAACAGTTAAAGAAGACATCCATTGGCAACATCTAGGCTCCACACATACACACATGCAAACAAAGAAAGGCAGGTGTGATCCAGTATGAGCAGCACTTGGAAGTGGAGGCTGGAAGATCAGAGGAGTTCAAGGTCATCCTCAGCTACACAGAGTTCAAGGGAGAGGGAGGAAAAACCTTCCCTTGTTGTTCCCACTTTGCTGGTGAAAAGCGCC
This sequence comes from Rhizomys pruinosus, assembly GCA_009823505.1. NCBI lineage: Eukaryota > Metazoa > Chordata > Mammalia > Rodentia > Spalacidae > Rhizomys > Rhizomys pruinosus. The sequence goes on from VZQC01006857.1 coordinate 999,612, forward strand.
GATACTTGACACTAGCTGGTAAGAGGCCCTATTTTCTGAAAGGTGATAATGGTTTCAAACTCGACAGTGCTAGATCTGGCGCTCTCTGGCCCTCTAGGGGCTCACCAGCTTGTGTAGTGGTTTGAATGACAAATGTCTCCTATAAACTCATGTTTTTTCATAACTGGCCACCAATTACTGGGGGTAGGCTAGTCTCACCTCCAGTTCTTGCTCTCTCTGCTTCCTGGGTGTGTGGCTGAGATGTGATCTCTCAGCTTCCAGCGCCTGCCACGCTTTCCCTGCCATTACAGACATCTAGCCCTCTGGAACCATAAATGAAAATAAGCTCTTCCTCAAGTTGCCTTTGGTCATGGTATTTTATCACAGCAACAGAAAAGTAACTAACACAGCCTGAAACTTGTCTTCAGGGGTTGGTTCACTCACTGGCAGCCCAGCTCACAGGGACTATGGGACTACACAGGGTCACATGTCAGGAGATGACTCATAAAAGGGAAAGTCAGACAATAATTGGATAATAATCCAGGACGGAATTAAGAAGAGACCCCCCCCCAGAACATCTCTCTATGCAAATCCCACCCAAACTGCAAAACGGGGCCCTGTGCTGGCCCTGCAGGTGAGGTAGTGGCAGGGGAGTCAAAAGAATAGAAACATGGTCAAGCAGAGACAGCACCAGAGAGGAAGACAAGAAATAGGAGCTGAATCAGACTGCAGCATGCTGTCTGGGCTTTTGCTACACATAGCCCTTGAGGAAGCTGATGAGAATCTGCAGGTAGGTGACTAGGCAGATAGCTTAGGTGCTAAGGTGCTTGCCTTACAAGCATGAGGACCTGAATTCGATACTCACAACCCATTTAAAAAGCCAGGTGTGGTGATGTGTACTCATAATCCCAGCACTAGGGAGATGGAGACTGGCAGATTCCTGGAACCCTGGCCAGATAGCCTAACCTACTTGGCAAGCTCCAGATTAGTGAGAGACCCCCATCTCAAAAACAAAAACAACAATAAAAAAGAACCTAGAGGCAGGAGTGCTGTCGTTTGAATCTGTGCTCCTCCACCCCCAAAACCTCATATATTGGAAACCTTATCTCCAAATTCATGCTGATCCTACTGAGGGTAGGACTGCTGGGAAGTCACTAGGGTTAGCAGAGACATGAAGGTGGGGTCCCCTTGAGGCACTGGTGGCTTGTAAGGAAAGATCTGTCTGAGCAGGCTCAGTCTGTCAGACCATGTTACCAGGGAGCAAGAAGGCCCTCATTAGATGCCAGCACCTTCATCCTGGACTTCACAGTCTCCGTGCTTTATGTATGGTTTGTAGATTACCAACAGATAGCAACGAAAACAGATGAAGACAAAGGAGTCCCCCCCTTTTTCTTCCTTCCTTCCTTCCTTCCTTCCTTCCTTCCTTCCTTCCTTCCTTCCTTCCTTCCTTCCATCCATCCATCTTTACTGAATCCATCCATCCATCCATCCATCCATCTTTACTGAATTCCAGAGTCTTCTATATACTAGGAAACAATGGTATGTAAAATAGTCCCTCCCATCAAAAAAAATTACATTAGGTTACTTAAAATATCAATTGGAAAGCTGGGCCTGGTGACTCAAGCTTGTAATCCCAGCACTCAGGAGGTAGAGGCAGGTGGATCTCTGTGAGTTCAAGGCCAGCTGGGGCTACAGGGAGACCCTGTCTCAAAACAAAACAAAAAATATTTATGTGTATGGATGTTTTCCCTACATGTATGTATGGGCATCGCATGCATGCAGTGCCCAGTAAGGCCAGAGAGGGTGTCTGCATCTCCTGGAACTGGAGTTACAGGTGGTTGTTACCCACAGTGTGGATGCTGGAATCCAAACACAGGCCCTCTGCAAGAGCGGCAAAAGTAGAAAGTGCTCTTAGCCACTGAGATATCTCTCCAGTTCCTTAATTACATTTAAAAAAAAAATTTATTTATTGTGTGTGTATGTGTGTGGAGTTGAGAAGACAACTGTAGGAGTTCTCTTCTTCTCCATATGAGTCCCAGGGATAACTCAAATTACCAGACTTGGCTCCAGGTGCCTTTACCCACTAAGCCTCACATTTTGTTTTGTTTCAGAGTCTTGCCATGTAGCCCAGGCTGACCTGAGGGTCACTAGGTAACCAAGGCTGATTTTAGACTCTCAATGCTCCTGTTTCAGCCTCCTGGGCGCTGGGATCACAGGTGTGCATGGGCTCACCCAGCCCTCATTCTTTATCTCTATGAATCTGAGTGCTCTAGATACACAATGTAAGTGGAACCATAAAGGATTTGTCCCTTTTTTAATGTGAATGTGTACAATGCCTGCATGTATGTAAGTGCATCCATGTTGTACAATGACTACAGAAGAGGGCACTGGATCCCCTGGAACTGGAGTTACAGGCTGTTTTAGCTGCTAAGTGGGTGCTGGGAACCAAACCTAGGTCCCCTTCAAGAGGAGCCAGTGCTCTTCACTGCTGAGCCAGCTCTCACCCTGCAGCATCCTTTTGTTACTACCATATTTCATCAGCAAAATATCCTGAAGCTTCATCAATGTTTAGCACATGTCAAAATGTCCTTTTTTATATTTAAAAAAATTTTTTTAATTTATTCTTGTATGTGTATGAATGTACTGTCTGCATGTAGGTTTGTGTACCCATGTTGTGCAATGCCACGGAGGTCAGAAGAGGGTGTTGGATTACCCTGGAACTAGAGTTAAAGATGGTTCTCAGCTACCATGTGGGTGCTGGGGATCGAACCTGGGTCCTCTACAAGAGCAGTTGGCGCTCTTAACCACTAGGCCATCTCTCCAGCCACAAAATGTCCTTCTTTTAAAGCTGTGTAATGTTTCATTATAATTATCCCTGCATCTACTAGTGCACACTGGGTTGCTTCTATCTGTTGGTGATTGGGAATGGTAATGTTTATTTATTTATTTATTTTTTATTTCTGTATGTGTATGAATGTACTGTCTGCATGCAAGTTTGTGCACCCATGTCGTGCAATGCCGCGGAGGTCAGAAGAGGGTGTCGGATTCCCCTGGAACTGGAGTTTCAGACGGTTCTCGGCCGCAATGTGGGTGCTGGGGATCGAACCTGGGTCCTCTGTAAGAGCGGCCGGCGCTCTTAACTGCTAGGCCATCTCTCCAGCCCCAGGAATGGTAATATTTATAAACAAGGACATACTGACGGCACTTGATTTCAATTCTTTTATAAATTTATTATTATTTTTGTATGTGTATGAATGTACTGTCTGCATGTAGGTCTGTGCACCCGTGTCGTGTAATGCCATGGAGGTCAGAAGAGGGTCCCGAATTCCCCTGGAACTGGAGTTCTCCTGGAATTGGAGTTACAGATGGTTCTCAGCGGCCATGTGGGTGCTGGGGATCGAACCCGGGTCCTCTGCAAGAGCAGTTGGTGCTCTTAACCACTAGCCTATCTCTCCAGCCCCGATTTCAATTCTTTTATATAAACATACCCAGAAGTGAAACTGCTGGATCATATGATGACTTTACTTTCAATTTTTAGAGGAACTCCCTTACTGCCTTCAATAATGACCGAACCTTTTAACTTTGTCACCCCAGGAATGGTGGTGTATGCCTATAAAGCCTACCCAGGATGTATAGGCAAGAGCATCAAGAGTTCAAGGCCAGCCTGGACTACATGAGAACCTGTCTCAAAAACAAAGAGGGCTGGAGAGATAGATCAGTTAGTAATGTGCTTGCCCCCCAAGTGTGAGGACTGAAGTTCAATCCCAAATACATGAAAAGTCAGGCATCATGGTGCATGCCATAATCCCAAACACTTGGGAAGGGAGAGAAAAGTGGATCCCTGAAGCTCACTGGCTGACCAGCCAGGCCAAATCCACAAGCTCCAGGTTCCAGTGAGAGACCCTGCCTCAAAAACCAAGGTGGAGCTGGGCATCGTGTTTAGTCTCAACACTTGAGACACAAAAGCAGGAAGATCTCTATGAGCTTGAGGCCAGCCTGGTCTACAAAGCAAGTTCCAGGCCACCTGGGGCTACAGAGAGACCATGTCTCAAAAACAAAACACAAAGTGGATGGCTCCTGAAGAACAATATCCAAGTTTGACCTCTGACCTTGTTCACCCACGCCCACACACCTGCACATGCATGCACGTGTGAACACACACAAGGACCTCTCCATCTTTTGGTTTTTGTGTTTTTTTTTTTTTACTTTTTCAATCTAATTTTCTCCTTAGCATTAGGATTTTCCCTATTAAGGCAGCCAGGCACCATGTAACACAGAGAGCCCATCTGGTGGCAATGTCTGTGTTCCTTACTGTCTCGGGAGCTTTGGACACAGCTCTCAGCATCTAAGGGCCTCTCTTAATGTCGGAAGCAGGCTGCACTGGCCACTCTGGCACTGACGCTTGAGTTCACTTGCAGCAGATCAGACTTGGAGCAGCAAAGCTCAGGCAGGCTAAGCTACAGCTGGATGCTGTGGCTGCATTCCAAGCCTCACAAACAAACAAGAGCTCTTCTTGCTCTCCTAGAAGTCCCCAAAGGTGACAGTGAGGTGTGCCTAGAAGGAGATCCTTAAGCATTTGAGAAGTAACAAGTCTCACTCTGAACCTGGCTGTAAGCAGAATGGGTCCAGGTAAGAGCATTCCTGGGGTCACAGGATTCCTCCGGTAATTAATGTCCTTCAGCTAGCTGTCCCTGTCCCCTGACCAGACACAAGACTCCAGCAGAGATGCAGGAGCCACATCCTTAGCCACAGTATCCCTGCGGACAAAACGGGTTCTTGGCCTAAGTCCAGAATACCCAGAGGGGACAGAGAAGAGACACGTAGGCAGTCAGTGCATGATGTTTGTAGGTCACATCCCAGGCAACCTGGGGATCTCTGAGTGAGGCTCCCTCAAACTTGGCAGCCTGCCTCAGGTGATGTGTGCCAAGTGGTATTTCAGAACTAAGATGTGAGATGTGAAAAGGAGTCAAGGATGTTCAGATTGTGTCTCTCAGGTGTCTATAAACCCTCACTCATGAAGATGAGGACAGGGGAGACCAGACCTCAGGCAGCAGCAAGGGGTTCACCTCCACTCGGGCATCAAAGAGCAGCCACAAAGAAGGACAGTCTCCTGCCCAGCTGAAGTTCCTGGGCCATCCTGGAAGCGGAGGCAGTCAGCCTGACCCAGCTGGCAGGATTGGCTGGAACAGTCCCTAGGAGGCTGTGATGCACTCTCCAACAGAGAACCATTTGTGTTGCAGAAAGTTCAGGAACAGAGGCCATCTGGAGGCTTTCTTGTGAGAGAAGTGCTAAGGTTTCTCAGCCTTACTGGGTGATTTTTACCCTTCAAAGTGTACTCTGAGCACTCGCTCCTTGGTAGGGGCCTGATTAGTTCTTACCACTAGCGCCAGCACAGCCCTGGGCTCCTGGATTTGCACAGTGCCCTGAAGCAAAAGTCTCATGGATGACTGCTAATCCTCTGACATGTAGTATACAGACTTTCCCACAGGCAGAATTTCCCACAGGCAAAGCATTGACAGGCTGTGACCATTATCTTTGGTAATACCCAGTCCCCTTTCGGGTGTCTACAGGCAGGCAAGAATTTACAGAGTCAACCTTACAACCAACCAGTCAGTAAGTCTGTGCTTTGCTAGAATCAAACCTACCTGCTTACTTGGGAGGCAGAGACAGGCAGATTTCTGTAAGATTGAGGCCAGCCTGGTCTACATAGTGAGTTCCAGGCCAACTGGGACTACAGGGAGACCCTGTCTCAAAAAGAGCAAAAATAATTAATTAATTTTCTTAAATTAAAAAAAATTAAAAACCTACCTGCTCCAATTTTACATCTCCTCCTTACCCCGCTAACACTGGTCAGCTGATCTAAGATATTAATTTGACTTGGATTAAGGTATCATATCTGCATTCTGCTGAGTTTCCATTATTTGGCTTGAAAGTAGAAACCACAAGCCAGGCGTGGTGGCGCACACCTTTAATCCTAGCACTCGGGAGGCAGAGGCAGGTGTATCTTTGTGAGTTCAAGGCCAGCCTGGTCTACAGAGTGAGTTCTAGGACAGCTGGGGCTACAAGGAGACCATGTCTCAAAAAGACCAAAAAAAAAAAAAAAAAAAAAAAAAAAGAAAGTAGAAAGCACACAAGAAATGTGTGTACCCTGTAGTCTGGCAGAGGAACAGACTCCTTCCAACAACACCCAGCTCGTCTTTGACTTTTATCAAACAGCCAACCATGCAAATTATTCAGACTACATATATTTCTTTTTTTTTTTTAATTTTTTTTTAATTATTTATTTATTTTTGTATGTGTATGAATGTACTGTCTGCATGCAGGTCTGTGCACCCGTGTCGTGCAATGCCGCGGAGGTCAGAAGAGGGTCTTGGATTCCCCTGGAACTGGAGTTCTCCTGGAATTGGAGTTACAGACGGTTCTTAGCCGCCATGTGGGTGCTGGGGATCGAACCCGGGTCCTCTGCAAGAGCGTCGGTGCTCTTAACCGCTAGGCTATCTCTCCAGCCCCAGACTACATATATTTCTATGCAGTTTTCTACAGAATTAAATGCATAGATCTGACAAAGCACTACCAGAACAGTTCAAAGTGCTGGTGTAGACACAAGCTTTTATCAATGAACCCTTATAATGCTGATTAGAAATCTAGTTATTTGACAAAGCTATTTGACAAAACACATGCTAAGATTTCCTACAATTTCCCATTTTGTAGTGTTATCAGAAAAGCACAGGCCAAGGTTGACCTTTTCCTCCTTCTTTATCATTATCGAGTTTGTCCTGAATTAAAATAGGACAGGGTACTGTCTTGAGTGAGTAACGCAATAGTCCAGCAGTAATTTCCAAGTCATGTGTGGTTTTTTTTAGTCTCCTGACCTTCATACACAATGGAAAACTTTATCACATACAGTTCAAAAAAGGCCACACGGTGTTCGGGACCCTCTGACATTCATTATCAATGCAAAGTTCTCAGCAGCTGCTTCCCTAAGTGCCATCACAGGCTGGCTAAGATTGTCTAATAAATCCATAAAGCCCAGTCAGAAAAGTCAGGATTCTGTCCTTGCTCCTGGTTTATTTCTCCTTTGTTATTTACACTCCTACAAGACTAACAATAGCAAGATTAATGCTTTAACAAGGAGTACTTACATTATTTACAAAATAAATCAATACTTTTATGATAAACAGAGAAAATGAATGCTCCATCAGAATTAGCCACAGAGTCTCTCAAGAAGCACATCTATTCTTATTAGAAAGAGCAGAATCAATTCATCAATGAGAGAACTAGACTCCAAAGAGGTCTGAGGAGGGGAAAACATGACAGGAAGAGAAAGAGGCCTGCTTTGCCTGAGTTATTTCGGATGCTCTAAATCCCAGGACACCAAGAGGCTTGTGCTACAGCTCTAGCATGACTGCCGTTTAAGGAAACTGTGACTCTCATAAATACAGGTTTGCCAAACCAGAGGGAGAGGGACACTGGTGGGCACTGCTTCTACGACTCGGGGAGTATGATGCTTCAACGGAACCAAGTTCAAGTGCCCTTGGAGGAAGCCAGGTAACCAAAAGAGAGGTGACCTTGCTCACATGAAACCAGTTCTCCGGAGGCTTTCTCTTTCGGGAGGGTTATCTGGAAGAAAAGCAAAGGCAGGCAGGACACCATTGGCTACCAGTCTGCTTAGTGCCAAACCCAGGCCTAAGCTTTACACTCATCTGAGACTCTGAACATGGGAGGAGGCTTCCCTCATAAGCCAGGACTAAGAATGGGAGGGGAGAGAGGGATGGGATAGAGGTAAGGCTGGGTGCATCCTCCTCAAAAGGGCACTGAGTCAGGAGAATCGGAAACTCATGGGAAGCCAAGCCACCCTCTGGTCGCCTTTCAAACACTCCATGCTCACTGGGCTGTCTCCAACCCCTTTGTCAAATTGGAGAATGACAAGAAGCCAGAATGAGCAGATGGAATGTGCAATGATTAATCAGCAAAGTAGAGTGGAGGTCACAGCAGCAAGATGAATGCAGTGAAGAAACGGCAAAGGCTTACACCAGAACAGAGCAGCGCCACACATCAACATGGGGGTGAGGGTAGTGACTCAAAGAAAAGCTGGTGTGACAAAACTGCAGAAAGCTTGGACAGAAAGGGCAAGGCCGCCATGCCAGCCATGCCAGCCATGCCAGCCACACCAGCCACGCCAGCCACACCAGCACTGCTCTTGCGGAGGGAGTTTGGCTCAGCCCTCAGGCTGAAAAGCAACACCCCACCACTGGAGACACCAGGAAGCAAGAAATCAGGCTGGTGGCACACACCTTTAATCCCAGCACTCAGGAGGCAGAGGCAGGTGGATATCGGTGAGTTCAAGGCCAGCCTGGTCTACAGAGCAAGCTCTGAGAGCTCCGGGCCAGCTTGGACTCTGTCTCAAAAAATTAAAAAAATTTAAAAAAGGCACATGAAGAATAGTGAAAAACTGGAGGGTGCTTGGCTTCCAAGTGTGAGAAGCTGGCCTGCACAGGGGGAACAGGACAAGGTAATGCGCTGTGCTGGTGGGAATATAAAAATGTTCCTGCTGGGGCTGGAGAAAGAATTCTGGAGACCTGGCTCAGCAGTTAAGATGCCCAGCTGTTCTTGCAGAAGATCTGGGTTCAAATCCCAGGACCCACATGGCAGCTAACAACCAGCTGTAACTCTACTTCCAAGGGTGCAATGCCCTCATCTACACGACACGGATGCACTTACACACATGAAGGCATAACAGACCTGAGCTGGATTCCCAGCTCCTACACTGGGAAGTTCATAATCACCTATAACTCTAGCTCCAGGGAACACAACACCTTCTTCTGGCCTCCATGGGCACACAGACATAAATTAAAAAATAGTAAGACTTGAGCTGGGCGTGATGGTACATACCTTTAATCCTAGCACTTGGGAGGCAGAGGCAGGCAGATTTCTGTCCAGCCTGGTCTACATAGCGAGTTTCAGGGCAGCTGGAGCTACATGGAGACCCTGTCTTAAAAAAAAAAAAAAAAAAGTTGGGACTGGAGAGATAGCCTAGCGGTTAAGAGCACTGACGCTCTTGCAGAGGACCCGGGTTCGATCCCCAGCACCCACATGGTGGCTAAGAACCTTCTGTAACTCCAATTCCAGGAGAACTCCAGTTCCAGGGGAATCCGAGACCCTCTTCTGACCTCTGCGGCATTGCACGACACAGGTGCACAGACCTGCATGCAGACAGTACATTCATACACATACAAAGATAAATAATTAAAAAAAAAATTTTTTTTTAAGTCTTTAAAATGTTTCTGTGGCCGGGTGTGGTGGTGCACGCCTTTAATCCTAGCACTTGGGAGGAAAAGGCAGGCGGGATCTTTGGGATCTTTGTGAGTTCAAAGCCAGCCTGGTCTACAGAGCAAGTTCCAGGACAGCTGGGGCTACATGGAGACCCTGTCTCAAAAAGACCAAATAATAAATAAATAAATAAAAATAAAATGTTTCTGTCAGTTGGGTGGTGCATACCTTTAATCCCAGCATTGGGGAGGCAGGGGTGGACAGATCTCTGTTGAGACTGAGGTTAGCCTGGTCTACATAGGTAGTTCCAGTTCCGGGCCAGCTGTACCTACAGGGAGACCCTACCATTGTTGAGTTTCCTGAACAAACCAGCACAGAATGACCAGATGACCTAGTATGGGTCAATCCACGCCCAAGGTGCCTAAGAACTAGGAGGGAAAAAAAACTTAGTCAAATGAACATGAATACTCACAGCAACACAGTCCAAAACCAATCCAAAATAAGCATCAACAGAGGAATGGACAAATGTGATATACTCATACAGTGGAACTATAAAAAACAAGATGCGGGCTGGAGAGATGGCCTAGCGGTTAAGAGCGCCGACTGCTCTTGCAGAGGACCCGGGTTCGATCCCCAGCACCCACATGGCGGCTGAGAACCGTCTGAAACTCCAATTCCGGGAGAACTCCAGCTCCAGGGGAATCCGACACCCACTTCTGACCTCCGCGGCATCGCACAACACAGGTGCACAGACTTGCATGCAGACAGTACATTCGTCCACATACAGAAATAAATAAAAAATTAATAAAAAAAAATTAAAAAAAAACAAAAAACAAGATGCTGGGGCTGGAGAGATGGCCTAGCGGTTAAGAGCGCCGACTGCTCTTGCAGAGGACCCGGGTTCGATCCCCAGCACCCACATCGCAACTGAGAACCATCTTTAACTCCAGTTCCAGGGGAATCTGACACCCTCTTCTGACCTCCGGGGCATTGCACGAAACGGGTGCACAAACCTGCATGCAGACAGTACATTCATACACATACAAGAATTAAAAAAAAAAAAAAAACTTAACAAGCAGAGGCTAGAGAGATGGCTCTGTGGTTAAGAGCATTGGCTGCTCTTACAGAGAACCTGGGTTCAGTTCCCAGCACCCACATGGCAGCTAACAACTGTCTATAACTCCAGTTCCAGGGGAATCAGATACTGTCTTCTGACCTCTGTGGGCACTGTACAACACGGGTGCACTTACATACATGCAGGCAATACACTCATACACATAAAATAGATAATAAATATCTGTAAATTAAAAACAAGCTGCCCCAAACAGTATTCCTTGGCTATGCCAACCAAGCTCATGTAAGCACACTCTATGTTACATAGGTGATGAAATTGTCCAGGCACACATTTCCTATGATGTGTTCCACTGCCAAACAATACATGACTATTAGAAAAAAATAAGTCAGGCCAGAGGCACAAGCCCATATACTCTGGAGGCAATGGCCAGAGGATTAGCTGACCCTGAGGATTCACGTAAGTCAAACCTAGAGACCCCAAAACCAAACACAGAGACACCCTAAAGCAAAGCAAAAGAGATCTAGAATCAATTTTTTAAGCTTTGACCTTAGGAAACTGGAAAAAGATTCAACAAGTCAAATCCAAATTGAGTAGAGGAAATGAAAACAAAAATTAGAGCAGAGGCCAGTAAATCAACAGAAAAAAACAGCAGATCAAAGTTGGCTCTTTGAACAGATCAAGAAAATTGGCACACATCTGGAGAGGCAAACCAAGAAAAAGATTCCTTCTGGTATCGAATCCACAGAGGATATCATTATAGTCCACAGACATTAAAATAAGGACTGTAGAGGCTGGAGAAATGGCCCAGAGGTTAAGAGTCTTACTGAGAACCCAGGTTCAAGTCCCAACCCCTTTGATGGGCAGCTTACAACCACCTGTAACCCCAGCTCGAGGTGATCTGATGCCCTCTGACTTCCCTGATGCGTATACACACACACACACACACACACACACACACACACACAACTGGTTGTTTGGGTTTTTTTTTTGTTTTTTTTTTGAGACAGGGTCTCCCTGTAGCCCCAGCTGTCCTGGAACTCACTCTGTAGACCAGGCTGGCCTTGAACTCACAAAGATCCACCTGCCTCTGCCTCCCAAGTGCTNACCATGAAGGGATGTTGGATTTTGTCGAAGGCTTTTTCTGCATCAATTGCGATGATCATGTGGTTTTTGTCTTTCAGTCCATTTATGTGTTTTATGATATTTATTGATTTACGTGTATTGAACCATCTCTGCATCTCTGGTATGAATCCAACTTGATCATGATGGATGATCTTTTTGATGTGGGTCTGTATGAGATTTGCAAGTATTTTGTTGAGAATTTTTGCATCTATGTTTATTTTTTTAATTTTTTTAATTTTTTTGTCTTTTTGAGACAGGGTTTCCCTATAGCCCCAGCTGGCCTGGAATTCACTCTGTAGACTAGGCTGGCCTTGAACTCACAGAGATCCGCCTGCCTCTGCCTCCTGAGTGCTAGGATTAAAGATGTGTGCTACCATGCCTGGCTTAAAGACGATTTTTAGCCGCCATGTGGGTGCTAGGAATCAAACCCGGGTCCTCTGCAAGAGCAGTCGGGTGCTCTTAACTGCTGAGCCATCTCTCCAGCCCCATAAATCTTTTTTAAATAAAGGAATGTTACAAACAACTCTATGTTAACAAATTTTATTAACTAGATGAAACGGATAATAGATCAAATCCTCAAAAGGCAAAATCTGCCAAAACTCACACAATAAATACACAATCCAAACAGACTAGATACATCTACTTAGGCGTACTGTTTGGAGTTGCCTACCCCCTCTGAGCTGAAATGGATTAAAACTCACAAGTCTGCCCTATACAAGATACTGCCCATGGATGAGAAGACTAGCCAAGGTCAAGAAAATAAACCCAAAAAGGGCATCTGGATAGTGGACTGTCAACCAAAATATACAAAGAGCTCATTTTTCTCAATAAGCCAGGTGCAGTGGTCAACACCTGTAGGCCCAGCCTCTTAGGAGGATGAGGGAGAAAGAACACTGGAGCAAAGAAGTTTGAGCCAGCCTTGGCAGCATAAATAAAACTTTACCTCAAAAGGAAAGAAGAGAGGGCAGCCAAGAAGCTCTCTCCAACCGGCTGTCATCGGGAAACTGCAAATCTGAAGGAGACTCCATTAATCAGACCACAGATTAGAAGTTTTTTTGTTGTGTTTGAGAAACGGTTTTGTAGCCCAGGCTGGTCTCAGATCAGTTGTATAGTTGAGGATGGCCTTGAATTAACCTACCATTCCCTCCCAAGTGCTGGGATTACAGATGTGCACTGCCGTGCTCTCACGCATGCCAGCCATACTCTACCGCTGAGTTCCATTCCCCAGGCTCCATCCTTTTCTTGCTGCTGAAGCTCAGTTGTTAACAACAAAATTATCACCTTTGTTTATCTTTCCAAGATGACCTTTTTGAGACCTTTAAGTGGCTGCTTTCATTGTAAAGCACTTTTTATATCCTCATGATGAATGAAGTCTGTGTTTGCCATTTGCTTTATTTTCCTGAGAAATCTGTTGGGATTTCTCAGCATCTGGCTTTCCCCTGGACAGTTCTGCCCTTGGGAGGCCGCCTGGGTGCCCTGGTGGGAAGGGCTGTGAATTGTTCAAGGGGATTTTGTTTGTGTGTCTGGCTTCCCCCTGATAAATCCTCTAAGCCTTTCTACCTCTTTTTTTGTGATAGTCCTTTACTTGTAAAGCTTGGTGATTTGCCTGCCCACTTAAACATTAGAATGTTAAACATCAGAATTGTTAGGCTTTTAAAAGCACTTAAAAGCAGGGCTGGAGAGATGGCTTAGCAGTTAAGAGCACTGACTGCTCTTGCAGAGGAACCGGGTTCGATTCCCAGCACTCACATGGTGGCTAAGAACCATCTTTAAGAACCATCTTTAAGCATTGCATGGTGGCGCAAGCCTTTAATCCTAGCATTTGGGAGGCAGAGGCAGGCGGATATCCAAGTTCAAGGCCAGCTGGGGCTCAAGGGAGACCCTGTCTCAAAAAGCAAAAAAAAAAAAAAAACCCACTTAAAAAAAATATATGCCAACATATCTTTAAAAATCAGCTTCTGGGGGGCAGGAGAGATGGTTCAGAGTTTAAGAGCACTGGCTACTCTTGCAGAGGATCTGGGTTCGATTCCTAGCACCCACGTGGTTCAGTTCCAGGGCATCTAACACCTTCTTGTGACCTCCATAGGCATTGCATGCATGGGCACACTTACACAGATGCAGGCAGGCAAAACACACATACACTTTTTTTAATCTTTAAGTAGATAAACTTTAAAAAGGAAAAACAATTTGAGAAGATTTGCAGAAAAATGTCAGTACCTAGGATCTAAGAGAGGTGGTATAACAGTTTAGGTCATTTCGGTTTTTTTGTTTTGTTTTGTTTTGTTTTTGTCTTTTTGAGACAGGGTCTCCCTTCAGTCCCAGCTGTCCTGGAACTCACTCTGTAGACCACCTAGCCTTGAACTCACAGAGATCTGCCTGCCTCTGCCTCCCAAGTGCTAGGATTAAAGGCATGATACCACAACTTTTTTTAAAGTTGTGGTTTTCATTGCCTTTAATCCCAGTACCTTGGGGGCAGAGGCAGGCAGATCTCTGTGAGTCAAGGCTAGGGTGGTCTACAGATGTGAGTTCCAGGACAGTGGGACTGAAGGAGGACCCTGTCTCAAAAGACAAAAACAAAACAAAACAAAACAAATAAAAACCGAAATTACCTAAACTGTTTTGTATACCACCTCTCTTTAGATCCTAGTACTTGGACATTTTTCTGGCAAATTCTTCTCAAATTGTTTTTTCCTTTTTAAAGTTTATCTTACTTCAGATTAAAAAAGTGTAATTGTTTGTTTGCTCCTGCCTGCAGTCGTGTATAGTGTGCGCATGCATGCAATGCCTATGGAGGTCACAAGAAGGTGTTAGGACTGCCCTGGAACTGAACCACGTTGGGTGCTAGGAATCGAACCGATCCTCTGCAAGAGTAGCCAGTGCTCTTAACTAGCCTGAACATTCCTCTAGGCCACCCCAGAGCTGATTTTTAAAGATATGTTGGCATATATTTTTTTTAAGTGGGTTTTTTTTTTTTTTGCTTTTTGAGACAGGTCTCCCTTGAGCCCCAGCGGCCCTTGATACTTGGATAGCGCGCCTGCACTTTCTCCTCCAAATGTAGGAGTTAAAGGCTTGTAGCGCTCACTATGCAATGTTAAAGAGGTTTCTTAAAGATGGGTACTTAAGCCCACCATGTGCATGTGCTGGACTCGAACCCCGGTTCCTCTGCAAGGCAGCAGTTGTCTAACTTCTAAGCCATTCTCTCCAGCCCTCTTTTTAACGTGCTTTAAAAGCCTAACAATTCTGATGGTGTTAAACAGTTCTATGTGTTAATGGTAGCAGGCAAGCTCACCACAGCTTTACACCATGTAAAGGACCTATCACACAAAAAAAGAGGTATGAAAGGTCTTAGAGGATTTATCAGGTGGAAGCCATGACTACACAAACTAAAACTCCCCTTGAACCAATTTCTACCAGCCTTCCACCGGGCACCCAGGCGGCCCTTCCCCAAGGGCACGAACTGTCCCAGGGGAAAAGCCAGTGCTGAGAATCCCAATCAGATTTCCTCTAATAAAGCACATGGCAACACCAGACTTCATTCACTCATGGGATACTGTAACAAAGTGCTTTACCAATGAAAGCCAGCCACTCTAAAGGTCTCAAAAAGGTCATCTTTGGAAAGATAAAACAAAGGTGATAATTTTGTTGTTAACAACTGAGCTTCAGCAGCAAGAAAAGGATGGAGCCTGGGGAATGGAACTCAGCGGTAGAGTATGGCTGGCATGCGTGAGAGCACGGCAGTTGCACATCTTAATCCCAGCACTTGGGAGGAATGTGAGGTTTAATTCAGGCCATCCTCAACTATACAACTGATCTGAGACCAGCCTGGGGGGGGGCTTAATTTACCCCAAAACCGTTTCTCAAACACAACAAAAAAACTTCTAATCTGTGGTCTGATTAATGGAGTCTCCTTCAGATTTGCAGTTTCCCGATGACAGCCGGTTGGAGAGAGCTTCTTGGCTGCCCCTCTCTTCTTTCTTTTGACGGTTAAAGTTTTATTATCTGCCAAGGCTGGCTTCAAACTTCTTTGCTCCAGTGTTCTTTCTCCCTCATCCTCCTAAGAGGCTGGGCCTACAGGTGTTGACCACTGCACCTGCTTTTATTAGAAAAAATGAGCCTTTGTATATTTTTGGTTACAGTCCACTTATCCAGATTGCCCTTTTTTGAGGTTTATCTTCTTGACCTTGGCTAGTCTTCTCATCCATGGGCAGTATCTTGTATAGGGCAGACTTGTGAGTTTTAATCCATTTCAGCTCAGAGGGGGTAGGCAACTCCAAACAGTACGCCTAAGTAGATGTATCTAGTCTGTTTGGATTGTGTATTTATTGTGTGAGTTTTGGCAGATTTTGCCTTTTGAGGATTTGATCTATTATCCGTTTCATCTAGTTAATAAAATTTGTTAACATAGAGTTGTTTGTAACATTCCTTTATTTAAAAAAGTTTTAGGGGCTGGAGAGATGGCTCAGCAGTTAAGAGCACCCGACTGCTCTTGCAGAGGAACCCGGTTTTGATTCCTAGCACCCACATGGCGGCTAAAAATCGTCTTAAGCCAGGATGGGTAGCACACATCTTAAATCCTAGCACTCAGGAGCAGGCAGAGGCATTGCGGATCTCTGTGAGTTCAAGGCCAGCCTAGTCATACAGAGTGAATTCCAGGCCAGGCTGCGGGGCTATAGGGAAAACCCTGTCTCAAAAAGACAAAAAAATTTAAAAAAAAAAAAAAAAAAGAAAAAAATTAAAGATTTATTTTGTTATTAATTGTGTGTATATGTACCAGATCTTAGCCGGCACTTCGCTTTAATCCAACCCTCAGGAGGCAGATCCCTTCCAGCCTTGGTCTACATAATAAGGTCCAGGCCTAGCCGGGCGTGGGGCATGCCTTTAAATCTAGCACTTTGGGAGCGCAGAGGCAGGTGGATCTTTGGTTGAGTTTCAAGGCCAGCCTGGTCTACAGAGTGTGAAGTTCCAGGACAGCTGGGGCTACAAGGGAGACCCTGTCTTCAAAAAAAAAACAAAAAAAAACCCAAACAACCAGTTGTGTTGTGTGTGTGTGTGGTGTGTGTGTGTGGTATACGATCAGGGGAAGTCAGGAGGGGCATCAGATTCACCTCGACTGGGTGGTACAGGTGGTTGTAAGCTACAACATATGGGTGCTAGGAACCAAAAAATGGGTCCTCTACAAGAACAAGTGCTCTTAACCTCTGGGCCATTTCTCCAGCCTCTACAGTCCTTATTTTAATGTCTGTGGACTATAATGATATCCTCTGTGGATTCGATACCAGAAGGAATCTTTTTCTTGGTTTGCCTCTCCAGATGTGTGCCAATTTTCTTGATCTGTTCAAAGAGCCAACTTTTGACTCTGCTGTTTTTTTCTGTTTGATTTACTGCCTCTGCTCTAATTTTGTTTTCATTTCCTCTACTCAATTTGGATTTGACTTGTTGAATCTTTTTCCAGTTTCCTAAGGTCAAAGCTTAAAAAATTGATTCTAGATCTCTTTTGCTTTGCTTTAGGGTGTCTCTGTGTTTGGTTTTGGGGTCTCTAGGTTTGACTTACGTGAATCCTCAGGGTCAGCTAATCCTCTGGCCATTGCCTCCAGAGTATATGGGCTTGTGCCTCTGGCCTGACTTATTTTTTTCTAATAGTCATGTATTGTTTGGCAGTGGAACACATCATAGGAAATGTGTGCCTGGACAATTTCATCACCTATGTAACATAGAGTGTGCTTTACATGAGCTTGGTTGCATCAGCCAAGAATACTGTTTGGGGCAAGGCTTGTTTTTAATTACAGATATTCTATTATGCTATTTATGTGTATGAGTGTATTGCCCTGCATGTATGTAAGGTGCACCGTGTTGTACAATGCCCACAGACGTCGAAGAACAGTATCTGATTCCCCTGGGAACTGGAGAGTTATAGACAGTTGTTTAGCATGCCATTTTGGTGCTGGGAAACTGAACCCAGGTTCTCTGTAGAAGCAGCAAGTGCTCTTTACCACAAGAGCCATTCTCTCTAGCCTCTGCTTGTTAAGTTTTTTTTTTTTTATTAATCCTTTGTATGTGTAATGATGTTTACTGTCTGCATGCAGGTTTGTGCCACCCGTTTCTTCGAATGCAATGCCCGGAGGTCAGAAGAGGGTGTTCAGATTCCCCTGGAACTGGAGTTAAAGATGGTCTCAGTTGCCATGTGGGGTTGCTTGGGTTCATCGAACCCGGGTTCCTCTGCAAGAGCAGTCGCGCCCTCATTAACCGCATAGGCGCATCTCTCCAGCCCCAGCATCTTGTTTTTTTTTGTTTTTTTTTAATTTTTTTATTAATTTTTATTTATTTCTGTATGTTGGACGAATGTACGTTCTGCATCTTGCCAAGTCTGCTGCACCTGTGTTGTGCGATTGCCGCGGAGGTGCAGAAGGGGTGGTCGGATTCCCCTGGAGCTGGATTTCTCCCGGAATTGAACAGTTTCCAGACGGTTCTCAGCCGGCCATGTGGGTGCTTGGGGATCGAACCCGGGTCCTCTGCAGAGCGTCGGCGCTTCTTAACCGCTAGGGCATCTCTCCAGCCCAGCATCTTTGTTTTTTTATGTTCCACTGTATGAGTTATATCACATATTGTCCATTTTCCTCTGTTGATGCTTATTTTGGATTGGTTTTGGACTGTGTTGCTGTGAGTATTCATGTTCATTTGACTAAGTTTTTTTTCCCTCCTAGTTCTTAGGCACCTTGGGCGTGGATTGACCCATACTAGGTATCTGTCATTCTTGCTGGTTTTGTTCAGGAAAACCTCACAATGGTAGTGGTTCTCCCTGTAGGTACAGCTGGCCCGGAACTGGAACTACCTATGTAGACAAGCCTAACCTCAGTCTCAACAGAGATCTGTCCACCCCTGCCTCCCCAATGCTGGGCTTAAAGGTATGCACCACCCAACTGACAGAAACATTTTATTTTTATTTTATAATTTATTCATTTGGTCTTTTTGAGACAGAGGTCTCATGTAGCCCCAGCTGTCCTGGAAAACTTGCTCTGTAGACCAGGCCTGGCTTTGAACTCACAAGATCCCAAAGATCCGCCCGCCTTTTCCTCCCAAGTGCTGGATTATAAAGGCTGTGCACCACCACACCCGGACAGAAACATTTTAAAGACTTAAAAAAAATTTTTTTTTTATTATTATCTTTTGTATGTGTATGAATGTACTGTCTGCATGCAGGTAATGTGCTCCTGTGTCGTGCAATTGCCGCAGATTGTCAGAAGAGGGTCTCGGATTCCCCTGGAACTGGAGTTCTCCTGAATTGGAGTTACAGAAGGTTTCTTAGCCACCATGTGGGTGCTGGGGATGAACCCGGGTCCTCTCAAAGAGCGTGTTCAGTGCTCTTAACCGCTAGGCTAATCTCTCCAGTCCCAACTTTTTTTTTTTTTTTTTGGAGACAGGGTCTCCATGTAGCTCCAGCTCCTGAAACTCCTATGTAGACCAGACTATCCTTGAACTCACAGAAATCTGCCTGCCCTCTGCCTCCCATAGTGCTAGGATTTAAAGGTATGTACCATCACGCCCAGCTCAAGTCTTACTATTTTTAATTTATGTCTGTTGTGCCCCATGGAGGCCAGAAGAAGTGTTGTGTTCTACTGGAGCTAGATTTATAGGTGATTTATGAACTTCCAGTGTAGAGCTGGGAATCCAGCTCAGGTCTGTTATGCCTTCATGTGTGTAAGTGCATCCTGTTCCGTGTAGATGAGGGCATTATTGCACCCTTGAAGCTAGAAGTTACAGCTGGATTGTTAGCTGCCATTGGGTTCCTGGGATTGAACCCAGATCTTCTGAAAAAAGCTGGGCATCTTCAACTGCTGAGCCAGGTCTCCAGAATTCTTTCTCCAGCCCCAGCAGGAACATTTTTATATTCCCACCAGCACAGCGCATTACCTTGTCCTGTTCCCCCTGTGCAGGCCAGCTTCTCACACTTGGAAGCCAAGCACCCTCCAGTTTTTCACTATTCTTCATGTGCCTTTTTAAATTTTTTTTTTAATTTTTTTGAGACAGAGTCTCTCTTTAGTCCCAGTTGGTCTGGCCTGGAACTTTCTGTGACCAGGCTGGCCTTGAATCACCGAAATATCCACCTGCCTCTGCCTTCCTAGTGCTGAAGGTAAATTAAAGGTTGTTTGTGCCACCAGCCTGATTTCTTGCTTCCTGGTGTCTCCAGTGGTGGGGTGTTGCTTTTCAGCCTGAGGGCTGAGCCAAACTCCCTCCGCAAGAGCAGTGCTGGTGTGGCTGGCGTGGCTGGTGTGGCTGGCATGGCTGGCATGGCTGGCATGGCGGCCTTGCCCTTTCTGTCCAAGCTTTCTGCAGTTTTGTCACACCAGCTTTTCTTTGAGTCACTACCCTCACCCCCATGTTGATGTGTGGCGCTGCTCTGTTCTGGTGTAAGCCTTTGCCGTTTCTTCACTGCATTCATCTTGCTGCTGTGACCTCCACTCTACTTTGCTGATTAATCATTGCACATTCCATCTGCTCATTCTGGCTTCTTGTCATTCTCCAATTTGACAAAGGGGTTGGAGACAGCCCAGTGAGCATGGAGTGTTTGAAAGGCGACCAGAGGGTGGCTTGGCTTCCCATGAGTTTCCGATTCTCCTGACTCAGTGCCCTTTTGAGGAGGATGCACCCAGCCTTACCTCTATCCCATCCCTCTCTCCCCTCCCATTCTTAGTCCTGGCTTATGAGGGAAGCCTCCTCCCATGTTCAGAGTCTCAGATGAGTGTAAAGCTTAGGCCTGGGTTTGGCACTAAGCAGACTGGTAGCCAATGGTGTCCTGCCTGCCTTTGCTTTTCTTCCAGATAACCCTCCCGAAAGAGAAAGCCTCCGGAGAACTGGTTTCATGTGAGCAAGGTCACCTCTCTTTTGGTTACCTGGCTTCCTCCAAGGGCACTTGAACTTGGTTCCGTTGAAGCATCATACTCCCCGAGTCTTTAGAAGCATGCCCCCAGTGTCCTCTCCCTTCTGGTTTTGAGCAAACCTGTATTTATTGTATGAGAGTCACAGTTTCCTTAAACGGCAGTCATGCTAGAGCTGTAGCACAAGCCTCTTGGTGTCCTGGGATTTAGAGCATCCGAAATAACTCAGGCAAAGCAGGCCTCTTTCTCTTCCTGTCATGTTTTCCCCTCCTCAGACCTCTTTGGAGTCTAGTTCTCTCATTGATGAATTGATTCTGCTCTTTCTAATAAGAATAGATGTGCTTCTTGAGAGACTCTGTGGCTAATTCTGATGGAGCATTCATTTTCTCTGTTTATCATAAAAGTATTGATTTATTTTGTAAATAATGTAAGTACTCCTTGTTAAAGCATTAATCTTGCTATTGTTAGTCTTGTAGGAGTGTAAATAACAAAGGAGAAATAAACCAGGAGCAAGGACAGAATCCTGACTTTTCTGACTGGGCTTTATGGATTTATTAGACAATCTTAGCCAGCCTGTGATGGCACTTAGGGAAGCAGCTGCTGAGAACTTTGCATTGATAATGAATGTCAGAGGGTCCCGAACACCGTGTGGCCTTTTTTGAACTGTATGTGATAAAGTTTTCCATTGTGTATGAAGGTCAGGAGACTAAAAAAAACCACACATGACTTGGAAATTACTGCTGGACTATTGCGTTACTCACTCAAGACAGTACCCTGTCCTATTTTAATTCAGGACAAACTCGATAATGATAAAGAAGGAGGAAAAGGTCAACCTTGGCCTGTGCTTTTCTGATAACACTACAAAATGGGAAATTGTAGGAAATCTTAGCATGTGTTTTGTCAAATAGCTTTGTCAAATAACTAGATTTCTAATCAGCATTATAAGGGTTCATTGATAAAAGCTTGTGTCTACACCAGCACTTTGAACTGTTCTGGTAAGTGCTTTGTTCGTCTATGCATTTAATTCTGTAGAAAACTGCATAGAAATATATGTAGATCTTGGGGGCTGGAGAGATCAGCCTAGCCGGTTTAAGAGCACCGACGCTTCTTGCAAGGACCCGGGTTCGATCCCCAGCACCCACTCATGGCGGCTAAGAACCGTCTGTAAACTCCAATTCCAGACGGAGAACTCAGTTTCCAGGGGAATCCAAGACCCTCTCTGACCTCGCAGGCATTGCACGACACGGGTGATGCACAGACCTGCAATTGCAGACAGTAACATTCATACACATACAAAAATAAATAAATAATGTAAAAAAAAATAAAAAAAAAAAAAAAGAAATATATGTAGTCTGAATAATTTGCATGGTTGGCTGTTTGATAAAAGTCAAAGACGAGCTGGGTGTTGTTGGAAGGAGTCTGTTCCTCTGCCAGACTACAGGGTACACACATTTCTTTGGCTGTGCTTTTTCTACTTTCTTTTTTTTTTTTTTTTTTTTTTTTTTTTTGGTCTTTTTGAAGAATGGGTCTCCTTGTAGCCCCAGCTGTCCTAGAACTCACTCTGTTAGGGGACCAAGGGGCTTTGGCCTTGAACTCACCAAAAGAACACCTGTACCTCTGCCTCCGAGTGCTAGGATTAAAGGTGGTGCGCCACCACGGCCTGGCTTGTGGTTTTCTTACTTTCAAGCCAAATAATGGAAACTCAGCAGAATGCAGATATGATACCTTAATCCAAGTCAAATTAATATCTTAGATCAGCTGACCAGTGTTAGCGGGGTAAGGAGGAGATGGATAAATTGGAAGCACGGTAGGTTTAATTTTTTTTTTAATTTAAGGAAAATTAATTAAATTTATTTTTGCTCTTTTTGAGACAGGGTTCTCCCTGTAGTCCCAGTTGGGCCTGGAACTCACTATGTAGACCAGGCTGCCTCACATCTTTACAGAGATCTTGCCTGTCTCTGCCTCCCAAGTAAGCAGGTAGGTTTGATTCTAGCAAAGCACAGACTTACTGACTGGTTGGTTGTAAGGTTGACTCTGTAAATTCTTGCCTGCCTGTAGACACCCGAAAGGGGACTGGGTATTACCAAAGATAATGGTCACAGCCTGTCAATGCTTTGCCTGTGGGAAATTCTGCCTGTGGGAAAGTCTGTATACTACATGTCAGAGGATTAGCAGTCATCCATGAGACTTTTGCTTCAGGGCACTGTGCAAATCCAGGAGCCCAGGGCTGTGCTGGCGCTAGTGGTAAGAACTAATCAGGCCCCTACCAAGGAGCGAGTGCTCAGAGTACACTTTGAAGGGTAAAAATCACCCAGTAAGGCTGAGAAACCTTAGCACTTCTCTCACAAGAAAGCCTCCAGATGGCCTCTGTTCCTGAACTTTCTGCAACACAAATGGTTCTCTGTTGGAGAGTGCATCACAGCCTCCTAGGGACTGTTCCAGCCAATCCTGCCAGCTGGGTCAGGCTGACTGCCTCCGCTTCCAGGATGGCCCAGGAACTTCAGCTGGGCAGGAGACTGTCCTTCTTTGTGGCTGCTCTTTGATGCCCGAGTGGAGGTGAACCCCTTGCTGCTGCCTGAGGTCTGGTCTCCCCTGTCCTCATCTTCATGAGTGAGGGTTTATAGACACCTGAGAGACACAATCTGAACATCCTTGACTCCTTTTCACATCTCACATCTTAGTTCTGAAATACCACTTGGCACACATCACCTGAGGCAGGCTGCCAAGTTTGAGGGAGCCTCACTCAGAGATCCCCAGGTTGCCTGGGATGTGACCTACAAACATCATGCACTGACTGACTGCCTAGTTAGGTCTCTTCTCTGTCCCCTCTGGGTATTCTGGACTTAGGCCAAGAACCCGTTTTGTCCGCAGGGATACTGTGGCTAAGGATGTGGCTCCTGCATCTCTGCTGGAGTCTTGTGTCTGGTCAGGGGACAGGGACAGCTAGCTGAAGGACATTAATTACCGGAGGAATCCTGTGACCCCAGGAATGCTCTTACCTGGACCCATTCTGCTTACAGCCAGGTTCAGAGTGAGACTTGTTACTTCTCAAATGCTTAAGGATCTCCTTCTAGGCACACCTCACTGTCACCTTTGGGGACTTCTAGGAGAGCAAGAAGAGCTCTTGTTTGTTTGTGAGGCTTGGAATGCAGCCACAGCATCCAGCTGTAGCTTAGCCTGCCTGAGCTTTGCTGCTCCAAGTCTGATCTGCTGCAAGTGAACTCAAGCGTCAGTGCCAGAGTGGCCAGTGCAGCCTGCTTCCGACATTAAGAGAGGCCCTTAGATGCTGAGAGCTGTGTCCAAAGCTCCCGAGACAGTAAGGAACACAGACATTGCCACCAGATGGGCTCTCTGTGTTACATGGTGCCTGGCTGCCTTAATAGGGAAAATCCTAATGCAAGGAGAAAATTAGATGAAAAAGTAAAAAAAAAAAAAAACACAAAAAACCAAAAATGGAGACGGTCCTTGTGTGTGTTCACCACGTGCATGCATGTGGCCAGTGTGTGGACGTGGGTGAAACAAGGGTCATGAGTCAAACTTGGTATCATTCCTCAGGAGCTTGCCATCCACTTTGTGTTTTGTTTTTGAGACATTGGTCTCTCGTAGCCCCAGGTTGCCTGGAAACTTGCATTCTGTAGACCAGGCTTGCCTCCAACTCAAGAGATCTTTCCTGCTTTTGTGTCTCAAGTGTTGAGACTAAACACGATGCCCAGCTCCACCTTGGTTTTGAGGCAGGGTTTCTCCACTGGAACCTGGAGCTTGTGGATTTGGCCTGGCTGGTCAGCCAGTGAGCTCCACGGATCCACTTTTCTCTCCCTTCCCAAGTGTTTGGGATTATGGCATGCACCATGATGCCTGACTTTTCATGTATTTGGGATTGAACTTCAGTCCTCACACTTTGGGGGGCAAGCAACAATTACTAACCTCTGATCATCTCTCCAGCCTCTTTGTTTTTTGTTTTTTGAGACAGGTTCTTCATGTAGTCCAGGCTGGCTGAAAATTGATGCTCTTGCTATACATCCTTGGGGAGGCTTTATAGGCATACACCACCATTCCTGGGGTGACAAAGTTAAAAGGTTCGGTCATTATTGAAGGCAGTAAGGGAGTTCCTCTAAAAATTGAAAGTAAAGTCATCATATGATCCAGCAGTTTCACTTCTGGGTATGTTTATATAAAAGAATTGAAATCAGGGGCTGGAGAGATAGGCTTAAAGTGGTTAGAGCACCAACTGCCTGCAGAGGACCCGGGTTCGATCCCCAGCACCCACATGGCCGCTGAGAACCATCTGATAACTCCAATTCCAGGAGAAACTCCACAGTTCCAGGGGAATTCGGGACCCTCTTCTGACCTCCATGGCATTACACGACACGGCGGTGCCAGACCTACATGCAGACAGTACATTTCATACGACATACAAAAATAAAATAAATTTTATACAAAATAGGAAATCAAGTGCCGTCAGTATGTCCTTGTTTATAAATATTACCATTCCTGGGGGCTGGAGAGATGCCTAGCATTAAGAGCGCCGGCCGCTCTTTACAGAGGACCCCAGGTTCGATCCCCAGCACCCCATGACGGCTGAAACGTCTGAACTCCAGTATCAGGGAATCCGGAACCCTCTTCTTGACTCCGCGGCAATGCACGAACATGGGTGCACAAACTTTGCATGCAGACAGTTACATTCATACACATACAGAAATAAAAAATATAAATAAATAAACATTACCATTCCCAATCACCAACAGATAGAAGCAACCCAGTGTGCACTAGTAGATGCAGGGATAATTATAATGAAACATTACACAGCTTTAAAGAAGGACATTTTGTGGTGAGAGCATGCTAGTGGTTTAATGAGCGCCAACTGCTCTTGTAGAGGACCCCAGGTTCGATCCCCAGCACCCACATTGTAGCTGAACGAAGAACCATTCCTTTTAAACTTCTTAGTTTCCAGGTAATCCAACCCCTCTTGCTGACCTCCGTGGCATTGCCACAACATGGGTACACAAACCTACCATTGCAGACAGTACATTCATACAATACAAGGAATAAATTAAAAAAATTTTTTAATATAAAAAGGACATTTTACATGTGCTAAACATTGTATGAAGCTTCAGGATTATTTGCCTGATGAAATATGTAGTAACAAAAGGATGCTGAAGGGTTGGAGCTGGCTCAGCGTTGAAAGAGCACTGGCTCTCCTCTCGACCAGGTTTTGGGTTCCCAGCACCAACATAGCAGCTTTAAACAGCCTGTAACTCCAGTTCCAGGGATCCAGTGCCCTCTTCTGTAGTCATTGTACAACATGGATGCACTTACAACATGCAGGGCATATGTACACATTCACATTAAAAAAGGGACAAATCCTTTATGGTTCCACTTACATTGTGTATCTAGAGCACTCAGATTCATAGAGATAAAGAATGAGGGCTGGGTGAGCCCATGCACACCTGTGATCCCAGCGCCCAGGAGGCTGAAACAGGAAGACATTGAGAGTCTAAATCAGCCTTGTGTTACCTGTGAACCCTCAGGTCAGCCTGGCTACATGGCAGAACCTGAAAACAAACAAATGTGAGGGGCTTAGTGGGGTAAAGGCACCTGGAAGCCAGTCTTGGTAATATCTAGTTTATCCCCTGGACTCATATGGGAAAAGAGAACTCCTTTACAGTTGTCTTCTCAACTCCACACACATACACACACAATAAATAAATTTTTTTAAATGTTAATTACAGGAAACTGGAAGATATCTCAGTGGCTAAAGAGCACTTTCTACTTTATGACCGCTCTTGCCAGAGGCGCCTGTGTTGGATTCAGGCATTTCCACACTGTGGGGTAACAACCAACCTGTAACTCCAGTTCCAGGAGATGCAGACACCCTCTCTGGCCTTACTGGGCACTGCATGCATGCGATGCCCACTTAATACATGTAGGGAAAACATCCATCTCTCTCTTTTTTTTNTAGAAAGAATGCAAGAGCTGGGGCCAGAGAGATAGTTGGAGGAGAGGAGATGGAAAACTGGAGGGAGAGGGAGGAGAAGAGGAAAGGGCGGGGGAAGAAAAAGGGAGGGGGAAAAAAAGGGGGAAATGGGCATGAGAAAGCAAGGCATGACAGCCATACGACCGAGGAGGAAGACAAAAGCCACAGGTCGGGCGGCTGAGCCGGGTGGGTAAAGAAAAAAGTACAACTTTGGGTTTCAG
Organism: Rhizomys pruinosus; assembly: GCA_009823505.1. Taxonomy (NCBI): domain Eukaryota; kingdom Metazoa; phylum Chordata; class Mammalia; order Rodentia; family Spalacidae; genus Rhizomys; species Rhizomys pruinosus. The sequence goes on from VZQC01006857.1 coordinate 1,026,126, forward strand.
TTACAAGAGTGAAACGTGTGGAAGACCTTGAGTGGCGGCTTTCTGGTAAAGCAATTTGTTTACAGTATCCCATGAAGTGAATGAAGTCGGTGGATTGCCAGGTGGCTGTGAAGGGGACGGGAGAATCTGATTAGGGAGATTCCTCAGCACTGGACTTTTCCCCGGGAAGATTCGTGCCCCTTGAGGGAAGGGCCGCCTGGGTGCCCCGGTGGAAGGCTGGGTAGGAAATTGGTTCAAGTGGAGTTTTAGGTGTGTGTAGTCATGGCTTCCACCTGATGAAACCTCAAGACCTTTCATGACGTCATTTTTTTGTGTGATAGGATCCTTCTAGCATGGTGTAAAGCGATGGGGCTTGAGCCCTGCTACCATTAACCACATATCAACTTTTAACACCATCAGAAATTTGTTAGGCATTTTAAAAGCACGTAAAGAGGAGCTGGAAGAATGGCTTAGCAGTTTAGAGCAACTGCTGCCTTTCAGACGGATCCGGAGGTTCGATCCCATCATGCACGATGGTGGGGCTAATACCCAGCTTTTAAGAAAGCCTCTTATAATCATTGCATAGTGTAGGCTATCAAGCTTGTAACTCCTACATTTTTGGAGGACAAAGTTGTCATGGCGCGCTATGCCAAGTATCAAGGGCCAGCTGGGGCTCAAGGGAGACCTTGTCCTCAGAAAACGCACAAAAAAAAAAAAAAACCGCACTTAAAACAAAAAATATATGACCAAATATCTTTCAGAATCAGGCTTCTGGGGTGAGTAGAGGATTATGTTCATAGTTTATAAGACACTGGTGCACTCTGTCAGAGAGATCGGTTACGATTCATAGCACACAACTTCAAGGTGATCAAGTTCCAGGGCAGTCCTAACCCACCCTTCGTTCTGACCTATCCTATATGCATTGCTATATGGCATGTGCACCTATACAAATATGCAGAGCATTCAAGAGCACACATACACTTATTATGTAATTCTGTTAAGTTAAGATAAACTTTAAAAAGGAAAAACAATTTGAGAAGATTTGCAGAAAAATGTCAGTACCTAGGATCTAAGAGAGGTGGTATAACATTAGGTCCGATTTTAGGTTTTTATTTGTTTTGTTTATGTTTTTTTTTGTCTTTGTGAGACAGGGCTCCCTTCATCCCACTGTCCGGACTCACTCTGTAGAGAACCACGCTGAGGCCAGTGACTAAAACAGACTGCCTCCGCAGGCAAGACCCAAGCTGGAGTAGAGGCGTGATACCAGAAAAAAAAAAAAAAAAAAAAAGAAAAACAAAAAAAAAAAAAAAAAAAAAAAAAAAAACAAAAAAAAAAAAAAAAAAAAAAAAAAACACTTATATATTTTGTTTTTTATGTTTTTCTTGCTTTTTTTTTTTTTTTTTTTTTTTTACTGTTTTCTTTTTTTCCTGGAAGGAGCCTGGTACCTGAATAGCATGCCCTATCTAGAGGACCATCTTAGGAGCCTGGTACCACAGGCTACTCCAGGAATAGGGTCCAGGGACAAGTTGGCTGGGTGAATTTCATTACCTACCCCCATCACTTGGCAAATCTTCAGCACACAAGAGTACAGGAAAGGCTCTGAGAAGTCTGGTAGCAATGAAACCTGTTTAATAGCATTTCCCAAACTCAGATGACCACAGACCTCTTTTACCAAGCCACAAGGATACAGGAAACACTGCAAATACATTAAAAATATTTCTACAAAAGCCAGGCATGGTGGTATACACCTTTAATTCCAGCACTCAGAAGGCTGAGAGGCAGGTGATCTCTGGGAGTTTGAGGCCAGCCTTATCTACATGAGTTCCAAGCTAGCCAGAGACATACTGTGAGTTCCTATCTCATATATACCCCTAGCTGGCCTGGAACTCACTGAATGGACCAGGGTGGTCTCCATCTCACAGAGACCCTACCACCTGTGCCTCTCAAGTGCTGGGATTAAAGGTGTGTACCACTATGCTTGGCTAGCGGTTAAGAACTTTTGCTGCTCTTGCAGAGGACCAAGGTTCAGCTCCCAGCAACCACTTGGTGACTCACAACCATCTGTAACTCCAGTTCCAAAAGATCCACTGCCCTCTTCTGGCCTCCAAGGGTACCAGGGCCACACATATGCTACACATACATACACATATGTAGGTAAACACTCATACACATAAGATAAAAATAAACAAACCTACAATTTTTTTCTCAAATACATATTTCCTGAAAAGTAAGCGAGGTGGCTCATGCCTTTAATCCCAGCACTGGGGAAACATTGGCTACACAGCAAGACTGTCTCAGCCAGCAGAGTAAGCAGCAAACCTCCTTAGAGGGCTGGTCAGTTCCCACGCTGGACATGCCACCTCCCCTGCCTCTAAGTGCTGCCCTGGCGGCCCCTCTGCCACAGAGTGCAGGCTGCTGTCCATCATTTTGCTCTCCTGCTTTCATCACTCATACTTGAGTGGCTGCAATTCCTTCCTCCCCAATTTTCCCTTCTGTTCCTCATCCCACATGTGACCCGGGAGCTACTGGCCGTGGCTGCTGCTCACAAGCATGGTGTGCTCTTACCCATGGTTACTGATGCCACGGCAATGTCTGTGCATGTAACTGTGCTGCTTTTCTGTAAGCCCACCCCACTCACACTCACTATAGGTTGAACAGGATCCTGATGATCACTTCAGGAACTTAAAGTGTTTCTTTTTAACTTAAAAAAATTATTTTCTGGGGCTGCAGGGAGACCCTGTCTCACAAAAAAAAAAAAAAATTATTTTTATGTTACATGTATGAATGTTTTGCCTGTAAGTGCACTGTGTGCATGCGATACTCATCGAGGCCAGAAGAGGGTACTGGACACCCTGGAACTGGAATTACAGGTGGTTGTTAGCCACCATATCGATGCTGAGAACTGAACATACCTCTTCTGCACAAGCAGCCAGTGCTCTTAACTGCTGAGCTGTCTCTCTGGCTCCTTAAAGTGTTTCTAACATTTCCAGGGAGAAAATGCAATCTGCATTCCAAGTTGTCATCCTGACATATCAATAAGTTGACTTTCCAGGTCAGCTGGGAATCAGACATAGCTGTGATCCTAGGAAGCACTGTCAGAACAAAGCTGCCCTGTAGCTGCTCAGTGGTTGCAGAAGACACCAGAGATCAGAGGATGGCAAGGGCCATTCAGGACAACAGGATCTGAGCATGGAGAAATACAACACACCCTGGCATGAGGGAAGATCTCAATCAGACCCAGACTAGTCAAGGCTCAACCTCTGTTACTCTATGAAGGGCTACTGACGTCCTTCCCTCGCTGCCCTCTGTACCTGCAGGTGGTCAGCCCGCACTTGGGGTTTCTAAAAGGTAAGAAAAGTACAATGTTGGCCCAAATCCCACGGACCTGAGTTTCAGCAGTAGTCGGAAACTTCAGGAATTCCTCTGCCACTCTCCTCAGCCCTGCGCCACCCATGCTTGCCGAGGTGGCCACATTCATTTTCACTTTACCCCTGGCTCTGTCCACCAAGGTTGACAACCCCTCAAGCTGAAGGTGCCCACTACCCACCCACACTGGGGGACACAGGGGTCTTCCTTGCTCTCTGACCCCAGGCTGTCACTGTGTACTCTGATGCTTCCTGGTCCCCTTCCTGAGAAGGGGACCTGTAACCATACACTTCTCACACAGCTCTGTGCCCCGCCCCAAGGGACAGCAGAACTTCTATACTCTCCCAAAGTCTGCGCTTCTAGTGTCAGAACTGGCCCTGGACAAGCCACTTCCACCCCTGCAGTCCAGCCACTCCCAGCATCCCAAAGCTGAGGAACTTGATCACCACAACTTTTCTCCTTCCTCCCAGGGTGCTGTGGCGCCATGCCCCAGCATGCTCATCCCCATATCTCCTGTTTCTCTCCCTCCCTGTCTCCTGTCACTGCTCTGATTCCAAGGCACACCACCTACAAAACAAGAGAAACCCAACCAACACTATCTCCCATAGGCACTGTGTTTTTTCCTAAGTAGTGGTAAAAAGTTTAAGACTGCCAAGAATGGTAAAGATACATTTCTTAACACTCAATATAAACTCTGGACTGGAGAGACAGCTTAGTGGTTAAGGGCACTGGCTGCTCTTGCAAAGGACCCAGGTTCGAATCTCAGCACCCACATAGCTGCTAACAACTGCTTGTAACTCCAGTTCCAGGGGATCCAATGCCCTCTTCTGACCACTGTGGGCATTGCATGACACTGATGCAGCCAATACACCTATAATAAATAATAAAATATATTTTAAAAAGACTCAAACTCACTGACAGTGAATGACTCCAAAACATTCTGCTGCAACAAATATTAACGGTATACCTATTAATTTTTTTTTTGGTCTTTTTAAGACAGGGTCCCCCTGTAGCTCCAGCTGGCCTGGAACTCACAGAGATCTGCTGGCCTCTGCCTCCCGAGTGCAAGCTGGTGCGCCACCATGCCCGGCCCCATAGCTATTATAAAAGTCACCAGGAAGGGCTGGAGAGATGGCTCTGCAGTTAAGAGTGCTGGCTGCTCTTGAAGAGGACCCAGGTTCAATACCCAGGACCTACATGGCACTAACAACTGTCCATAACTCCAGTTCCAGGGGATCCAACACCCTCTTCTGACATTCACAGGCATTGGCTGACACAGGTGCACCTATGTAAATGTAGGCAATATACACTTATACATATAAAAATAATTTTTTTTTAAAAAAGCCAAGTGTGAAAGCCTGGCGTGGTGGTGCACGCCTTTAATCCTAGCACTTGGGAGGCAGAGGCAGGCGGATCTTTGTGAGTTCAAGGCCAGCCTGGTCTACAGAGCGAGTTCCAGGACAGCTGGGGCTACAGGGAGACCCTGTCTCAAAAAGACAAAAAAAAAAAAAAAAAGCCAAGTGTGGTGACACACACCTTGGTATGCTTGTCTAGTACACAGGAGACCAAGTTTAATCCCCAGGGAAGGGACAAGAGGGGAGGTAGAGAATGGAAGGGAGAAGAAAAGGAGATTGGAGAGGAGGAGGAGGAGGAGGAGGAGGAGGAGAGAGAGAGAGAGAGAGAGAGAGAGAGA